>JAGFNQ010002198.1:0-125240 GCA_024364735.1 Boesenbergia rotunda | reverse complement strand
TCGACACTTGGATTTTGACATCATGGAGAGTATCTTCCAGTCCATTCTCTACTATAGGGAGCCAGCCTGCGTACAATCTACATGCCTTTCAGACACATTATTACTGATTGGCTCCAGTCGGTCGGTATAGATGTGTCCAAGGGCAGGACTGTGATGATGGTTCGGTAAGACTGTAGACTTGGGAAACGTGCATTGCCAAGTCTGACATTATTGTCGGACCTCATGGCCTTCAATGGAAGGATGGGAGGGGTTTGGGGGAGCAACCATGGGCAACACACATTCAAGTACCAGCAGCTCCAGCTGGACATCATGATGTGCCCGCAGCAGCAGAGGACGAGTACGAGCCGGATCCTGATCTTCGATGGCAGATCACCCAGCTTGAGCAGACATTCAACCACAAATTACACTTGATAGAGTCCGAGGTTTCTGTGATGCATGCCGAGCAGCGGGATATGTTAGCGGAGTGACGTGCTTAGATGGCGGGTCATCAACCACAGCCGACATTTCCTGGATTTCCGCCATCTAGCAGCACTGCTCCAGGGAGTTTTTTGCCTCTCGATGATATTGCATTCGACCCGATGTAGTCTTATGATCCCCCGCTCAGGTGTGACATTTATTTGGCTGTACTCTGATTCTGACTCTGATTCCATGGCTATTTATGTATGACAGTATCTGTGTATGATTACTATCCTATGATTTTGCTGTTCCAGTTTATTTTCATATGATGCATATGACTTTTTTATCTTGCAGAGTTTATTTCATATGTTTATCATATGCTTCTCAATTAATCATCTCTTGTTTATGTTGGGAGAGACCTTGTTTAAGGGGGAGGTATTTTAAACTGACTAATCAGTCTATACCCTTTTCGGTGTTTGATAAAGGGGGAGAGTTTGGTTAATTGAGTTTAGGGTTATTACTAGTATAACTATTGTAGGGGGAGGACTCTGATTCCCTTGCGATAGTGAAATTTGATGTCAATTGATTTCTAATACCTAAACATAGAATCGGGTTGTAAAACAACAAAAAGGGGGAGATTGTTGATGCAGTCTGACCTGATTATTGTTTTGATGTTGACACCGATTTAAGATTAGGTTAGTAAGATAAGTTCAGCTTAAGTCCCGGTCGAGGACTGGGCACGAGTCCTGGTGAGTGAAGCCAGGTGATGGAAATCCCGGTGAGTGAAGCCGGGTCCCGGTGAGTGAAGTCGGGTGACGAAAACCCCGGTGAGTGAAGCCGGGTCCTGGTGAGTGAAACCAGGTGACGGAAATCCCGGTGAGTGAAGCCGGGTCCTGGTGAGTGAAGCCAGGTGACGGAAACCCCGGTGAGTCAAGCCGGGTCGTGGTGAGTGAAGCCGGGTGACGAAAACCCTGGTGAGTGAAGCCGGGTCATGGTGAGTGGAGCCAGGTGACGGAAACCTCGGTGAGTGAAGTCGGGTCCTGGTGAGTGAAGTCAGGTGAAGGAAACCCCGATGAGTGAAGCCGGGTCCTGGTGAGTGAAGCCAGGTGAAGGAAACCCCGGTGAGTGGAGTCGGGTCCTAGTAAGTGAAGCTAGGTGAAGGAAACACTGGTGAGTGAAGCCATGTCCTAGCGAGGGAAGCTAGGATTGAACAATGTCCCGGTGAGTGAAGCTGGGCACGGAGTCTCGGTCCGGGGGACTGAGCATTGAGTGTACTGGTCAGAGAGGGAACGTGAGCTCTTTCTCCAGGACCAGAATGAGTCAGAGAAGGCTAGGGAGCCTGTTCTCTGGACTTAGGGTTAGATTGGTCGGAGCTAGATCAGTCTGGAGACCAATCAGGGAGTTGGCAGTAACTCCATGTTGTGGATCGGTCTAGTGACCGATCCAGGGAGTCTGATCGTTCTGGTGAATGATCAGAGAGTGATCAGAGAGAGGACAGAATGTTTCTGTTTGGCTTCTGATCGTTCTGGTGAACCATCAGGGAGAGAACAGAATGTTTCTGTTTGATTTCTGATCGTTCTGGTGAACAATCAGAGAGAGATCAGTTAGTTTTCTGGAGAACCCTGATCGGTCAAGGTGATCGATCAAGGTCCTCCTGGACCGATCAGGATGGGTCCTGATCGGTCCAGAGGTGGCCTGATCGGTCACTGTGACCGATCAGGGCACAACCTGATCGGTCAGGTGACCGATCAGGTCAGGAGCCTGTAGGGAGTTGGAGAAAACTCCAGCAAGGTGGTGGATCGGTCGCCATGACCGATCCACGATCCCTGATCGGTCAGTGTGACCGACCTGGGAGTCACTGGATCGATCAGGAGGTTACCTGATCAATCAGGGTCTTCACTGATCGGTCAGGTGACCGATTATTATCTGATAACTTTAATTCAAATCCGTTGTCAGACTTCTGATTTCACTCTAATCACTTCTGTTTTCTCTGCTACCTTACTGATTCACTTTTGATTTGCTGTGCTAAGCATCTGTTAAGTGTGCAGGTAATGCAGGGATGACTCAAATGAAGAAGGAGGGTCAACTGGAGACTTTCAGTTCATCTGGTTTGTATGTTTTCCCTTCGCAGGTTTCAACGGCTTTTGGCGCGGGCTGGCAACTGCTGGCGAAGTTGACGACTGACCTGAGGCTCGGCTGAAGAGGGTTCAGTGGAGTCCAGTAGAGGTCAGTGGGTTGGTGGCGGAGGTTGCTGCAGACTCTCTTGTGAGCTGCAAACTCGCTGGTGAGTTGCAGACGCGCCTGGGATGAACCTGGCGATGGGCAGAGGTTTAAGAGTTGGCTAGCGAAGAAGCCTCAGCATATCTCTGAACCTTAAGCAACTCTCTGATCTTTGCAACTAAGCATCTTTTGAATCCTTTGCAACTTGAGCACTTGGGAGGAGTTGAGAACGTTGCGAGGCGATAAGCAAGCAGTCACCGCGAGAAGGAAGAGCTGAGTGAAGGCTCTTGCCAAGGTTGTGCTGTGTTGTGAGTTGTGCTCTGTAAACGTTCTTCTTCGCTTGCTTGTGCTTTGTAAGATTCTCTTTGTCTCTGTGCTTATTTTCATATCATCTTGAGACTATTGTGGAGAGGTTTCTCTACCGAGAAGGAGGCTGTGATATCCGGATTTCCGGGGCTTGATCTGTCGACGATCAAGGGATAGATGCTCCCCCTCAATCAATGCCTACACAATACGAAAAATAAAAGATTTAGGTACCCAAACCTTAGGACCTAATGCACCTACAATGCATGATTTAGGCACCCATGTCTTGATCACGTTCTTTTGAACCCTAGAAACCTTAGATGATCTAACATGGGTTCTTGACATCAATGAAACAAAGGTTGGTTCTTTAGGTCGGTAACCTGTACCGGTCTTGTTGTAAACCGCTCTTTGAGCATTTAGGATCATGTCCAAAGTCTTGGAGCTAGTTGAGAATTTCTCAAGAAGACTCTTGAGTTTCTCCATTTCACTCTTCAAGGCTTTGTTCTCATCCTCTAGGACTTCCATATGGAAGTCATCAATATCCTCATCCTTAGAGGATTTTAATTGCTCTACTTCTACTTTTAAAGACTTAACTTTTTTCCTTAGACTTATTTAACAAATTAGTTAAGCATGCAAAAGTTCTATAGCATTTATGTAACTCAGGAGAAATTACCTCTTCATCATCCGAAGATGATGAAGCCGTGGTTGAAGAGTCCCTTGATTCGTCACTGCTCTCCTAGTCTTCTATGGCCATGAGAGCTACATGGCGAGTGCTCTTACCCTCCTTTTCTTCTTTGGATGAGCTGGAAGAAGACTCATCCCATGTGACCTTTAAGGCTTTCTTCTTCCTTTTTGATTTCTCCTCCTTCTTCTTTAGTTTTGGACATTCATTCTTGTAATGCCCCTTTTTGCTACACTCAAAATATGTGACGTTAGATTTATCAACTTTAACTTCACTAGTGTTACCTTTCCCTTTGTAGCGTCGGCTCTTCCTCATCATCCTTCTCATGAAGTTAGCCATCTTGGATGATGAAGACTAGCTTCCATCCTCCTCGGACTCGGATGAAGAAGATGAGACCTCCTTCTCCTTCTTCATTTCTTTCTTCTTCTTGGCCTTGTCCCCTGCCACAAGAGCAATCCCCTTCTCTTTGGGGCCTTTGTTAGCGATCTCGTGTAATTCCATTTCACAAAATAAGTCATCTATCTTAACAATAGATAAGTCCTTGGATACCTTGTAGGCATCCACCATGGATGACCACAAAGCATTCCTAGGAAAGGATTTTAGTACGTACCTTACAAGGTCGCGATTCTCAACCTTCTCATCAATGGAATGTAAACCGTTAAGTATTTCTTTGAATCGACCATGGAGTTCACTTACCGTTTCGGACTCCTTCATGGTAAGGTTTTGAAATTGGTTGAGGAAAGGATCCCTCTTGGCTATTCTTGAATCACGGGTGCCTTCATGAAGCTCAATGAGCTTGTTCCATAGGTCCTTGGCACTGGTGAAAGGACCTACTTTGATCAACTGCTCCTTGGTCATCCCACACTGCAGGGTGACCACAGCTTTTGCATCGGCTTCTCCCTTCCAGGTTTGTTCGGCAGACCATCTTGAGTCAAGCTCTTTTCCCTCAGCGTCTTTTCGAGGGGTGAATCCCCCCTTCACAGAAAACCACATACCGATGTCCGTCTTGAGATAATATTCCATCCGCGATCTCCAGTAATGAAAATCAGCCACATCGAAGAAAGGGGGTCGGTTGGTGCTAAATCCTTCTCTCAAAGTCATTGTTGTTATGCTCTCGGGTGTTAGACCGTTAGACAGAGAACCTGGCTCTGATATCACTTGTTGGACTTTGGATGACTAAAGGGGGGTGTGAATAGCCAGACACTTAAACTTCTCACTTCTTTGAGCTTTCTGCACTTATGGTTAGCAGCGGAAAAAATACAGGAAGAAAGAACAGAAACACAGAAAGACAAAACACAAACCACAGACGCTAACACGGAGGGTTTATAAGGTTCGGGGATAACTTGCCCCTACTCCTTGGCGTGCCCGTGAGGTGGGCGATCCCTTGATCGTCGGCAGATCAAGCCTCGAAAATTCGTATAGAATAGAACCTCTTTCTCGGTGGAGAAATGTCTCCACAACAGTCTCAACAGAATGATATGATTAAGCACAGAGACTTGAAAAATCTTACAGAGCGCGACCAAAGCATAAAGAAGAGAACAGGAGAACAGTTCACCGAGCACAGCACAGCACCACCAACGCAAGAACCCTCAGCTCTTCGTGTCTGCTTGCTAATCGACTCGCAACTATCTCAACATACTCAATGTTTTAGATTTGCAAGAGTTGTTCTCTCCACTTCGCTCGCCATCTCTTAAACCTCTGCCCATCGCCAGATCATCCCAGGCACGTCTGCAGGTCACCAGGCGCGTTTGCAGCTTACCAGCGCTTCTGCAACAAGCTCCGTCACCAACCCACTGACCTCTACTGGGCTCAGTCCACTGAAACCTCTTCAGCCGAGCCTCAGGTCAGTCGTCAGCTTCGCCAGACAGTTGCCAGCCCGCGCTAGAAGCCGTTGAATGCTGCGAAGGGAAAACAGACAAACTTGACCGAAGCGAAAGTCGCCAATTGACCCTCCTTCTTGGTTTGAGTTATCCCTGCATTACCTGCACACTCAACAGAGGCTTAGCACTACAAATTAAAAGTGAATCAGTAGTGTAACAGAGAAATCAGATGCGATTCAGAGCATTATCAGAAGTCTGACAACGTTTTCGAATTAAAGTTCAGACACTGATCGGTCACTTGGACCGATCAGTGAAGATCCTGATCGATCAGGCTCCAGTGACTTTGTGATCGGTTACACTGACCGATCAGGGATATCGAGGATCGGTCACCAGACCGATCCACCAGCTTATTGGAGTTTCCTCCAGCTCCCACCAGCCAAAGGCACCTGATCGGTCACCTGACCAATCAGGTTGTGCCCTGATCGGTCACAGTGACTGATCAGGTCACCTCTGGACCGATCAGGACCCATCTTGATCGGTCCAGGAGGACCCTGATCGGTCCCTTTGACCGATCAGGGTTTTCTCCAGAAAGCTTCTGATCTCTCTCTGATCGTTCACCAGAACGATCAGAAACCACATAGAAATATTCTGTTCTCTCTCTGATCGTTCACCAGAACGATCAGAAGCCAAACAAACATTTTGTTCTCTTTTTGATCGTTCACCAGAACGATCAGACGCCCTGGATCGGTCAACAGATCGATCCACAACCAGGAGTTAGTGCCAACTCCCTGATCGGACCACAGACCGATCCAGCTCCGACCATTTCAACCCTAAGTCCAGAGAACAGGCTCTCTAACCTTCTCTGACTCGTTTTGGTCCCGGAGAAAGAGCTCACGTGCCCTTCTCCGACCAGTACACTCAATGCTCAGTCCCCCGGACCAAGACTTCGTGCCCAGCTTCACTCACCCGGGTTTCCTTCACCTAGCTTCCCTCGCTAGAACCCGGCTTCACTCATCGGGGTTTCTGTCACTCGGCTTCACTCATCGGGGTTTCCGTCACCCGGCTTCACTCACCAGGACCCGGCTTCACTCACCGGGATTCATGCCCAATCCCCGACCAGGACTTAAGCCGAACTTATCTTACTCACCTAAACTTAAATTAGTGTCAAGACCAAAACAACAATCAAGTCAGACTGCATCAACAGAATTAACATAAAACTAGTTTTTATATGTTTGATTAGTTATCCTGATTATATTCACACCTTCAAATATTAATTTGACCTAATATATTAAGAACAGTAATTTTTTGAACATGAATGTCTTTGAAAAATTTAATTCGCGTTCAAAAAATTATTGCTCTTATAATATTAAGTCGAAATTGATATTTGAAGGCATAGGAGCTAGTTTCATGTTAATCCGAGGTCATTTGATCCATCAGTCAATCGATGAACTAAACGATTTGAATTAACATAAAAATATCTCTTATGTGTTCGTCTACTCCTTTTGATAATATCTATGCTCTCAAATGTCGATTTGACTCAGTATATTAGAAGTAGTGATTTTTTTAACATGGATGTGTTTGAAAAATTTAATTCGTATTCAAAAAATTATTGCTCTCAGTATATTGAATCAAAATGACGTTTGCGAGCATAGATATATTTAGGAGAATTAGACAAACACATAAAATCTAATTTCATGTTAATTTACGATCATTTGATCTATCAGTAAGTTTTGGACAGTGGCTTTTTAACATAAATTATATTTTTCGAACGCATTCGTATAAAAAAAATTATTGCTCTTAATATATTGAGTCAAATTAACATTTGAAGGCATAAATATAATCAGGAAAAGTAGACAAATATATAGGAGCTAGTTTCATGTCAATCTGAGATCGTTTGATCTATCAATTAATTTTGGATCAAATTGACGTTTGAAGATATGAATATAATTAAGAGAAATAAAGGAACACATATAAATTTATTTTATATTAATCCGAAATCGATTGTTTCATCAATGAATTTTATCCTAAATTAATTTTGATAAAAAATAAAAACAAATCAAGTAATTAATTTTTTATTATTAATTGATGGATTTGCTTGAAATTTTAAGGGAAACTTTGCCTTATATGCCCGATCAAAAACACCTATCACGCTTCAGTCCCCGTGGCAGGTAATTTCCGTTTCCACTCCCTGACAATGCCTGATCGTTTGACTTAACTCCCTCTCGTATGAATTTACCGAATTGCTTTCCCTTTACTTTGAAATGCTCTCCACTCCGTGTGTCTTCTTCCCGGCTTGTAGCTGCGTCGAACGAAATCGACGATCGTCGAAATCACTTCCGGTGAGCGTTGAAGACAAAAACCAGAGAGGCGACAGGCAGAGGAAGACCCGCCTATCACCTTCAACCCAAGAACCACATCTTCGATGTGCCGTTCATCTTCGACCAAGTGAAGACCCGGCTTTCACCTTCAACCCAAGAATCGTCGACGAACGTCGGGTTTGAAGAAGTAAAAAGGTGGTAATCGGTACAACCAGAGGAATACTAACGCAAAGAAGTGATCTAGGTGTATTCCAAAGGCAAAAACAGATATATCTCAAGTAAAAGGTCAGTTTTGTTTCTGTGCCCTAGATTTTGACCTCTTGGTTAATCTTGTTTGTAGAATGAGATTAAGATAATTGTTTATGTATGTTTCTGTAAAATTCTGTCAAAATTCGAAGTTTTATTTCATGGGTGTTGTTGATTTTGTTAGGTTGAATAAAATTAGGGTTTGTGGTGTTCAAATTATAATTTATCCGAATGTATTTCTATTATATCTTCTTAAATTCAAGTAATGAATGAGATATCTGTGTATTTTGTAGTGATTATCAATAAATTGAGTAATGTACCCAATTTAAGCACTTTGATGGGCAGAAGGTTAGGATTTGTACTTTAGGGTATGAATGAGTAAATGTGTTTGTGTTTTATCTTCTCTAATTGAATGAGTTATGTGGTGATTATGTAATTATTATCAATAAACTAAATAAGATACTGAATTTAAGTGGTATGATACCCAATTTTGTATGGTTTGTACATGATGGTATGACTGATAACTTAATTTATTTTCGGTGAATTTACTTTTTATGCAGATATGAGAAAAAAAGTTCTTACACAGAGCACAAGGGAGGCTAAGGATTAATCTATGGTGAAAGATAAGGGGAAGAGAGTAATGAAAGATGAGGGAAAGACCAAGAGTAGCAAACAATCTTGTTCCCGTTGCTCTCCTGGATATTTCAAATATGTACTGGGTGAGGTGGTACCAATTATGAGTGATAAGCAAAAAGAGAGGATTAAAAGCACTCCACTTGCTCCATGGCTCGAGATGCCTGAGATGCCTATCAGTAGTACCAGAGTTGATTTAGTTTTAAAGAGATTCCAATTATTGTCTTCTCGTTCTTTCTTTTTTGGTGACAACATTGTAGTTCCATTCACTTCGACTGAGTTTAGCATTGTCCTTAGTTTGGCCCATATGGGGCAACCGATTGATCTTGATGCTAGCATGGAGTCCAATTTTGTTCTTAGGCTATTTGGAGGGAAAGTTGGCAACATAAATAGGACCATGATTCATGATAATTTGCGGTCATTAGCTGGATCTGAGAAGGAATCTGAAGTGGATGATTTTATTAGGCTGTTTATTTGTCTTCTATTTAACTGTGTTATTTTTCCAGTTAGCAACTATTCCACTCCTCGATTTATTATGTCATACATTGATAACTTGACGAGGTTCTTTGATTATTCATGGGGAGATACAACATATAGATTTTTGTGCCACCAAATTATCTTGCATACCGGTAATGGCAAAGGAAAGACTGGTTACAAAATATATTTAGATGATTGTACTGTAGGTTTGATGGCGAGTTTTTAATATTTCAAGTGCAATTGTGATATGTTTAATATTATTATATTGCTCTCTTTCTATATGTATTTAGGCATGGCTGTATGAAAGAATTCCTTTATTTGGATATGCATGTTCTTTATGTTGTTTCCCCCGGTTGTTTCGCTGGGAAAGGAGTAAGATATCACTTAAAGATGATGTTGCTGAGAGTTTATTTTGTAGAATTGATTTTAGTAGGGTAAGTTGTTATGTTTTTAGTATGTTTTTTGTAGATATGATTGTAGAAGTGACATTTTATTTATAATTATGAAAAGGTGTTAGATATAGTACCATTTCCGGAGGAGGAGATACTCTTAAGTGGCAAGCAGGTAACTTATTCTCTAAATATAAAAATAATAAAATTATTATGTTAAATAATGATGACAACACATTTTTTAACTACATTACTTATATTTTTCAGGTGCCACTTTGTTTGAGATGTTCTGGAATTTCTAATACCCAGAGGTTGCTTGAACCAATTGTTGCTGTTAAGAGCACTGAGCTAGAGGCCAAAAAAGTTAGTGAGGAATTGATTTTAGAAGAGACTAAGATTGTTGAGGTTGAAGTGGGTGGTGAAAATGAACTTGCTGGGTTGGAGAAGTTGAATGTGGAATTGACAACTGCCAACATTGATGACAATGTTGATTTGGTGATAAAAGATGTTATTTTTGATTTGAATAAAGAGCAAGTTTCTGGCAGTGACATTGGTACTTCGAAAGCAGAGAACATCAGCCACTTTCAATCTTCTATTGTGGATACTGTGAGGTGTAGAGCTGATCGTGTGCCGAAAAGAAAGGAGTCTATGTTTTGTGACTCCTGCTAGCTTAACACCAAAACGTAAGAGGAAGGGGAAAAAACAGGTAGATGAAGTATAAATCCGAGATTTATTATTTTGAAATTTACTTATTTTTGCATGTTATTGTATATTGCTACTAACTACGTATAGATTTTAGCTTACATTACTAAGTATCTTTTTATATAGGTAAATTTGATAGTAGATGTTAAGGATTGGGAGAGTCCTCCCAAGACTACATTGGATGTATATAAAAAGAGAACTAATTTTTGTGGACATCAAGAAGCAGCTGAAGAAGAGAAAAAATTGTTGACAGACTTTCTCAGTAGGGAAGAATTGGAGTAGGTTTATTTTCAATAACTGAAATTTTGCTAAACACTTCTTATCAATTTTGTAATGTTATTTTTTACTCCCCGCAGTGTTGTCATATGGCAAGATGAGTTCCTAAGCTTAACTGGAGTTACATTTTGTCCTTTTTTGTTTGGTGAGCCTGTTGATAGTCAAATCATAAATGTGTATATGAATATTATGAAAAAACACAGTCCAAGTTATGGATTTGAGATTTACTGTATGGACACAAACGTACAGGTTTGTATCAAATTGAGATAATTGATAGTTGATATTTGATTTTTAATTCTTATTAGATTAAGAAACATGATTATATCTTATTTTCAATGTGTAGAAAGAAGTCTTACAGCACTTGCAGAAATATGACAAATATAGGCAGATACACAAAGCAGATTATGGTGCTTTCCTTGCAAGGTTGACATCCACAACGAGGAGCAAACTACAGGAACTAAATGAAGATCTATTTAGAAAATGTAGATATATCATTTTCCCAATTAATGATAGATGACATTGGTATTTATTGGTTTTTAATCCAGCTGAAGGGAAATTCAAATTGTGGAATTCAAACCCTGATTCATTTGCATTTGGGACTGCTAAAGTTTATGTGAGTTTGACAATATTCTACTCCAATATATCTTAACAGATCACAGTATTAAAGCATTTACTATTTTGCAGGCAAGGTTTTTGGCTGGATGCATTTTGCATCTTCATGCATTTGCCATAGGTAGTGAAGAGGTGGTGAAAGAACATTGTCGTCATCAAGGCGCTACCCTTGATTGTGGTGTCTACATTTGCCTGTGGGTGGAGTGCCTCTCTTATGACACTGATGATATCTGGAGTTTTCAAGATCATGTCAACATAGACGCTTATCGGGCCCGGGTTTCTTCAAATATATTATCAGATGAGAATGGATTGTTAAAAAATGTAATGGACTAAGATGTAAAGCAATGTTGGTATTTGACTAAGATGTAAACCATCTGAAGATAGACAACCTTATCTGCTTCTTATGCTCAAGCAGATGTATTGGAGTTTCAAATTTACCTTTTTGTGTAACCAAATTCAGATGTATTGTAGATGATTTATGGTACTGTTATGTTAAGGAGATGTATTCAGATGTATATATTCAGATTGTGGTGTTTCAAATTTGCCTTCTTATGATTTTTGGTACAGTTATGTTTCAAATTTGATTGTGGTATCTACAGTTATCTGTTTCAAATTTCTGGTACAGATGTTGGTTTGTACAGGATTGTAGCAATACTGGTTTTTATTCTGGTGTAATGACAGACTTATGACTTACTTATGTAAAGCAATGTATTCTGTTAGTAATGACAGATACATGTTGGTTTTAATTCTGTGGCAATGTTGATTTTTATTCTGTAAGCACAATTGAGAACTGCCTCCCTCTTTAGTGTGTCAACTGCCACTAATCAAATTTGACAATTTAGTGTTGGTTTTTACTCTAGCAATGTAAATTTGAGTATGTGTCTGAGCAAATTGAGTATACATGTCCACAAATTGAGTATTAAGGTACGAGCCTCCATCATTAGTTGTCAACTGCTAAAACCTTCCAAGTACAATTGATTCAGAATCAAGTATATATTCTGGAGAATGAGGTACTATTCTAAAAAATTCAGGTACACAATTTGAGTATTAAGGTCTGAAATTTAAGTATGTGTCTGAGCAAATTGAGTATACATGTCCACAAATTGAATATTAAGGTACGAGTCTCCATCATTAGTTGTCAACTGCTAAAACCTTCCAAGTAGAATGAGGTACTATTCTAAAAAATTCAGGTACACAATTTGAGTATTAAGGTCTGAAATTTAAGTATGTGTCTGAGCAAATTGAGTATACATGTCCACAAATTGAGTATTAAGGTACGAGCCTCCATCATTAGTTGTCAACTGCTAAAACCTTCCAAGTACAATTGATTCAGAATCAAGTATATATTCTGGAGAATGAGGTACTATTCTAAAAAATTCAGGTACACAATTTGAGTATTAAGGTCTGAAATTTAAGTATGTGTCTGAGCAAATTGAGTATACATGTCCACAAATTGAGTATTAAGGTACGAGCCTCCATCATTAGTTGTCAACTGCTAAAACCTTCCAAGTACAATTGATTCAGAATCAAGTATATATTCTGGAGAATGAGGTACTATTCTAAAAAATTCAGGTACACAATTTGAGTATTAAGGTCTGAAATTTAAGTATGTGTCTGAGCAAATTGAGTATACATGTCCACAAATTGAGTATTAAGGTACGAGCCTCCATCATTAGTTGTCAACTGCTAAAACCTTCTAAGTACAATTGATTCAGAATCAAGTATATATTCTAGAGAATGAGGTACTATTCTAAAAATTCAGGTACACAATTTGAGTATTAAGGTCTGAAATTTAAGTATGTGTCTGAGCAAATTGAGTATACATGCCCACAAATTGAGTATTAAGGTACGAGCCTCCATCATTAGTTGTCAACTGCTAAAACCTTCCAAGTACAATTGATTCAGAATCAAGTATATATTCTGGAGAATGAGGTACTATTCTAAAAAATTCAGGTACACAATTGAGTATTAAGGTCAGAAATTTAGTATTGGTCTGAGCAAATTAAGTATGCATGTCCACAAATTGAGTATTAAGGTAGGAGCTCCATCTTTATTATGTCGTGTACACCTACAATCAAATCATGAAAAGGGGTTGGTGAAGGTGAGTTTTTTTTATTTATCGACATATTTTCTTGTTTCCATGATAATATGATATGGATTAAGGTTAATTGCTTCCCATGATTGATTAGGGTCCATCAGCCAGATTATTAGGTACGAAACATCCAAATTCAAGTACGTGCCTGAGCAAATTGAGTATCCTTGGCCAGAAATTGAGTATTCAGGTACGAGACTCCCTCTTTAGTTCTCAATGGCTCAAGAAATCAAGTACAATTGGCTCAGAATCAGGTATTTATTCAAGAGAATGAGGTACTATTCTCAAAAAATCAGGTACACATTCCCTTGTTTCTTGATAATATAATAAGGATTAAGGTTAATGACACCACTGATCCAATATGTGCTCCCATGATCGATTAGGGCACATCTTCCAGATTATTAGGTATGAAAAATACACAATAGAGCTTTATGGTTATCATGACCATAGACAACCTAGCATGAGAGTGAATACCTTAGATTATCAGTACGAAATATCCAAAATCAAGTATGTGTCTGAACAAATTTAGTATACTTGACCAGAATTTGAGTATTTAGGTACGAGACTCCCTCTTTAGTTCTCAATGGCTCAAAAATTCAAGTACAATTGTCTCAGAATCAGGTATATATTTAAGATAATTAGGTACGAAATATCCAAATTCAAGTATGTGTCTGAGAAAAATTGAGTATACTTGGCTCAGAATCAAGTATACTCAATTGGGACGCAAGTTATATTGATTAGGGTACATATCCAATTGACTCAGTTTCTACTATATATTTCCACGAATGAGCTATTTGAACTTACAGGTACATTGGGATCAAGTTATGCATTAATTAGTATGGGCATGATACAAAGTCAGAAACTATAAGCACACTTTAGGGACATTTGACCACTTGTTATTGGGGATATTTTGGCACTAACACATGATACAAAGTCAGAAACTATAAATACAACCATAAGTTTCCACTCCACAACATCAACTTCAGACAAACCAATTCTTGTACAAAACAGAACCATCAAACATAACATATACCTTATTTATCCAAATTTGTACTCAAGTTTCTGGCAGATTTTGTCTATGAAACTCACAAATTCAACCAAAGAAAAATGAAGATATTGCAAAGTTACCTAACCAAGTTCATAAACATAATCATAACTGACACATGGTACAAAGTCACATAAACTATAACCATAAGTTTCCACTCCACAACTATAGTATATACTATAACAACTACACATCAACTTCAGACAAACCAATTCTTGTACAAAACAAAACAATCACAAATTTGTACTCAAGTTTCTGGCAGAATTAGTCCATCAAACTCACAAATTCAACCAAACTACATACAACATATTGCAAAGTACCTAACAAAGTTCATAAACATACTAATAACTGACACATGATACAAAGTCACAAATACCATAAATACAACCATTAGTTTCGACCACACAACCATAGTGCACAATAATAACTGACACATGATACAAAGTTCATAAACATATTGCACAATTTTTTCCTGCCCCTGAAAACACCAATGCAGCCACCATTCAACCAGAACCAATACGTAAATTACCAATGCTTCCACTGATACATGTCTGCTTTCTCGAACGCAAGACCCTGCTTGATTCCCCTTCTAGCAATCTCTTTTTCTTGCAGAAGTGTATATCAAAAAGTATCAGACTACCCATACAAATTATAGAGTATGATTGCAAAAATAAAACCAAGTGTTTACAAACAAATCAAACATACATAATTTTGAGCATAACAGCTAGTTTATAGCTTCTTTGCAGCTTCGCCTGTTGTGGCCTTTCTTATGGCAACGACTACACTTTGACGCACGTGTTTCAACTTGTGATGGTATTCTCTTAGTCCTCCTACGACCTGGCTGACTGTGAACATCTGGAGCATTGATTACATTTCCTTCATCAAGATTTGACTCATTATTGTCAACAGTTGGGATTGGATTAATAATTCCTTTGTATGCTTGGCGATACATTCCAATCTTGAAATACTGATCACAGAATTCATACAACGACAACGACTTCGACTCAATAGCAGCACAAGCATGCTTGCATGGAAGCTTAATGATCTGCCAAGCTCTGCAAGAACAACTCTTATCAATTAAATCAACAGCAAAGGATTTTTCCCCATCAACTACCTCAAACCTCCAATTACATGACCGATGCACTCTCAACTTTCGGGATTCAAGATAAACACTAGCAATAGCCTTCTCCTTTTTGGGACTTAATTCCTTAACCATCGCCATTGTTGATTCACGTCGCCGATGCATTATGTTCATGATTTGTATGCGTATATGATCCACCATAGCCACAATAGGGAGATAACGAGCTGGTTTAACCCAATTATTCCAACACTCAGCCATGTTATTATTCATAACACCCCATCTATCACCAAGAAATAAAGCATTTGCACAACTTTGTGGCTGGGAATGTACAATAAATCTTATGGCAAGTGGTATGGAGTCTATGATATTTTTTATATGTTGTTCATGCTCCTGCAAAGTTGGAGCATATGCAGCTTTCTTGAATACCGAAGACCAGTGTTTTTTGTTATGTTTTGGATAACTTCGCATTACCTATAATGACAAAAAAACCTTTTTTATTCAAAATATGTATTAAATTCAAATTCAAATTCAAAACAAAAGTAGGATTTTAATTACCTGCTTCACAAAATTATCCACTAAATGTCTCAAACAATACGCATGGTGACTACCCACAAATAGTTGCTCAACTGCCTTCATAATCCCAGGGTGTCTATCGGAGAAAAATGTGAACTTATTGAATGGAATACTTTGATATGAAAGTAGCACACTTCTCAAAAGATAACAAAACCATTCCCAATTATCATCATTCTCTGCATCCACTACTGAATAACCAATTGTGAAAAGATCATCATTGGCATCCTTCGACACAGCAACTAGGATACTACCTTTATACTTATTCTTTATATGAGTCCCATCCAAAAAAATCAACGGCCTACAACCAGTAACAAAACCAACTGCACATGCATGAAAACAAATGAATAGCCGTTTAAATTTATTAGTTACAGGATTAACCTCACACTCAGTAATACTGCCAGGATTTGTTTCTCGAATAGCATGACAATACCATCTTAACCTATCGTAGTATCTCGTCTCTATACCATGAATATCATGCATCGCTAATTTCTTGTCTTTTCATACTTTGCGATAGTCTAACTTTACCCCATAATCTTTTTGCAAGTCTTTTTAAATTGTACAAGGGCGATAAGAGGGCTCTTCTCTCAATTTTTCTTTCACCACATTAGCAATCCAAGTTGCATCAGCTTTAGAATGTCCTCTAGTACGTAGATTATTCTCGCCATATGTATGCTACAGGTTACATTTTCGGATCCCAAATATACCATCTGCTTTATATTTTGAAGCATAAATTCTCCATCCATAACTCCTTTCACTACAAATAGCAATAACCTTCTCGCTGTTATTTTTTCTATATAAAAATGAGTGTCTTGTAGCAACAGCATAGTTTTTAACACATCTTCTAAAATCAGCAGCATCCGTGAATGTTTGCCCTTCACCATGAATGCAATTAATCCAAGCATCTATAGTATTCGGCAACAATGTGTGTTCAATCTCCTCATCATTCCTAGATTGTGTCTGTTCCTCCTCAACCCTTACCAGTTTGATACAAAATTATTAAGATGAACCATACACAAATAAGTATAAAATAAGGACATACCATACATACATAATGAAAGATATTGAATTTAAATAAGATTAGTAGTGTCAAATAAACCATATCATATGCACTTATGCTAAAAGTAACATAACATATTATAAAAACAAAAATATGAAATGCTTACCTCTCCAAATTTAGATTGCCAATGTATGCATTTCTACTCTCTACCCTCAAATCGATCATACTGAGCTTCAAACACATATGAAGATGTATCATATTCAGGACATCATCATTGTCATTTAAAGTCACGTACATCATATGTTGTGGCACTATGTATTGCAGAATCATAGATTCAGGAGTAATCTTCTCACATTTTTTGCCAAGACTCACAAATATATCCAGCAAACTACAACCACTGAAAATTAAAATCACAAAAAATTCATTCTTGCACTTACAACTACCAAAAAATGCAAGGTTGCAAGGCTCAGTTCCAGATTCTATTTTTTGACCTAATCCACAAAAATATAATATTTTATTCAAATATAAACTGAATATCAATATTCATATAAACTGAATATCAATGTAACACAATTTTTTCTCTCCATTAATCAAATATTTGCCATCAACTCGACAATCAACCAAAAACACACGAAAATCCCACAATCAACCAACAACTAAATGCAAATCTCATTGAATACACATAATCAAAAAAACTAAATGCAAATCTCATGGAATTATTCAATCAAAAAAGATCAAACTCAGACTCACTGATAAAGGTGTGATCGCCTCTTTGAGTTAGAGCTAGAATGTGTGGCGTTACCAGTTTGGGTTGCCGGCGGAAAAATGAGCTGAAAAATTGTAATTCCCTCTTTGAGTTACGACAAGAAGACGCGGCGCTACCAATTGGGGCTTCGACCGAAAAAATGAGCTACAAAGGTGTGATCGCCTCTTCGATTTTGGCTTCCAATGCATCAACGTCGGCTTTGTTCGTCAGATTTAAGAGAAGGAACACGAAGGTGAGTTAGGGCAGACAATGCAGTTGGTGGTTCGGGCGGAAATTTTGAGCTACCTACATATGAGTTTTAATTAAATTCATGGGCAATTAAGTAAATACACATTTTCAAGGGAGTTACAGTTGGACATCAAATTTTGGCAAGGAGTTGAAACTCATTTTCTCTAACCTGGGGACTGAATGCAAAATTTGATCTGTCATTAGAGATTTTAAGCCAATTTACCGAAATTTTAAACAAAGAACAATTGATTCATCCCATAAAAATACTCAATCGACTAATTTTTAAATAGTCGACTAAAATTTTTTTATCAACCGATTCATTATGAATATAATAAAAAATAAATATGTTATTTAATAATTTTAAAATTATTATTTAATAATTTCAGAAATCATATCTACTTTAATAATTTCGGAAGCCTACCTACGGGATTCGGCCGTACATATTACAACAAACAACTTTTCTCAAGATGCAAGTTTTTTTTCCTTTTTCTTCTGCCAATTAGATTCTTAATAAATAACAGAAAAAAGACAAGTAATTTGAAACTTTTCTCAAGAACATGAATTTCCTCCTTGATGCAAGTTTTTTTTCTTTATCTTCGGTCAATTAGATTCTTAATACATAAGAGAAAAAAATGTAATTTGAAGATTGATATATCACCAAAAAAATTCAACTTGCTCTGATAAGAAAGGCTTACACTGGTGGACGACAACCAACAAACATAGCTTCTTGCTGAAGGGTTTATTTTTCCCAATAATACAACTTGCCCAGAAGGATTATTTTAGCTAACTCCACTCTGAGAAAGGCTAGAACTGCCTGTTTTAAGCATAGGAATAAGAAATACGAGCATAACTATAAGTTGCGTTTTAACGAATCTTTTAATATTTGCAGTATGATCTGCGATCGATTGAAGGCTGCTGTTGGAACTCTACAAAAAGAATCTAGGACCAAATCCTATACTACTGGAGCAGCTTCACTTTATTATTCCATCCCTTCCATCATCTCTTTCACTGCTTTGCCTGCATAATACAGGGGAGTTATGATCTTCCATAGCCATTGCTGGTGCATATTTGTTCAAGCAGTTAAAAGATTAGAAAATATATGATCTTCCATTTAAACAAACAACATATAAACGAGCTTTTGTTTCCATGAATTCTTTTGTGATCTCTGGTGAACAAAAAAAACCAACACTGATTTTAACAGTCAAAAAGGTTACCTGGGAATAGAGGAAAGTTCCGAGGATGGCGATGGCAGCTCCGAGGGCATTGACAGGCTGAACAGGAGTACGGAAGATTATGATGGATGAGACGATGACAGATATCCTCTTCATGGTGTTGCCGATGCTGAAAGTCAGAGGTGAGATCTCATCCAAGGACATGTAAGAGACTTGGTTGTATAAATGGTAGAAGATACTTTGTGCAGCAATCCACCTATTATGTAGTAAGTTCATAGTGGCATAAGCTAAAATGTTTGCTACATCAGCAAAGGAAGCTTCATAATTTTGATACAAAAAGCACAAGAAACAGGCAAGATTTTATTTAACACAAGTTACAAATACAAAAATACTAATGAGAAACTCAATTTGAGTTCAATCATTCGGGTATAGAGGTATGCAACAGAGAAAGGCAAGGAACTGAAATTAATGCACGCACAAACAAAGCTTTAATTCCAAGACTGCAAGCGAAAATCAAAAGGTGCACCTAAAGTACTCATATAAAATTAGTTTGATAGAAAAATGAGTTGTTTGGCTAAGCTGATTCGTCAATAAAGAATTTAATAAAAATAAGAAAGATAATCACTTCTATTAAATAAGGATAATTTGGGAAATTTTAAATTTGAGGCACCCTTTGAATAAAAAATAAAAAGGGCCCCTTTTGATGATTTTAAAAGTTACAAGTGTTTATTTTTTTCACTATATATATTGTGGCTAAGTCATTATTTGGCACATGAAGGATAACAACCAAGTCGAACGTTATCAAACATAGCTTTCAAAGGTAATGTCAAGTAGGCATTTAACACATAGCAAAACATAGCTTTCATCTCTAAAAACGCTATGAAATAAAGTACAGTGGAAACATTATTTTTTTTCCATGTGAATATAACAAGATTAATGCTAACTAAGAGCATGAACCATAACAACCAAGTCGAACATTATCACAAACATAGCTTTCAAAGGTAATGTCAAGTAGGCATTTAACACATGTAGCAAAACATAGCTTTCATCTCTAAAAAACGCTATTAAATTAAGTACGGTAGAAACATTATTCTTTTCTATGTGAATATAACATGAAAGAATAAGTTAATGCTAATTAAGAGGATTTAATCACCATATGATATTAGGACCAATCTGGGAAAGTGCTGTCTGCCAACCAGCAGCCCACATCTGGGGTCCCTCAACTGCAATAGCAAATGGGGTGAGAATAAAGAGGGACAGGATGGAGAGGCAAGCATAATAGTTCATCCCGCTAACAGATAACCCCTTCATTCCCTTCTTTGAAAATATGTTCCTAAAGACGAATGCGAGGTTCGATATCATTGCACCCATGAAACCTGAATACAAGACACACAAACAACTTAACAACCAACCCATAAACAAAGTGAAGCTATTATAAACAGCGTCAAACATCAGATTGGTTCAAATGACACATTAGAAAATCTAATAAAAGATTATTCAACAACCGTGGCTCAAAAATTAAGACAAAAGTAAAACAATCTTTAGTTCATGAATATTTGAGAATTTCCCCATAAATCTGACTGGTTATTGAATTTTCTGTTCCAAATTCTAAAGAAGATAGAATTTTAGTTCTAATTTTTTGTTCGCCAAATACAAGAATTTTGTATCATATCATAAGTAGATTTGCAATTCCATATAATTTGATGGTTCCAAACAAGCATGTAAGATAGAGAATAAAATGAGCACAAAAAAAGCTGTGATAAAAGTACTCTTCTGCTAACAATAACAGGACGGCTAAAGAATCATATTTTAAATGTGAAGTTTCTTAACTCCAAAGGAGCAACAAGTTAAGATAAATAGACTAAAATTAGCATAAGAAATGCTGCGATAGAAGTATTCCTTGGTGAACAATAACAGGAAGGCTGAAGAACCATATTTTTAATGTTAAGCTATCGGAACCCCAAGAGGCAAAGGTTAACAATCATTTTGTCACGTAAAATTTCCACATTTGCTACAGTTTGCAGTGCTTGACATTGAAGATATGAAGTTTATTTTATAACTGGTTTCCAGGCCTTCAAAGATAAGGAAAGAAAGATCAAATTCTCACAAATAACAAAGAGAAACAAAAGAACAAATAAAAGGAATGACAATCAATATAGAAGAATTCATGTTAATCCTTCTACTGACCAATCATGTTAAAGTTGAGCTCTGTCACTGCAGCCAGAGCACATCCACCAATGATCGGCACCAGCGAGAGGTACACCGGCACAGGGAAGGTCTCACCCAGCAGAAACCTTGATACCAACACGCTGAAAGCCGGCTCTCCACTTTTGATTATGTGGGTGAACGAGACTGCCACCTTTGACATGCTCACTGTTGCCGCCACATGCCCGATCGTGTGCGCTACCGCCACCTAATCGAAGGGATTTAACGTATACCGCCTTTGATCTAGACAGCACGAAACAAGAAAGAGAACAACTACAGAATTTTGAAATTTTGCCTTACCGGTGCAAGGGCTTTCCAGAAATTGAAATCGGTCTTGGGGGCCTCGGCGATCCTTGTGGCCCAAGAAATGAGCATTATGAGGGAGCCCGCGGCCAGGGAGAGGGTGGAGGTCAGCCAAGGGTAAGGGAAGGCGTTGAGTACCTTTTTGTTGTAGATGTTGAAGACAACGTTGAGAGCCCACCAGGTGGCGAAGTAGATGCCGATCTTTAGCCTTTGAGCGGCAGCCGAACGGGCTTGCTCAGGGGAGATCTCAGGGACCTCCGATCTATCAGCTTCGTAGGCCTCGCACTTGAAATCATGACCACGGGGCTTGATGTCCGACAAGGTCCCATAGCGGCGGAGGAAGCCAAATCCAGTCCCCTCCGGAGTCGCGAGATAGAGGGGTTTCCTAGTGGAAAGCGTCAAATCAAGGGTTTTGATCGTCGATACAGCACGAACGGACGCCACCCGAGGTCTGACGCAAGGCGCCTTGTACCGGACGAGATCGCCAACACCGATCCCGGCAGTGGAGTTACTCACCGAGGTAACCATCTTCACAAGAAACACGATTTCTAGAACCGATCACAGGGGAACTTTAGCACTCGGGTCGTCGGAGAAGCCGATCGAGCTCACGCACCGATAACAACGCGAGAATCGGCCGAGAACCTCAAAAACTACCAACTTTTGATACTTCGCACAGAGTAAAAATCCCAAAAAATACCAGAAAAATTCCGCCCTTAACTGCTCCGCCAACCGTAGCCGCCGCAGGCACCGCGATCCAGCGATGAACCAAGAACAAAGTCTTCCTGACGATCAAGCGAGAGAAGCGTACACAAATACGAATCACGGCGATCTCGTGAGTTTGGTGGGGGGATTGATCGCTCTACAGGGGCGAGGAAAGGGATCGGTGAACGGCACGAGGTTGGTGGCGAACGAACTTGATAGTTCGACGGCTGGTTTGATGGACGTTCGAATCCGTTGTTAACGCGAGCCTATATAACGGCGTTAGGCAGTCAATACGTACGTTAAGCCAAAATATTCGGATATTTAACGGTGTTAACGTCAGTAATGTTTCTCAAAATATTTTACACAGAATATTTATTATTATTATTATTTTTCTTATTTAGTTGTGATGTGAAAAAAAAAATATTATTTCCTGCCTTTTCTTTTTTCTTTTTTCATTTCTGATCAGGCTGGCCCAAATAAAGACCCAAGAAGGCCCAATTAAGATCACCATCCACGGGGCAGCCCCGTGTAAAGATATGGATTGAAGCCTTCAGTCTCATATATAGGACGGAGTGGCTACTCCGGCTGTAACTCAGGGGCCAATGAGGATGATGAGAAATAGATTTAGGAGGAAAGGAAAAAAATATGAGAGAAAGAGAAGGCTAATCCGGATCGATATCGGCAGAAAGAGAAGACTAGCTCAGATGATGGAGTTGAAAGAGGAGACTAATCCGAAATGATGATGTCAGCATTGACGCTCAAGGGCCACAGCCCTGATAGATCACTCGGGCTGGCTCCAGGCAGACACTTCCCGATTGAACTGCTGAAATTACTTTGAAAGTTACCTTTTTGAGCTGTACGATTGCAGCATCGCAGCTTCGTGTCCATCCGATGTAGGTTGTGCTCAAACCTTGGTTGCTATTTGAGGAGGTTTCGACTTCCGCTGCTTCATCTCCTCGTTCGGTCCTCCCCGTCGGCATTATTCCTATTCACTTTCTGGAGTGCTACCGACAAGCTTGGCGCGATCGTCAAGAAATTCGTACTCTAGCTTCCTTTCCTGTATAGCTCGATTTTAGCTTCCTTGCGGCCACTGAAACTAGCCCAATTGATCTGTTTTCTATTTTTGATTTTGTAGACAAAGTGCTTCATCTCAAAGATTAATATTTTCGAGGATTAGAGATTTCAACAATAATAAATAAATAAATAAATTATATAAATTCTAATCATACCTGTATTTACTCAAGAAGATGTCATTTTGTCAACTATTTCTCTGGAAACAATTGATTCAATTTGATGTTATGCTTTGATGAGCAAGTTTGCTTGGATAAATGAATATTTGTTGAGGTATATTCATCTGAGTCTGACTGTCGCTATCTATCTATTTTTTTTCTAACTCGAATATTTCTTGGAGTTTGATTGAGTATTATGGATCAAAGTAGTGAAAAAGACTTTGCTATATGTTAAAATTCACTCTTCTTTCTCCTGAAAAGTGTATTATATTAGGTTTTTTTGAACTAGTTAGTTGTCTCGTTATACATCAAAACAAAGCCAGCTTGATAATGATTGTTTATCAATGTTATGTGTTTTCTCATTGACTAGAACACTTGCTCCTAAAATAAATGAACCCTATTCGTTGATGACTATAAATAATGTAATCACTTTAAATTGATTTTTTAGAAATTCTGAGGCTCATATGTTCTTTTGATGAAATATTGGTTGGGATCCAACAAGACTCTCATCTATAAAATTTCATCTATATTATTACTTCTGAAAGCATTGCCAACTAGAAGATATATTTTCTTTATCCCTAATGGTATTATTCTGTCAGGTTTAGAGGTGTGCTTAGTTTGGCGTTCATTATGTATTTTCTTAGTGGATTCAAAGCATTTAGAAACCTTTGCGGTTGCAAAATTGTTTAGAATAAAGATTCTTCACTTTTAAGTGAAAGAACCTGTAGGAAATAAGAGGAATATAATTAAGCCCTTTCTTCATTAGTTTGCTTGAACGACGCTTCATTCATTTAGCTTTGGCCATTTTCCATCTTTTCCCCTAAAGAAAACCATATTGTGCTCTGGTTGCCTAAGCCTTGTCTTCATAACAGTCACTTTGTTGTGGAGACTCTTTATCTCATCTCGAGAAGACAAAACACTTCAGCTCAACTTCCACTTTTCTACACCATCTCTCATAAAACCCCTTTCATTTTAGTAAGTTTTGCATTTGTAAAAATAATTTGTTCGTCCCATTCTTATTTTCGTGATTTGATAAGTTAAATTTGATAAATAGATGACTCATCAGATTTTGCTAGTTGAAAGGGAAGTTGTCTTTTCCTACGATGCTTGGATGTTGAGCCCACTACGATAATTGAAATTTAAGCGGTGGTTCATGCATCTTTATGTTGACATCAAAAGCTCACATTGGGGTTGGAGTAGTAGTAGAGTCTTCTGTCTCAATTAGGTAAGAATTAATTTTCTAGTTTCGCGGATTATCCATCTAATCACCGCTCTTGACATGGTATATGCATTTACATCGTGATTGAGTTAGATTTACATGGTATATGCATTTACATCGTGCTTTAGGGTGGCCAAGGGATGGTTCAGGCATAGGAGCAGACGTGAGTGGATCCACGACGCGCTTCTCCAGTTGTGTGGCCACTCGGGACTCCAGCTCCGCGTCATCCATCCCAAATCCATCTTCTAGGGTGGCTGCGAACATCATGGTAGCTGTAAAATAGTAAAAGCTTAGTTAGCTATACATATTCAAAAGCAAGATAGAAGAGTTTAGTGAGTAAGGCGGGTCGAGGAGCGGGGACTTGGCTTAGGCCAAAAGTGTAGAGGATCTCCTCCTGAAGGAGGTTCACCTTGTGGAAGTGCCGGTCGCTGAGCTTGGAGATGACTAAGCGATAGGTGGGTGAAAAACGGTAGGATTTCGGGAGAGATGGTGAAGGGGGTAGGTCCTCTATGAAGACAGTGGGTCAGCTCAGGGCCGAGGTGGTGTTGATGTAGAAGAAGCGATCCTTCCAACCTTTGTTGGAGGTCGAAAGCTTCGCCAGAAAGGAAGTCTTGGCTCGTGCTTGGAAAAAAAAATCACCCGGCTCTTATTTTTTGGGATAGTAGAAGAAATGAAAGATTTCAGGGCGAAGAGGAACGCGATACAAGGTGAAAATGATGATCGACCCACAAATGAGGCGAATGACGTTCGGGGCTAGTTTGGATAGGGGGAGTTGGAAGTACCGACACACCTCCGAGATGAAAGGGTGGAGGGGAAAATGGAGGCCGGCTTGATGATGGTCTCGGGAAAGGGCCAGATAACTTAGGGGGGCTCTTGGGCCGGTCAGTCGGGCCAGGAAGAATTAGTCGGTGGTCGGAAGGGATTTGGTATTCCGACCGAAGGCGGTCGAGGTCTCGGGAACGAAGCTCAGACACTACAGTGGCGTACCATGGGCTGGGGGTCGAAGAAAAAGAGGCCATGAATTAGAATTGCAATTTTATATTTATGGTCACATCCATATATGATGAAACATTAGAGTAGATTTTGTAAAACTAATGGAATGAGATTTAAAAAATTTCCATGTGATATTCCAACACGTTGGAATTCAACATATCAATTATTACAAGAATCATTTCAATATAAAGATTTATTATGTTTATTTTTTGTACAAAATAGTAATACTAATATATATTTATTTTCACAACAATAGAATATTTGTAGTAATATTTGTGAATTTTTAAAAGTATTTAACGATGCAACTGAACAACTTTTCGGTGTTTATTATCCTACTGCTCATTTAATTTTAGTGAAAATTTCTAGTATAGTATTAGTATTAAATGAATATATCAATAACTTTAACTTCTTGCATATTAACTATGAAAACTAAATGAGAAAAGTATTTTTATTTTATTTCTAAAATTTATTTAATTGTATTTGCTTTAGATCCTATATTTAAATTAGAAGTTTTATAAGAAATGTTAAATTTATATTATGACGCTTGAATTCCTATTAAAGATTCTTCTTCTCCAGATCTAGTTAATATTATATATAATATTAGAAATTATTTATATGATTTTTATAATCAATATTATATTAAATATGAAATACAAACTAATATTTCTAAAACACAACAGCCTACTAGTACTAATTTAAAACTTACAAAAACACAATTTTTATTAAAAGAACGGACGAAATGTCCACGAGGACTGGAACTTGAGAATTATTTTACGACTTCTTTTGATTTTAATGAAACAGATAGCGAAGATTTCGATGTTTTAAAGTGGTGGTCACAGAAGACTCAAAGCTTTTCTATTCTCTCAGTGATTGCAAAAGAAATTTTAGCTTGTCCAGTGTCAACTGTTGTTGTAGAGTAGACGTTCAGTGCCGGCGGCAACATATTAAATGAACGACGATCAACTATGTCTCCCGACTCATTGGAAGCTCAAGCATTACTAGACGATTGGACCAGAGCCGAGAAAAGAATCCAAGGAATGCAACATTTAGAGGATGAAGTCGAATAATTTGATACCGAAGGAACGAATACAACGGGAACGGGAGGAAATGGAGGTGAGTGATAAAAATTGTAAAAGGGTAAAAATCTAAAAGAACTACGTGGACTTTGATTCCCCTACACCCTAAGGGGATACGTAAGCAACTTAAATAAGTGTAAGCTTTTTTTTTAAAATAAATTTTATATTTTAAATTTAATTTCTTTAATTTTAATTTTTTTAATATAATAATCTCGAACTGTGGTGAACCGAACCGTGAACCGTAACCGTCTTGGGTGGTTAAGGTTAAGGGTTGACCTCCCATGAACCGTCGAACCGGTGGTTCTGAATCGTGATCGGGTCAATGCACCCCCCCCCCCCCCCCCCCCCCCGGGCACGATTTACTACTAGAATTACTTAAAAAAATGAAACTCAAATTCAAAAAAATTAGCAGTTATCTTTTGTAAGCCGTGCGATTGCAGCATTGCAATTTCGTATCCGTCCGATGTAGGTTGCGCTCAAGCCTTAGTTGTTACGTAAGCAGGTTTCAGCCTCCTCTGCTTCATCTCCTCGTTCGATCCTCCCCGTCGGCATGATTCTTGCTCACATTCAGAGTGCCATCGACATGCTTGGTGTGATCATCAAGAAATTCATACTCTTCCTTTCCTTTATAACCCGTTTTTAGTTTCCTTACAGTCGCTGAAACTAGTGCAATTTATCTGTTTTCTGTTTGTGATTTTGTTGACAAAGTGCTTTATCTCAAAGATTGATAATTGCAGTTTCAAGGATTAGAGATTTCGATAATAATAAATAAATGAAATAAATATTTAAATTGTAATCATACCTACATTTACTCCTGAAGATGTAATTTTGTCAACTATTTCTCTGGGGAAAAAATGATTTAATTTGATGTTATGCTTTTGATGAGCAATTTTGCTTGGCTAGATGAATCTTTGTCGAGGTATATTCATTTGAGTTTGACTGTTGCTATCTACATTTTTTTCTTACTCAAATATTTCTTGGAGTTATTATGGCTCAAATTAGTGAAAAATACTTTGCTAAATGTTAAAAATTCACTCTTCTTTCTCCTGGAAAGTGTGTTGTATTAGGTTTCTAGAACTTGTTAGTTGTTTCATTATACATCAAAACAAAGACAGCTTAATAATGATTGTGTATCAATGTTATGTGTTTTCTCATTGACTAGAACACCTACTCCTAGAATAAATGATAACCTTGTTCATTGATGACTGTAAGCAATGTAATCACATTTAAATTGAATTTTTAGAAATTCTGAAGCTCATATGTTCTTTTGTTGAAATGTTGGTTGGGATCTGACAAGACTCATCTATAGAATTCCATCTATATTATTACTTCTGAAAGCATTGCCAACTAGAAGATAAACTTTCTTTATCCCTAATGGTATTATTCTGTTAGGTTTAAAGGTGTGCTTAGTTTGGCGTTCATTATGTATTTTCTTAGTGGATTCTAAGCATTTAGAAACCTTTGCGGTTGCAAAATTGTTTAGAATAAAAATTCTTCACTTTTAAGTGAAAGAACCCGTAGGAAATAAGAGGAATGCAACTAAGCCCTTTCTTCATTAGTTTGCTTGAACAATGTTTCATTTATTTAGCTTTGACCATTTTCCATCTTTTTCCCTAAAGAAAACCATATTGTGCCCTGGCTGCCTAATCCTTGCCTTCATAACAATCACTTTGTTGTGGAGACTCTTCATCTCATCTCGAGAAGACAAAACATTTCAGCTCAACTTCCACTATTCCACACCACCTCTCTCACTTTGTTCGCCTCTTTCTTATTTTCCTGATTTGATGCAGTTACGTCTGATGAGCAAATGACTCATCAGATTTTGCTAGTTGGAAAGGAAGTTGTCTTTTCCTACGATGCTTGGATGTTGAGCCCACTTGAATAATTGAAATTTGAGCAGTGGTTCATACATCTTTATGTTGCCATCAAAAGTTCACATTGGGGCTGGAGCAGTAGTAGAGCCTTCTGTCTCAATTAGGTAAGAAATAATTTTCTAGTTCCATAGATTATCCATCTGATCATTGCTCGACTTGGTATATGCACTTGCATCGTAATTGTGTTAGATTTTGTAGTTCTGAATGTCCAAAATCTTCACTAGAAAACCTATACATGTAACTATTTCTATTCTATTCGTTGTCTATTCTAATCCTAGGAATAGCTAAACCATTTAGTGAGCCAAAATGTGTCATTACTGCATGATCTCCCCCATGCAAAGGCTATGGATTGCTGGGCTTTATGGCAGAATGCCCTCTCCCTTCTCCCGTGATTCACCTGCTTGTATCTTGCCGTGAGACCGACAATACTCGGTCGCTTGGTGAGCGATATCACTTTTTTGCTCTAAAATGTGTCATTGCTTTTTGATCCAGTCTGAGATCAAGGATGAGAGAACCACCAATGGAGGCGCTAGTGAAGAGTCAGAATCTTCACGTTGAATCTTTGCGAGGGTCAAAAAGAGTAAGGATGGACACTAAGGCAGACCTTGGCTCAACGATTCCAACGCTTAAGTTAGTCCAATGATCGGAAAAAACTAAGTACCAAAATGATGAAAGAGAAGCTGCTAGAATTGTGTGCGCATATCTACACATATGGGGGGTGAATTCTCTTTTATACCTTTACCCTAGCGGAGGAAGGCGAGCCCACGTTCTCCACTTGTCTCATGTTCGGGTTGACGGGATTTCCCACTCACACACATTCTTGGCCATGTCATCCCTACGTAGGCGTTGAATGATAAGGGTCTTAGAGCTGTGAGTCATATGCCGTGTAGCCTACATGCTCAATTTTGTTTGACTTCTACCTTGTATAACAGCTTGACTCTTGACTTTGCCTTGCCACACAGGGGGCAAACTATCCTTCCCACATCACGAGTCTCCCTGCCAAGTCTAATTGAAGGAGACTGAAGTTCAATTGACTGAACAATGATGTTATTCAAAGAGGACCGGTTCAGTTCAATTGATTGTTATTCAAATTAAATGGAGAACTATGTTGTTCTCATTCCAGAAGGGCATCTCAACTCATCCAAAAAAACTCAATCAACAAAAGTCAATCTCAAACCCAATTTCACTCCCTGAGGGATCCTCTTCCTCTTTAACGAATCATATTAAAACTCCGATCCTCAACCCAAAACCCAAATCCAAATCCAAACATGCCACCTCTTAATGGATCCGGATTTAGCATCCTCTCAATCCAAAAACCCAAACCCATTAAGAAACCGATCCCAAATCATTTTGTCGATCCCTTTCCTCACGCAACACATGTACCCTTCTTCCGCCCTCATTCGCCCTTCTCCACTGCCACCTTCACCGAGGGCTCCAGCCACTGGACGCCCTTCCGCCTACCTCCTCAGTTACCGTGATTTACCTCTCATCCGTCTTGGCCATAGGCGGGCATGCGAGCACCTTTTGCCACTCCAACCACCTCTTCTTCTCCACCGCCGGCCGGAGCTCACCTGTCCCTCATCCCCTCTTCCTTTCCCGATTGGGAGAGGAGGAACCATCTCCCCATCGCCGGCTCTAATCTCTTCTTCATCACCGCTGATTTCAATCTCTTCCGAGCCTTCGTTGTCTTCACCTCTCCCCTTCGGATTCTAGGAGGAGAGCTCCATTCCTACTGCTGGCAACCCCTCTCTCCCAATTGGAAGAGGCTCCTCCTCCGGCCACCACTCCGGCATCCCTCTCCTCTTCAGTTGCGAAGAGGAGAATCCGCTCGTCTTCAGTTGCGAAGAGGAGAATCCGCTCCTCTTTCTAGTGATACCTCTGCCCCTCTCTGCTTTGGATTCAAAGAGGAGAGTTTATTCGTCATCCGGCAGCCCCCCTCTTCGGTTTCGAAGAGGTTTCGTCTTCCGTTTCAATTCATGTAACGACAACCCCCTTCCTCCTCGATTTCGAAGAGGAAGGTCTGATCTATTTCAGTGTCCGCTCTTCCATCTAACGATTGAGAGAGAAGCTTCATTGCATCCGCGAGCTTGGGTGATGTGTTTTTGTAGTGATTTCTTTTTGTGTTGGTTGTTTCATGTATTTGAGTTGTTATGTGTTGCTTGTTGTCTACTTTGTTTGTTGATGCTTGTATCAAATGTTATCTCCCATGTTCAACTTGCACACAGTTGGTTTAGTTTGATTCATGCCCACAATCTGTTTGATGAAATGCTTCTTTTCATTAGCTAGGCTTTAGTTGTTGTGTTTAAGTTAGTTTAATTTCTTACGAGGCATTTAATTCTGGTCGTGCTTTATTTCAGTTGAATGTTAGTGTTGGGTTGTTCTTCATTTGGATGATTAGGTTTTGTTAATGCTCTAGGTTTCTTTGCATGTTAGTTTCATTAATTTCTTACTTACATGTTGTCGTTAATTTCCTTGCAATCGTAATTTAGGTTAGATTAGGTTTTTATTATTTGCATTGTTTTCATTTCTTAGTCTTAGAACCCAAAATTCAAACTTCTGTTTACATCTAAAAACCAAGCAATAAATCGATACTAGAAAAAACTATCACCCTACCATACTCTCGTTGGAAGACAACCCGAATCATTCCTATGCTACATTATTGTAGAGATGTTCGATAATTAATTGAGTTTGAAATCGTGTTACGATAACACGATTATCAATGTCATCCACATGCACTTCAATGTTCCTTCCTATATGGTGTTTGAACATTTGGTCCATAATAAGTTGCCTTTGTATTCTTTAGTCCAAATTACATGACAATATCAATGAAGGTCCCATCAAAGGTGACGAAATTGACCTTTTCTTGATATTCGGGTACTAAGGGGATCTAGTGATAGCCTTGAGATGTGTCCAACATGTAGATGCTACCAGCATGCAGTTCACAGCCTGTAGTGTTGATCCCGGAGTCGGGAGTCGGGAGTTGGGAAACAGGAGTCGTTGGTTCTTGAGTTGGATCCTTATAGGATGTAAGCCTAACCCAGTTTAAACATAACTCGGAGGACCTAGACTCGAGTCCTGCCTTGACCAGGCTCAACTTTGTTTGATTTCTACCTTACAAGTTAGCTTGACTCTTGACTTTGTCGTGCTATGCAGGGGCAAACTATCCTCCCCATATCACTTTTTAATTTAAAAGTGCTTAAACAAAATGGCAAAGGAAGGACTAGGGTTTTTTTTAAAAATATATATAATTAAAATTGGGCTTTAATTGATTTTTTTTTTTAAGTTGAGGTGGTTATGTGTTTCTCTTCTTCTTGTTTTTCCAAAAACAAGTCCTCATAGGCTTTTTTTCTTTAATTTTTCTAACATTTTTTTTCTCATAGAACATCACATGGAGTCTACAGCTTGAGTATAACATTACCTTTGGGAGCCCACTTGGCCAACACTTTTCGTTCGTTCACATTTATCTTAAGCTGCTGCCATTCTGTTAACCTAGAAAACAAGACCGAGGCCTTCCTGTCTAAGCCTTCTCTTATGAAGGTCACCTCAAAGCTTGCAGTGGAGGCTCTTCATCTCTTCTCTAGGGGACGAAGCACGTTAACTCAGTTGCCCTCCTGCTATGTCAATCTGCGCCATATCTCATGCAGCCCCTCTGCTGTCAATAAGCTTTGCGATGGTAGAAATTGTGATGTTTCATATTGTAATTTTCCTTAACTTTTGTTTTCTCTTTTCTTCTTTCTGTGATTTGTTGCAGTTCAATTTGATGGGCAGATGACTCACTGGAGTTCGCTAGATGGAAGAATGGTGGTGGTCTTTTCCATCAGTCCTCAGACATTGACCCTACTGCAATAATTGAAATAGGAGCAGTGGTGCATGCAAACTGTATGCTGTCATCAGATGTTCACATTAGGTCTGGAACAATAGTGGGTCTTTTGTATCTATTGGGCAGTCAACGAAGGTAGGGTAAGAATCCAACTTTCTATTTCTATAGCTTGTGCATCTAATTATGATTCTTAATATTACTTATGAGTGATATTGTTGTTCTACACTCAACTTAATGTTTTGATTGCAACTTTGGTTGTTGTTGCTCCTATGATTGTTAGGATCAAGATCCTACCTATGGTTCTGATCATAGGACCAAAGCATAAGATCATATACAATTGATATTTATAATTTATAATATCTATTGTTTCAATATATAATATTATTATGAATATTACAAACATTATCATTTTGATGTTATGAAATATAAATAAAATTTCTCATATAGTAAATATATGATATATACAATGCAAATTTTTAGCGTGCTATCTTTATATAGTAATTAGCAACTTTTATATGATGAATCATACTAATAACAATAATTAAAAAGAAATCTTCTACTTAGAAGTTACAAGTTTGTGGACTGGAGATGATTAACTTTCTTAGCTTCATAATCTACTGTGTCAAGGATGTCATCGCCATTCACATTCTTTCGATTATTTGGATTCACATTCTTTGGATCATTTGGATAACATGCTGACCATGGTGATGTAGGCCACACAACCTTTTTCATTCGATGCAAGAAATTATGCTCAGTGATATCCTATGTGTTAGGATTGAAGAGATTTAGATATCTCCATAATAGTATGATATCGCCCATTTTGGGCCTAAGCCCTCATGGTCTTGCTCTTGGACTCTACCCAAAAGGTCTTATATCAATGGAGATATTTTCTCTTATAAGTCTATGATCTTTTCCGTGTGTTTTCAATGTGGGACTATGTTTGTAACCTTGCAACCCCAACAATCCCTCCCTCTTCTCAAACAAAGAACCACAAGCTCCCTCAACCGGAAAGCCTTTCCGTTTAATGTCCGATCCACTAGGACCTTCTGACCCTTGGTCCACTCAATCTACTAGGACTTCATTGCCTAACCACAACTAGGACTTCTTTGTCTGGTGTCTGGTCCTCTTGATCAAGACACAGGAGTCCACACTTCTTTTGTTCAAGACTTAACCTACATGGTTAGATCTGGATCATGACTGTAGCTCATGCTTCTTCTGACTGTTAGTCCGGTGAAAAACGACTTCGCTCTGATTCCAATTGTTAGGATTGAAGATATTTAGATATCTCCACAATGGTATGATATTGTTCATTTTGGGTGTAACCTCTCATAGTTTTGCTCTTGGACTCTATTCAAAAGACTCATACCAATGGAGATATTTTTCCCTTATAAGCTTTTGATCATTTCCATGTGTTTTCAATGTGGGACTATATTTGTAACCTTGCAACCCCAACACTATATACTTAGAAGTCCAAGCAAATGATGTTTAAATTTAAACTTGCTTTTGGGTACATATAGATGTTAGACCTCAGTTTGATCAGAAAATATCTGACATTTTTCCTTTTATACATCTGCTTTCGAATTTGCTCATTTGACAATGCTGTCATGCTAGTTGCCGGAAGTATTTAATGAATATGTTGGTATGTCTGGCTGTTTCACATATGATCACTAACCAATTTCAGCTTGAGCACTGACATTTATTGATGTTGTCTAGGTACAATTCTGTGCTAAGTAATTGCTCCGTAGGCAACTTTTCAACAATCCATAATGGTGTCTGTGTCGGTCAAGATGGTATGGCATTTCTACTGTGTTGCAGTTTTCAGAAGTTTGAATTAGATTTAGCCCTCATTTTATTCACAGATTTAATATAATATCAAGAATATATATTTTTTCCATTTTATCTTCTATCTCTTTATATTGGTGAATCTAAATTTTGATAACTGTTATGAAAGCAATAATGGCAAGGTCGAAATAATAACTATTAGCATCTCTTCCCTGGCTTTTTTTTCTGCTCCAATTTAGTCAGTGAAATTTTGTAGCATTTACTCAAAAGATGAATAAAATCTTTTTGAGTCCATAACTAATGCTGGATTAGTTTCTTGAACAATTTGGCACACTAATGTACCATTTTTTGTACATGAATCTGCTATAGTCTTTATTATGTTTCGATAGAAATACATTTTGTGCCTCATCAATTATCCCTTTTATTATTTACAGGGTTTGGTTTTTTTGTTGACGAGGATGGGCACATGGTGAAGAAGCCCCAAGTTAGTATTCGTTTGTGATTTAAACTAATATCTTTTCGACATCTTTTAATAAAAGTGTTCCTGATTATTCTGTGTTTTAGAAGTTTTTAGGCATTATTACATAAACCAGGACCAGATAACATAGTGGGAATGATGGGGAAAATACATCAAAATGTCCCTATTGTTTCAACCTTTTCCCATTGATGTCCCTCTAAACTTTTTTGTGTTATTTATATCCCTCATCAGCAATTTGTTTTCGAAACACGTCCCTACCGTCAAACCTTTATTAATATTTGACGTACATTTCAAGATGGTAATATTAACATAGGTTTGATGTCTGGGATGAACTCGAAGTTGGGAGTGGTAGCCTTTCAAGATACAACACAAACCTGTTTCAATCAAGTTATAAAAATAAAAATTATTAGGGAACATGAACAAAATCTGATGTCCCTCAAATTAATATATATCTGAACAAAATATGAAGATATGAAATCTAAGCACCACATCCTACCAAAAGAGAGAAATAACGCGTTAAATTAATTTAACCAACATTTACCCTTAATACGTTGTGCACAATGAATGAATCATTGACTCTTATGCTCCACTACTATAAAAAAAGGGGAAAATACATTAAAATTAGACAAAATCAGACACCAAGAGGAAGGAGAAGATTGCGAGAGGGAGTTGGAGTTGGGAGGAAGGAGAAGATTGCGAGAGGGAGTTAGAGTTAGGTTTAAAATCTCGACCCGTGTCGAGATTTCGGTCTCAGATCGGAACGATACGGTTTCGGTGTCGGTGTCGTATCGTGCTGTGTCGTGCTGATACGGTTTCGATATTTTCTTATTTATATATAATAATTATTAGATAAATATTTTTATTATGTATAATTTAAAAATAAATTATATATTGATTTTATATAAGTTTTCATTATTTAACAATTTATTAGGGTTAGAAAAAATAATTAAATATATTTTTATTTAAAAAAATTGATCTATCAATAACTCGAATTAAAATTAATACATTCTAATATCTTACCTTACTAATACTAAACAAAGTAGCATGAATCAGATAGAAACATTAATTCTCGTAACATTTTGCTTAGATAATTCTATAGTTTTTCACTGCCAGATTAAATAATTATAATTATATAAATTAATACAAAGATGCTATTTAACATATAATAGTTATATAAATTATCTGTTTATTTATTTAATTAATTATTAATTTGAAATAGTAAAAAAATCAGAATATTAATTAAATATTAAAACAATAAAAAATACAAAATAATAAAAAAAAATCAGAATATAAATTTGATTTATTAGATTTTTAAAAAATTTAGATTTTTTAAATTTTTTTAAAATTTTTAAATAAAATTTAAAACAATAAAAACAATTTTAGAGTATCAATTAATAAAATTAATAATTATTTTAAATTTTAAATATATTTTTTATATATTTCATTTAAGTGGGAATTGTTTGAATTGAATAAATCATAATTTTAATTTTCACCGTGCTTGCTGCCCGCGGACGCGAACGCCTGCGTCCCGCGACCCTGCTGATGAGCCGAAAACATCCGATAACCCTTCCGGTGGCCCCGGACACTTCCGGCGACCCTTTCGGGCATGGATGCTTCGGAACCCGCGTCCAACGACGCCTCCTATGCTCGTGTCCAGCGCCGTCGCCAATTCCGGTGGAGGAAGTGTCGCGCGACCCTTCTTGCACCGGCGGAAGCATGTGTCCTGTATCGGCGGTGTGCCGGTTTCGCTTTTTCTCCAGAACGGTAAATACCATTGATTTCGGGCGGCACGGCTCGACACTTCAATCGTTGTGGAGGAGACGATTGAAGGATTAGGGCTTGAAACGCAGAGGGCAACTATTTGCATATTTCGACTCGTGATCACCACGTGTAATGGATCCATTCATTGAGTATTTGTCATAGTTTTTTACGCTGGCTGGCAACCTAACGCAACCCTCCTTTATCCGGGCTTGGGACCGGCCATGATTAGGTCGTCACAGGCGGAGTTTAAAATACGCCGTAGCTAGGGATCGAACCGTAAATATCTGAGTTGATGAATCGTCGTCCTTCTGCTACATAGCCCAGGGGCTTTTTCGACTCATGTGATTACCACGTGTACGTCCAATATTAACTGAGGTTTGATGGTAGGGACGTGTTTCAGAAATCAAATTGCTGATGAGGGATATAAATGACACAAAAAAGTTTAGAGGGTCATAAATGGGAAAAGGTTGAGGCAATAGGGACATTTTAATGTATTTTCCCGCGAATGATGATTCCTGTAAGAAAAAATAACTGCCAACTGCCATACCCTTCCACGCATTTAGTCTGCTGGAATTGAAGTATTTAAAGATAAACCATGATGTTACAATGTTTTCATGATTGGTTCATGTGAAGAGAAATGATCTTTGCTATCTCTCTTGATTACCGTTGAGCTTGAAGTATTGTTTTGTTAAGTAATTGTTTGTTTTCCCCTTTGTTGCAAGTAACAGTTGTAGGCAAATTTAAAAATTGAAACAACATTTTAACTAATAACTATATTGTTTAATTGCCTTCAAATAGTTCTACATAAAATATTAAGACATTTGATATTGGATCTTTGAATTCTTTTACAGTTATTCTTTTGACTAATTCAACTTAAAATACATTCGATAGCATCAAGATAGAATAATCATTTATTTGAATAGATCAAAATAAAGTTTTAATAATTCTTCTTTTGCTTGCTTTCCTTTATGGTCATATTTTTATGAGAATTTTTAATGTTGGCTCTTTAGAACTAAACCTTTTCGTTCTGAGGCTTCTGGCTGAAATTGGTGGTTAATGCTTTAGGCCAGCTAAAGTAAACAATGAATATCTTAATATTTTGTTTTAAATTCAATATCTCTTGTTAATGAGAAGGATATGAGTCAAAAATCGTGTATGAATCAAGCAATAATTTCGAATCTTTGTTCTCTCTTTTTCTCTACTTAAGGAGCTGTTCGTAAGAATTGCGGACCATGTGGAGATAGGCGCAAACACATGCATTGATAGGGGCAGGTCAGTTATTTGCTACATTAATACTCAATATTGTTGCCTTAATTTCACGACACATTACATTTAGTGTACAATTACTGGGATAGCGAAAAGCAAATTCCTTATCCAGATCAAAGATCCATCTGAGTCGATGGATTTCATGCTGGCAGCATATTATCTAGCTAGTTGCCTAGATCATTTTATGATATTACTAATTAACAAATGAATTCACAACGCTTGTTAATGCCTGATGCAGTTGGAGAGACACGGTAATAGGAGATCATACCAAAATAGATAATCTTGTTCAGGTACGTTTTGAGTGTGTTCGCGCAAGAACTGATCAATTGTCGCTAACCTTTTTATGCAAACTTATATTCCTCCTCTTGCAGATAGGCCACAACGTAGTTATCGGAAAGTGCTGTATGCTCTGTGGACAAGTCGGCATTGCTGGCTCCGTGACGTATCTAACTACATGCCCTATTTCCTTCGACGAGAAGACCTTTAAATATCTTTCGAAAAGTGTTTACATATTAAATCTTTGCTTGTAGGATAGGTGATTATGTCACTTTGGGAGGCAGAGTAGCTATACGAGATCATGTGACCATCGCTTCGAAGGTAGTATCGAAACAATTGGAAGTATTCTTTTGCGACTCGAACCACAGATGTTATGGGTTCAAAACTTCGGCTCCAACAAAGTGTGGTGACCTTCATCTTGATGTTTAAAAAATTTGGATGGCAGGTTAGACTTGCCGCAAATAGCAGTGTGACTAAGGATATTACAGAGCCGGGCGACTATGGTGGTTTTCCTGCTGTAAGAATATATATGATTTCTTCACCATTTTCTTCGAATGGTAAAACTGATGCTGCTTTCGTTTCTCACCATCTCTTCAGGTGCCTATCCGCGAGTGGCGCAGACAATTTGCTCGACTGCGTACCTCCTGCAAGTAATCAACGGAGTCGAGCATCGACCAGATGAAACCCCTGTCGACATTGCATTTGAAATGTTGGGTCTAAAGTTCAGATTCTGTACGCATAGCTCAATTCATGATATTATTTCGATAAGAATTTATTAACGATTGATAAATAGAATGATCTGTCAGGTGTTTTGCCGTTTTGATCTGAAAGTAAGGTTCCGGACTCATATACGCTGCGTGATCATTTCATACGTGACTGTGCGCGATCGACGATTCGAGGTGCTTCAATCGAGGTACCACGAGATGTCTCTATCGATTTTCGAATCGAATCAAGACATTAGCGTCGCGGCCAGGATTCAGACGTGATCCTCTCGGGGTTCACTTTCCCCACCAGGTTACAGGGCAGGAGGTTGAAAGGTGGGCAAGGATTCAGACGTGATCCTCTTGGGGTTCATTTTCCCATAAAAAAAATGATGAATCAAACAGCAGATAAATTGAATCTGAGATGACCGATCCGGTCTTACGAAAATTTTTCACTGATCACCAAGGTAAATCGGGAAGTGCTCGCAATGGGCAGTCTAGAAGTCTAACGTCCCAGGATTCGTATCTTATTTATACGTGCACATGCATCGTAGAGAGAGATATATACCGCGCGCGGATGGATTCATCGTTATCCTTTAAAATTCATCGTACCCTTTAAAATTATAGTTTTATTCGGAAACGATAACCGAAGGCCGTCGATAGTATCCGATCGACACGGGAGTACAGCACCGTACGTGACCGATTAGGAAAGTCCCTGATCGATGAATCTACAGAAGATCAAAACTTTTATATATATATATATATATACAGCGGCGAATCCAGGCAGAAATTTAAAAGGGTGCTCAAAAAAATTTTAAAAAATATTTTTTCTATCAAATAAATATATCAAAAGACTAAAATACTATTGTATAAAAATTTATGCATACCAATAAAGTAATTATTCCTAGACATCAAATTATGAATTATGATACAGTTTCAAGATGATTATTGTAATATATTATAGAGAAGGAAAGAATACTTATTAATTATATTGAAATAATAAAGAACGCTAAAATATAATTATTAGTATTAACATTAAAATAATTGATTATTTTTTATTAATTATTTTTCAAATGACAATTTTATAAAAAAATTTAACAAATTTAAAACATCATATATATATATATATATATATATATATATATATATATATATATATATATATATATATATATATAATTGATCAGGTGCGGACCGCGGTGATCATCGGTGGACACCATCGGTGACCATCAGTGGCCTTCGGCCGCCGCCCTCGAACAAAACTATAACCTAGGAGGTGAGCGATGAATCTTAGGGTAACGATGAACCCGTCGGGTAGCAATGAACCCGTCGATATTAAGTAACGGCTGATCGGTCAGGTTGACCGATCATGCAGCTGTCTGATCGGTCAAGGAGGTCTCTGACCGATCAGAAAAATCAATGATATATATATATATATATATATATATATATATATATATATATATATATATATATATATATATATATATATATATATAATGAATGTATTCAGAGCAAGGGGGTGCTTACGCACCCCCTCGCTCCCCCTTGGCTCCGCCGATGTATATATAAAAGTGCATCGTGGGTGTCACAATTGATTCTAGTTTTTTTTTAATTTTTTTTTGGCTTATATATATATATATATATATATATATGAAAAATGATATGCAATAAGAATTTGTAGCATGAAACCCAACATGAATGACATGACATTCTAATTATAGCGATCCTCGACGGGTTCACTATGCCCCCCAGGTTATAGAATGGTTCGGGCGGCGGCCGAAGGCCGCCGTTGGTGTCCAAGTGGCAATCGGATGCGTATATAAAAGTGCCACGTCATTCATGTTGGGTTTCATACTACAAATTCTTGTTGCGTATCATTACTCATATATATATATATATATATATATATATATTATATATATATATATATATATATATATATAAAAGCGCATTGTGGGTGTCGCAATTGATTCTAGTTCTTTTTAATTTTTTTTTGGCTTAATATTAAATATAAAAAATTTTAAATTATTTTTTTTCTACGTGTTCATGAATGTCCAACCTAAGATCTGTAAGGTATGATTCTTATTCTCGAGATTATGATATAGTGATAAGATGACTAATCACTATTCTATTTATTCATGATTTGAACCTTTATTACGATGTATATTGTAAAAAAATTTCTTCCGAATGAGATGCGAATCCTGAGATGCTAAAATTTTAGACCATCCACCACTAGCGCTCTCGATTTACTCTGATAATAAGTAGAAAACTTCTCAGAAATCGAATTGGTCATCATAAATTTATCTACTACCTAGTCTAATATTTTTTTTTTAAGGTATCATTCCTAAGGGACTAGGACTACTTGCATTAGCCCCCAAAGTTATGGTGCAATGGTAGGGCGACTAATCGCTATCTCAAGCATCCGCAGTTCAATCCCAGCTACGATATATTTGTAGAATTTTTCTTCTAAATGGGGCGCGAACCTTGGGATGCTGAGCTTCTAAACTGTCCACTATGAATGCTTTTCGATTTATTTTAATAGTCTATAAAAATTTTTCGTGAGACCAGATCTATAGATTAAAAAAATGTTGTTTATTATTTTTAAGGACTACTTGCATTAAGATGCAGCTGGCATCCGTTGACGACTACACAAACGTCAACATCAAATGAAAGCACGAAGACTTTTTATATGTCCACCAGTGTCATTGAATTATTTTTAGATAAATTGAATTAGATAAAATTAATTAATTCAGTCTATTATTAAATTAATTATATATATTTTTATCAGTCATTTAATATTTAACATATAATTCAATTGAGAGTTTAAAATAAAATTTCAAATTAATTGTCGATGATTTAATCGATTATTTTGATATAATTAATATTTTATTCGTAGTCAACTATTGCTACTCGCATCACCAATCGAGAGACTCACGATTTAAGAATTTTTCTTTCAAATATCAACTTAATTTAGATGTATCAATTGATTGTTATGTTTTTTAGCTATCATTAGGTATCCTGACCTTTCAATTAATTAATCCTGAGATAAATTATTTGAAAATTTCTTATCAATTATTAGGAAAATCTGAAAGTGTTCACAATAAATAATTCAATCACTCAACATCTCAAGTTTATCATTTTATTAGAAGAAAAATATATTACAATGTATAGAATTGAATTGTGATAACTCAAGAGGCACCCATCATAACTCAAGAGGCAATCGTCATAACTCAAGTGGCAATCGATTGAACAATACTCTGCCACGCATCATAACCTGAGACAATCAATTGAGCAATACCTTGCTATGTTGAACACTCGATTGATATCGATTAATCAATTTTAAAGTTTTAAAATCAAAAACGAATTTAATAAATCAAAATAACCAAGATTAACAAAAACAATATTCTGAATTAACTGACTTTTAAATTTGATCGGTTGAACTGGTTATTTTAACGGTAAATTACAGAAAACTCCAATCTCATTTAATCTTTACTTTCACTCCCCGTTTGATAAATTCTTTGTATTTACTCCCTGATGGATTGAGTATAAAAGAATAAAAATTAAGTATATATTAGTGAAAAATGAGTATAAAAGAGTGAAAAGTGAGTATAAAAGAGTGAAAATTGAGTACACAATTTCTTGATGTGTTAGATACAACCTTACATACTCAATTTTTAATTTTTATACTCAATATTTTCCAAATAGTACTTACAGAACTGTCTTGTCAATTTATCAGGGGCTACATATAAAGAAAATTTTGAATGGAAGCATGTAAAGTTAAGTTTGAGATTAGAGTTTAGAAAATTTCCACTTATTTTAATTTAACCGATATTTTGCTAAACTTTAGCCATTCCCAAGCTTGGAATCAGGACCTCAATTCCAATGTGCGAGTGAACCTCTGAAAGAAATTTAAATTTTAAAAATATTTTATTAAAAATAATAATATAATGACGAAGACGAACAAAAATTTCATGAACAATTATTAAGAAAAAGAAAATGTCACTGCTGATACGAGAAAACAAAACAATATAATAACGACATTGCCATCCGACAAGTCTTTCATTTCTTATCAAGTAAAATACCTGTATGTACAAGGACATGCATAGTCCTCATTCAAATGCAAATACTACACAAACCAAAGGGTTCATAGAAGAGAAGATATAGATAAAAGACCATAGGGATTCATACACCTAAAGATTCAGGCGAAAATGGCGATATGTTTCTTTTTTTCCTTGCACAAACAGATGTTACAATAACAACAAGAAGGTTTAGACTCCACAATTTACACAGAATCAACCCCGCCAACCTGCTGCCGCGCGAGATATCTTTCTCTTCTTTCTTTCTGAAAATAAATGTGCAAGAAAATTCATGTAAAAGAGGAAGGTGGCTGGAAACAGAATGGAGTGAGGAGTCCGAATTATACGTACCCATTCATCTATAACCAGTCCTTCCCCGATAATCCGAGGGCCTGAATCTTCAGGAGGCTTTTTGCGTGCTTCGATCGCAGCCTCGGCTTCAGCTAGCTGCCTCTTCAACTTGTCCATTTGCTTTGACAAAATTTGGGCATGTACATCAACCATTTAGTAATTTACGTGGTAATATTAATGCGAGCTGTGAGGAAAATGTATTTGGCGTTCGACTTACAGGGCATGGGCGTTCCGGATCCAGGAAAACAACCTGCAATATTTGCTCCACTGTGACCTGATCTTTCTGCTCGTCGAACTGTTTAGGAAAGAGCAAAAGATGAATAAAAAAGGTTAATTGACTCAGCTCAGAAGTTAAATTGTCGCAAGCACATGAATAAGTTGCCATATGCTCATTGAGTTTCAGACATTTTCATCATTTTTTTTTTGTTCTTTCATCTTCAAAACTTAGTGCCCATCTACTTGGATTACAAAACCACATATGCTGAACATCTTTTGTGTCGCTTTTTGTGCTCCCCTTATATCTTCCATCCAAATAAACAGGTGTTAAAAAGTCTCTTTTCTGTTTACCTATATGATTTACTAAACCGAAATAACTCCTAGGAGACTAGACAACTTATTTGCTGCTTATCCTGTTATATGGTAGACTAAACAACAAACTTTGTAACATAAGCACAGAATTATACATTTTATTTCACTTAGGAGGCATGTTTCGTAGAGTAAAATGATAATATTAGTTTATGACAACAAAGAATTATAATCAGCTTCATATTCAGTCATTGAAGAAAAAAAATAATTGTCATTTTCTATTGAACATCGACGTAATGGCATAATTGAAATATGCTACATTTAATGATCACTCAGTTTGTTCAACCAAATCCAAGTATCTATTTCGTTGTGATTTATGCAACTTGATGTATTAGCCAATGATTTGTTTGTGGATTTAAGTAAAATAGAAGGAGCAAGCAAAATAAAAGTGATGATACATTTCTAGTTTCCAATTTGAAAGATATTAAAATACAAAAAACAGTTCCTTTGATCCAAAATTAAGGGGCTTATTTTAAATGAAGTCCGTTTTAACACGGTCGGATCCAATTGCATTTGTTTGTACCAACCAGCCAAATTCATTCAATGATAACATTCTAAAATCAAGTTGAAATGGGAAGGAAAGAGTAAACTTACTAGCTCTGGAATATATTCTGTAGGACCATTCACCTTCAAACTGATGATCTTAAACTTAACGTTGCACTTTTGTTCCATTGGCTTCTCATTATTCTCTGGTTGCTCAACAAACTTGAATACTGCAACCAAAGATGATTACTTAATCCCATAGGGAAACAAAATCTAGTGCATTCAAAGTGGAACGCAAAATTACCAGTTGCGATAATACTCTCCCCGGGGGAAAGAATACCTCCAGGAGGACGCATAAAACAGCTTTTCGGTGCAGTTGTTTGAAACTGAGTCCACTCAGAATAATCAATATTTGCCCAAGAATACGGAATTAAGGAATACAGAAACACGCAGACAGCTATAAGCTTGGATGATTTTACGAAGAGAACCTATGGTAAATGAAAGAGAAAGGAACTTCCTAATTCCTTCAGTTAGATATAGCCAGAGTTCATAATGTTTGAAACTAGTCTGCTTAATGCATAATATAAGAGAGAAGGTAAGTAAAAGCTAAAGACCTTGAAAGCCACATGTGCTTTGCTGGTGTTCTTTATTCTCACTGCACTTCGGGCCTGTTTTCCAGGTTCATCTTCAAATAAAATGATGTGCATCAGAATGTTATACTAAATAACCACAAGATCTATTCTGAGAGAGAGTCTCCCTAAGTCAATATACATATCGAGCTAGAAACTAAATCTCTAATGGAGTCTAATATTAGTTTTTCTTTCACCAGATCAAAAGATCAATCCTCAAAAGATTCTTCTCCTGAAAACCAAAGGTCCATATCGATGAACATAGCATAAACATGAATAACATGCAAGCTTATAAGCTATTTGTTGAGATATTAAAACATTAACAGTAGTTTTACAAAATTCCTCAACTGAAACATAGAGAGCTCTCCATAAGTTATAAGCTTCAGATGATCGAGCATCACACTCTACAGCCAAGCAATTCAATCATTTTAAAGCATCTCAATTGAGCTATAGAAACAATAGCATACTGTACAGACGTTTGTTGAAACAAACCAAGAAAACATTGAATGGCACCCATAAGAAATAGCTATCAGAATCAGAATTTGGTATCTTAAGAGCCAAATAAAGCAGGTCCGAAAGAAAGTAAGATATAAATTCTCACTAAAAGAGTCTAAAACTATAAGATTGTAAGATTATGTAGAGAGATACCCCAAAATGGCCGCTTAACCAGTCGTCTCAATTCGCATCAAATGATCTAAAAGGCTAGATAGCTAGAAAAGGGAAGATCGATATTACGAAGTGCAGCTTCATCATAGCAGGTGTTCTTCTAGTACAAGCAACAGAAGCTATTTTGGGTGAATCAAAGCTGGAATCAAAGAGGACGATATAAAATTCCAAGCAAAATAAATTAGCTAAAAGAGGAAAGGTCTTAGATCACCGCGAAAGTTCAAGAAGGACCTACAAAGTTCACTCGTCTCTAAGCTTCATTCGAGATCCGAGAGGAAGAATCGAAGACTGAGAAGAGGACCCGAAAAATAGGGATCAGAGCAAGCACTCACAAGGGAAGTAGAGCTTGGTGGATGGATCGAGCCGGAGACGCCGCCTGGTTGGCAGCAGCGACCTGGCCACCGACGAAACCGATCCCGCGACGGAGCTTCGCCGCTCGGCGGCGCCCCCCTCCCGCTGCCCCACCTGGCTCCGCCCGGACGATCGAGGGTGGTGGCGGTGCGTCAGGCTGAGCGCCGTCGAAGAATTCGTAGTCGACGACGACGCCGAGCCCCCGCCACTCCCCGCACCGCTGCCGAAGAAGGGAAACCGGCAAAAACCCCACGCCTTTCCCTCCGCCTTCGCCGTCGTCGCCTTTCCGTCTTCTACCGCCATCGAGAGCTTCACAAACCAACACCGCCTCTCGGCCGCCGGCGGAGGACCACAACGCTGCGGTCGAGATCCTGTTACCGCGGTGAGTGTAAAGGACCGTGCAGCGCCGGCTTCGCTCGGCAGCTCAACGGTCAGCTTTGGAGTCCCTGAATTTGTTTCGGAGCGGTGAGGAAAGGAGCGAGTGAGACGAGCACGGCTCTCTTCTCTTGCTATGGAAGTAATTAATGCGACAAACTTTTTTTTATTTTTTATTTGTTTTTCCCTTCGATGCAATTATAAAATAATAAAAAAATATTATTTCAAATATTTTATTATTTTTTAAAAATTGAGATATTTGATTTTGATAATAAAAGTCAACTCCATTCTTATCCCAACGCACGTGATTCTTGCGCAGGGACAATGCCGTTGCAGTTGACTTGGCAGGAATTTCATGGATCGTACTAGTTTACCTGCCGCGAAAGTTGTTTGGATTATCTTCTCTATTATTCTGAATTTATTTTATTTTTTTTCTTAGAAGTTTTATTTTAAATTTATTTCCTACGCCGTATAGAAAATTATGCGGACTCTAAGTTGACACGAGGAGTCACTTCAAGTAGACCTCTCCGTTGACTTAAGTAACTACTAATTGTCAAAGTTGATAGAATTTAAAGAGTCTATCGATCGAGATAGAAAGTTTGGAAAATCAAACTAAATAGGAAATTTGAGAAGTCAAGAGTGGGAAATAAACGAGAGTTTAGATATTACGTGGTAAGTGAGTTTATCTTCAAATTAATAGGGTAAAATTGGATAAAATTTAACTCCTAAATTATTAAAAAATAATAATAATAATATTTCTATAATTTTTTAACCATTGATTTAAGAAATCAATAGGGTAAGCAAGATTACTCCTCTCGATTAGATCTATATAAACATCACCTATTGATGGAGACTAAGGTTAGTTGATGTGACGGAGATGACAGAGGTCGTGGGTTAAACTCCAGACTTGGACAACATAGAACCACATGAGACCGAATGAAGATCGATTTTGGATCGTCGTGGTAAAATGGTGATTCGCTCATCTTCAATGTCTCCGTCAATTCATCTTAGAGCAACACGGAGAAGGTAAATCACGAGGGATTACTAGTTCGAATGATGTGACTAGTACATGGGGAGGGCGGAATCGAGTTTCGATGGAGCCAGTAGGCTTGAAGGCAGGGTTGTGCAATCACGATCTGACATAAATCGAGCTTGACGGGAGACTTAGATAGATCCACAGACGAGTTGGAAAGGTGGCGTGAACACGTTTTGAGGACGTGGGTTGATTGCACGAAATAGGGATGAATACACGTATGAGCTATCCTGGGCTATAGCCCAATTATTATTATTATTATTATCTATATAAATTTTGTTATGTACAAATTAGACATGAAATGAAGGTGTTAAATTAAAATTGGATTAAGGTTGAACAAAATCTATTGGATAGACGCAGAGATAAGGAGTATGTTGATCTAAATTGAGATTAATTTTACTGAATTGGGCCAAGTTATGGCCGAATCAAATTTAATTGAGTTAAATTGATTTAAAATGAATTAAGAATTTTTTGAGAAAACATATTTTCAACTCTCTTTACTTTTTATCCTATTCCACTTACGTGGACTCACTCACACTGTCTCATGCGTAAGTCTCCACTCGTGGCTAAGACCACTTCCTCTATGGCTAAGCCTTCTCCCTTGGAGGCATCGTCATCGACATGGACACCTTCGACTGCCAGGACATGATAGGTGTGTTCTTCACATAGGTGTACTCTTACGAGTTACATCAACGTCAGAGCTAAGCGGTTGGAATTGAGATCCTCGATCTCACCGTCAATGGTATGTTCTCTAACACCATGTCAGTGACCAAACTTTTTGCCATGGTCTCTAAATTTTCAACGTCTATGAATTAGATATCATTACCGGTAAATTACTTTAATAATTTCATAAATAATGAAAAAAATCATTCAATAAAAACTTAAAATCTGGTGAAATAATATAGAAAAAGACGAGATGGTAACATGCTCGTACGAAGTGAACTCAAATCTCTTCTATGGCGGACTTGGCCAACTCAAAATCAACCCAGGTCATTTCTAATTGTTTGGATTCGTCCTTAGCAGAAAGTGCAATAAAGACGCCTCCCACTCTCCCAGGCTAATATAAAAGGGTATCCACATACAATGTCGTATCCAGGATTTTCAATCAGACGAGACGAATTCAAGCCGACCAAGGTTGAGGACACACTGCTAAGGTCGCGTTCGGCCTTGCGACCTCACTGCAAGGCTACGACCAAGGCGATACCTCGCTACAAGGCCGCCACCAAGTAGTCTCTAAGAGAAGAGAGGGAAGGGGAGAGGATCAAACATATCGACCGGATGTGTGTTGGTACCAGAGATTAGAGAGCAGAGGAGAGTGCAAAAGATCAGAGAGGAATTCAATCGGAGAGAATCAGAAAGGAAAATTTTAGGGCGCTAGGAAGAAATAATCGAGAATGAAAACCTTAATTAGAAATTAAGTCAATTAGCAATAGAAACTTAATTTTATTGCTATTTAGTGATGGAATAATTTTCCATCGCTAATTAAATAGGTTAAATAAATAAAAAATGGAATTGATGATTGAATTTAATTTTCATCGTAAATTAATGGTGGTAATTTATTTTGATTACTAATTAGCAATGAAAATTAAATTCTGTCACTAATTGTAGATTTTTTATAGTCAAGTATACGATGGATCTATCGATATAATAAATGATGTGATTCAATTGATCAAACTCTCGAATGATCATCAGTGAAATTGATCATCTTTGTGTAACAAATCAAATATCAAATACACGGAGTATCTCAATATTTATAAATAGCGACATACTTGACTAGTAAACAAAAGAATATCTAAAAATTTAACACTATGTGTTTTTCCAACACTAAATATGTAATCAAAAGAAATTAAGTAAGAAAACCTCACCTCAATTAAAGGACGTTTATGGTTGAGCATCAACGAAGGAGATTATAGTAGGAAGAAAAAAAAAATACCGGGAAGAGTGAAAAAAAAATTTGGCTCAGCCCTCAGACTAGAGATGTTCAGCTGATGGGTTTTAATTGGACTTTTATAAAAAAAAAAGTCTAAAAAAAATTTAAAATTAATAATTAGATTTTTTTTAAAAGAAAATTCCTAATGTATTTTATTTTATTTTCTAAATCTGCCCCGGGCATCCCAATGCGACTACGCCTCTGCCCGTATTGGCGGACGACGATATGCAAGATTATTTCTCTACTAGTTAGTTACTTTTCATCTTTTTTCCTTTATCTTCTTAAGGGCTTGATTTGAGTGTCGTTAGAGTTGTTGTCAAATTAAGCCCTTCTTGACCTCTCTTATCATTTTTCTCTATGTTCACAGCCTCACCAGTCACCACTTGCTCGTCCCCAAGGAGAGTTTTGTCCTTTGGGTATCATCGTGCTAAGCGGCCATTGCTCTTACAGATCTAGTCGGAGTTGGGTGTGCCTCCGATAAAAGCCTCTCCCACCACCCCAAAGCTCATTTTATAATCGCTTGACTACCCATCAACCTGACTACTCGTCGACCCGACAGAAGCTGACTTGATAGAAATCGATCCAACAAAGAGGGCCTCAATCAGCAACTACCCGACTCAAGTCTGACCTGTCGTCTAATTTGCACCACTTGAGAAGTCAGATCATCCCGGATCTTGGCGAGATCAACGGTCATATTACATTGTCATTCTATTGAAAATGTGGACTTTTTTTTTTTATTTAAATAGACCATGTATTTACAACTTCTTGCCAACGTATCTATTTTTTTTCTAATTTTTCTCCATCCTTTTATATAATTTTTTCCGCAGCAGTGATGCATCAACAGAATATATATCTTCTTCATTTCTATGATATTTTCTTTTATTTAAATTTAAATTTTGATTAATAAGACCTAAAAATATAATTAAATTATCTGTTATTAACGTTTCTGGATTTATCTTAGTCACCAATAAAACTTTTTAATAAATTTAAATTTATCATTTTAGAATTAATCCATCTAAATAGTAAATAGAATATTTAATGTTAATTAAAAAAATTGAAAATAAATCTCAGCTTACGAGTTGTAAACTCCCCTCTCCACAACAGCTAATAAAATATTTATTTTAACAAATCTTATTTCCATTTTTGTTTATTAAGAATTAGTTAAATAATATGTTTGTGGGCGAAAATTGAACATCCAAAATTAGTAAAGATAATCAAAGTAATTCTTTAGAGTTTTAAAATTGGACGAATAATATTGATTGGGACGTTTGGGAATCATATTTTATAAAAAAAATTGTAAAGATATCATTTAAAGCAATTTCGGCATTTTACTAAAAGACCCACGTGAAATTTCATAATTATCAAAAAAAAAATATCCTAAAATTTATTTTTATCAAAGGATGCACACACAATCAGCTTATTCCTCTTTTACCCCTCCCGCCAATAATCTCTTTTTACAATTCATTTTTCGAGACATACGAATCACTTTTTTGTAGTTGATTTTAAAAGAATAAATTATGGTTCGGATGTAGGTATTCTCCTTTTCTTCTTTATCTCTCAGCGCATGCAGGCAACCTACTCCTTGTCGAAAAGTGATAGTTGTGTTATAGTCGCGAGCTCATCCCCTACCCCTCCCCCGAACCAAAACCCTAAGAAAGTCTGTTCGTGTGTCCTCAGGTTGCGTTAAGGGTTTACGTGAAAGTCCACATTGATCGGCACTCTCCAGAGAAGCGTTTAGAGTTTTTGCAGTACTCTATTTTCATAATAGCAGAAAAAAAATGTCTGTGGGTATTTCAAGCTCTTCTTCCTTAGGTTTATCCATCAAGGTATGTTAGCAAGCCAATTAGGTCAAAACAACACTATTTCTGGTCATGATTATAAAAAATTTCATCTTAATTTTGTAAAGCTCAAAAAGTTTAGGTTTGGTTCTTAATAAATTTTAATGTTTACAACTTGTAGGCTTCAGATGACTTTGGACAAAAATTGTATTGGTGTAACGTTTTAAGTCACTTTATATAGTTTTTTTAAGCATTCAAAATTTGACATGATCGACATATTGCGAAGATCAAAGAGTCTCTCTTCAGTGTTTTCTTGGACATCTAAGAATTATAGCATATCCGTAGAATTTTGGTCAATATATTTGAAAATTGGGATTCTTCTTTGCAAATTTTTTAGATTCTCAGGTACATCTTTTAGTTATGAATTTTAAATATGAGCTATCGTAAGATAAAATATGGATAAAGAGGGTCTGAAATGATTTAATTTCAGGCCTAACGAGGGTCTGAAATAAATAGGCCTGAAATTATTTCATTTCAGGCCCATGTTAGGCCTGAAAATATTTCATTTCAGGCCCATGTTAGGCTGAAAATATTTCATTTCAGACCCATTTTAGGGCCTGAAAATATTTCATTTCTGGCTCATGTTAGGCTTGAAATGAAAAATGTTGGGTTTGATACGAAATCATATAAGGCCTATTTTCTCGAAGATAACTAAATATTTTAAAATTTTCAAGTGTACCGATTGCGTTCACTAGAAGAGATGTTGCTTTGTTACTGGATATAGCAGACCGAGGTGTTTCAGTCTCTAATAATTCAACTAAAGCATCGGGTAACCTCTATCTTATTTACTTCTCAAAAGAAAAATAACCTACCATAACAAGAATTGAGGAGTTACTTAAATATTATGCTAATAGTTTTGAATCAGAGGATAATATTGTATTAGTGTGTAAATTCTACATTTTAAATATATTTATTTTCATCTAGTACATATAAGGTCCCTCTAAGTCTTGTTGATATTGTAGATGATTATAAAAAATTTGTTAGATTCAACTGGGTTGAAGTTATCTATCAATTTTTGTCTACACTATTACTTAAAAACTTACCTAAAGGATTTGCTAGCCTTTTTACAATGAGTGTAATTTTGATGTTAAACTTTATAATATTTTATGATCATTTATGTATTTGTATGTAACACTTGGTATACTGAAATAGACATGATTTTTGGAGTATGTTCCAATTCAAAAACTATACAATATAAAAGGGCTCTAAATAAATAAATGGAGGAATATTCCTTTGCATATTAGTAAGGTGAGGCCCTTGTCGACCGACTCTCACTTGAAGAAGTAATTATTCAAAACTATGACCTATGTTAGTTTGATATGGAGTTGTTAACATTTGTATGCTTGTTATTTGGCAGGTTATGATTGACATAATTTCTTCCCAAAATGAAAAAATATTGGTTGAGAACCTTGATATCGGTGATGACATTCCATGCCCAATGCAAACATCACAAGTAGACGACACAGAAGCTGGAAGGCAAAGTAGTAAGGAATGTGGTGACTGCATTCTTAAAGACAACCAAATTAAGGAACTATTAGCGAAGGGCATGGAGGCTCAATCAAGCGATCCTGTAGTCGATTCTCTTCCTGAACCAGCAGCTTATAGAACAAAGAGAAGGAGAGGGCGTGACCGAAGTCGATATGATTACAGGGATACTCCAATTGGTAGTCTATTGTGACACCAGCTATTACCTAAGGGGAAGTAGAGCAAGAAACAAATATCATATGTAGAGGGTAAAAAATCTGAACAAGAATTTATTTTTATAGACAAGGGAAAAAAGAAAAACTAATGGGGATATGGATAAAGAAAGAGAAATCATCACTGTAATGGAAGTCAAGTCTGAAAAAGACATAGAGGAGAAAACAAATAGGATTGCTGAACTTTACAAAATGAGGAAACAAGTAATTGTTGTGTGTAATTTACTTGCATATAAAACAGTTAAATTAATTTGATTTTGTTCATTAATTAAATTTTTTTATCTTTATGGACGTAGTTTATGAAGAAGCATTTTATGACTTCGAAGAAGAAAAATCAAGATGAAGATTTGGCCTACCTACTAAATAAATTGGAGAACCTAAAGTAAGTTAGGATATTTATTATATGATTTGTTAATATTAGTATCTTTTTTTTAATATATTATCTTATGGATTAACTTTGCAGGTTTACAACTCAATTAATTTGGGAGGATGTACCTTTGGTTTGAATATGCATTCATTCTTATCTGTTCTGAATGGAGAGATTTTTATAAAAGGTGAATTAATTGATGTCTACCCCAAAATTTTGTTTAGGGGAGCATTCACATCTGGTAGGTCATATAACAAGTCAATATATTATTCAACCTTCTTCACAATATGGAATCTAAATAAATTTAGAATATATATTGTATTAGAATAAATTTTATTATTTGATTATTAATAATTTTGTCTGTGCATATTTGTAGTCATCATATCCTCAAGAAAGTTTGACTTGCAACAAGTGATAAAGACATATATGATAGATGAAAGGGTTTAGATATATTTTAATATCTTTGTGCAGTGATAATGCACACACTTTCACTTGTTATCGGTGGATACAAAATCAATGACTTTCATTTCAATTCTTTTTTTAATGATTGTAAATATAAATATGAATTTGATTCAGTGGTGAACATCCACTATTCATTTCTATGTTATTTATTTAGTATAAATTCTCATGACGGTGATTTCAAATTCATGGTCATACTTACAGGTAAAAGATTTAAAACAATATACTTGTGAGCAACTTGTGACTATTCATTCATATCTAGAAAGTCATCATCTCTTGGACCAATGGGTTGCCCTCAAGTAAATTATCCCCAACAAGAAGCTAGGTAAATAAATGAGGATGAGTTTCAATTGAAAAGTATTTTATAAAAAATATGGAAATTTAAATTACTAATGTTATTTACAGCGTGGATGTACCTTTGTGATGCAATACATTTGATGTCTCCTATATGATGAGAAGATGAACTTCAAATAAGGAGACATGACAAAAATGAGATTTGATTTATACTTTTATTTCTGAAGGACATGTTCCGTAAAACATGAGATTAATTATCTATAGTATTGTAAAAAACATCCAATGGTCTTGTAAGAAAAATAATTATGATCAACGTTATCGCATCTATATAATTATATGTTAAAAAAATAATTATGTATTATTTATTTAACTCAGTTAATGTATTGTTCTGTGCCAACTGACACGGTCTGAGAATTTCATTATTAGTTGTTAGAACTAAGTTTTGACATCATAAATATCTTCTCTTAGCTTAACCCTACCAAGTGGTATCAAGTTTTGAAAATATCTAAATATCCTAGATCCACGTGGGTCTGAAATCTAAGAATATTAGACTTACAAAGGTTAAATATTTTTTTAAATAATTATAAATAAATAAATATGTATAATATAAAAAATAGAGATAAAGATAAAGATAATATAAAAATAGATAAAGAAAATATAAAAAAATAATATAGGGAAAAAATAAATAATATGAATAAATAATAAAGTAACAAATATAAAATAGAGATAAAGATAATGAAAATATATAAATAGATAAAGAAAATAAAAATAAAAATATAAAATATAGAAATACATAAATAATAAATATAAAGAAAGATATAAAATAAATAAATAATTAAATAGAATTTGTAGGTTAAAAATATAAGTAATAAATATAATAAAAAATTAAAAAAATTATAAATATAAAAAATAATTAAGATAGGTAATAAAATAAAGATAAGAAAAATGAAAAGATAAAAATGAAAGATAAAACAAGGCAATCGCTTAATGATGCATTGTTCTGTGCCAACTAATACGATATGAGAATTTTATTCGTAGTCATTAGAACTAAGTTTTGACATCACAAATACCTTCCCTAGCTCAACCTTACCTAGTGATATTGAGTATTGAGAAATCTTAATATCCTAAGTCTATTAGTGAGTTTCGATAAAAATCCACTGATGAACTTACAAAAGTTGGATAACAACAATTTCAAATATTATGAGTTGATGGTATTTCAAGGACTCGAATTATGATATCCATTATGTATTTAGGGACTTTCCAGATGTTGTCTGATATGATGATACATTTAAGCTTGTTTAAAGTTTAAATGAATATAAATCGGATATGATCATACCTAAGTATTTTATAAAAATAGTTGTGAAAAAATTAAGAATAAATTAAAAGACAATCCTATAAATAATTAATAAATAATGATGATATATTCTAAAAATACTTTTTTATATCAGGCCACGTTGAGCCTAAAATCCCAGTATATCAGGCCCGCATTGAGCTTGATATTCTCAGATTTCAGCCCAACATGGGCTTGAAATTCAAGAATATCAGGCTCTCATCTGATATCTAAAATCAAAATATTTTATTTTTCATAAATATTATAAATACATATATGAAATATATAAAATAAAGATAAAGATATTTATCTCTATAAAAAAGTTAAATATAATTGAAGAAAATAAAGATATTTAAAAATGACAAATTATTCTTGATAAAAAAAGTTAAATACAATCAATTAGTAAATAATAAAATTTAAAAATAAATATAAGACAAAACAAATATATAAATTATAAATAACCAGGCATGCGTAGGACCTGAAATTTGAGGAGATCAGGCCCACCATGAGTCGGGTGTATAGCGTCCTTTGGTGCTTTGTGGTTAGCGATCATTATCTTCTTCTTTTTTTTCTTCACAATCGAAGGTATTGTGTTTTTCTCCTTTGGAGCCGTGTGATTAGTGTCCTCGTCATCGGACCAGTGGGATTGTACGTACCTTTGTATTTAGTTTTTATTTCAGTCATGGTTTTCACCTAGGGTGAGCGATAGTGTTTAGTCAATGACCGGTTCTGAGCAGACCCTTTATCTATGGAATCTAAGTGTTTTTTTGTGTGTGTGATTGCTGATTTATGGTTGCTAAGTTCGAGAAGCTCCAAAAAAAATCGTCGTCAAAGCAAGGCGCTCCAAAAAAATCGTCGTCACAGAAATGTGCTGCTCGAAGTAAAAAAGGACAGTTGAGTCTCGAAAAAAGTAAAATCCATTGTGATTATACAAGTTATGTAAACAGAGGACGAAGTAAAAGAATGAACTAGAAAAGTAAACTTTGTCATTTCAGAAATTTTATTGATTTTGTTCAATCGACAACAGCACAAGAACAGTTAATTCGAGACATACCCTTTTCGTGGGTCCTCAACCTCTCAAATAATTCTTTTGTAGGAGCCCAGGCCCAGAATATGTTTAATAATTAGGATCAAGAAGAGCAGAGTTTTATCTTCCATGGAAAAAAACTCAAATTCACAAAGGTGGATATTTCACTGATTCTAGGGTTACCCGATAATGGAGAGATAGTCCAACTTGATTTAAACGAGGTCTCCAACCCATTGTACAAGGAGTATTTCCAAGAGTCTGGTTGTTTTGCCCAACATTTGGAGAAACTCATAATAAAGTCAAGATCAAATGACAAGTTTACTGTCAGTTTTATCTATTGTATTTTTTTGCTACTGTTCTGTTATGTGGTAGTAACAACATTGTTAGAATTCTTGTGCCCTCATTGATTGTCTACGTAGATGAGTTTGACAACTTAGCTAGGTATAATTAGTGCAATGCCATGTACAGTTTCATGGTTCCTCAGTTGGAAGCCATTGTTTTAGAGGTTACTTTGAGGCCAAAACCAATTGTAGATGATTCAATGTAAACGGTTAAGGCTCCCTTGCTTAAGGGTTTTCAAATATTTTGGCTGTAACTTAGAGTACATATAGCTGATCATAAATTTTTTTTCTAGACATTATTTACTCAATATAATCACTTTATAGTTATGGGTGAGTGAGCATATCAGTATTGCTGCTCCAGATTATCCTTATAGATTTTCAAGAATCCTTCGGTGGAGTTGACCTAACTTTCATGTTGACACTGTGAAAAAGATGATAGACTGTCTGAGTGAAGATAAAATTTTTGTTGATTTGAGTCCAGCAGAGTCAGAGCTAGATTTGGTACCACACTTTGTTGGGTCGAGGTGGACCGACAAGAGGGGGGTGAATTGCCACTGTAAAAATAAAAAATAATCTTTTGTGCGGTCTCACAAAAATTCAGATTAGTTGCAAAAATCAGTTAAAATAAACATAAACTAATTAAACTTATAAAAGGCTAAGACACAGAGATTTACTTGGTTGCAACCTAGGTGGTTGCTAATCCAAGATGACTAAAGCTTACTATCAAAATCTCCTTCTGCCGAAGAAGACTTTTACAGACGTTGAAGCACAAGATAGAAGAAAACTAATAACTGAGTTGTTTGCAGTTGATGGATGTTTGGAAGTTGAGCTCTAGGGGCCTATTTATAGCCTCGGTCAAAGTTATCCGTTTGCTGACGTGACACTTATAGGGCCCCCTAAGTGCTCTTGGGCGCCTAACACGTGACTTAACTCTTATCCAACGCGCAACGTTCGTAAATGGATAAACATAGCCTCTCGAGCACTGATAGCACAGGGGAGCCCGAGTGCTCGGGCGCCCGACAGCCTAGGCGCCCGTATGCTTAAGGGCGCCCGACAACCTAGGCGCCCGTATGCTTATTGGTGCCCGACAGTGGCTGTTTTGGTTAGCAACCGCTGACCACTCTCCAGCTTGACTTCCGGTCTTGGGTGATTTCGGGCCAACCAGAGTTAGGCTCACCCGAATCCAACTCCGGTCTTTCACCCCTCGAGCGTCCTTCCTTCCAGCTTCTTGTCCCTTGGACGTTGTGCACGTCCTTCTCGCTCCACCGGTGCACTCTTCCATAGAGCTCCGCTTCCCTCGGATACACCGAGCCCGTTAGCTCCCTTTCGATGCCATCCTTCTCGACCGCTTCATCTTCCGCTCAACTTCCTGCGCTCTTAAGTTCCTGTATACTTAGACACAGGGATTAAAAACACGAGGACCTAACTTAAATCGGTTGATCACATCAAAACGAACCTAGGGTACTTACACACTTGTCTCCTCCAACTCAAGCACTTGAGGTGTTTGGCCAAGGATCTTCACAGCAAGCTGAAGAAGGTATCTTATAGGGTGGTGATATGGTAGGTTGTAGTGTGGCATGGAAAAGTCAGAACAAATTGAGATTTTACAGCGACAACTATCTATAGTTGTTAAAGGTTTGGAGGATGTTAAAAGTAAGATGACAACGACCATAAATGAAAAGGAGTGTCTCTTATCATTAAAGGATATATTAATTACTGAGAAGGATGCCCAGCTTAGAGATAAAGATATTCAAATAAGAGAACTTCTTGAGGCACATAAGGAATTGAGTGACAATTATGTGATCAAACAAAGACTATTATCTGCCAAAGACAAAATCATAGCTACTGCCGAGAATAAAATCCAAATGCTCCTAAAACAGTTGGAATGCAAAGGCTCAGCTGAGCCATGATAGCCCCGAAATACTAGATTAAATTGTCACGAATTGTGGGACCATCAGAATTTAAATGTGAATGAATAACTGGAAACCCTTTTACAATCAAAAGTATGAAAATGTAATATAGGGGCCACAGGTCGTATTTTTCTCGGGGCTAGTTGACGTTGTTTGATTCGTGCTTGTATTTAGGTGTCGTTTGTGAATTTTTGGGTTTCAAATAAATATTTGGTTTTTGGGTTCAATTAGAAATAAAATCGCAAAGGAAATAAAGGCACTCAATTAGATGAAAACCAATCACCAAGGCAACTAACCAAATTCAAAGATGCAAATTGAACTCAAATACAAGCTACAAGGTCTGTTCAAGTTAAACCAATAAAGTCGAATGCTTCTTTGATACAAGTGAAAAAGGTGACACAACTGCACCAGAGAAGAAGATTAATTGCCAAAAGGACTAACTAGGCTAACTGGATACCATTGAATTCAATCACTACAACTTGAAAGACAAAGCTAATAGTGAAGAGCTCATTATGCATTAAGGCTGGAAATCAGAGATGAATGCAGTAAAATTCAGAAATGAACTTAAATGCAGATTTCGAATGCAAACATTCAAAAATAAAGCATCAGACCATATGCAATTGCAAACAAACCAGCTGAAATGAGTTGCCCTAACCTACAGTTCAGTAAAAACTTGAAGAAAAATCACCAGTTAATTGGCACAATTTCGGAATTTATTAGCTGAATTGCAGGGACAGCATTGATGAGCAGAAATAGAAAACTCACTTGCAGAAATGTGAATCAAGTTGCAACCAACTGATACATTGCAAGATAAGTAAAATGTAGCAATGAAACATAGATGTGAAGCAATGCTTAGGAATGCACTATCACACTGAGCATTATTCTTCACTTCGGAAGTTAAACTGGACACAATTCGAATTCAACATACTGCAGAATCAGAAACTAAGGAAATTTGCAGAAAAAGGGTTGATATGCAATGAACAAATGGAGCTAAAAATTCAGAATTCAAGCTGGATGAGAAACAAACTTGAACCATATATATTAACACACTAAATGTGATCTTTAATTGCAGGGAATTAACTACACAAGATTCGAAATTGAAAGAAGATGCAAAAATCCGAAACCAAGCTGAAAAATTCAGAAATGACTTGGCACGCAACAATGAAATGGCACGCAAGGAGTCAAACAGAAATAAGCTGAAGTTTAAACTAATAGATCACTAAACAAGCTGACTAACTACTTGACTTGAAAATTTAAATCCTAATTAAGCAGAAACCAATCAGAAAACGAAATTACAGCAGCTAAAACAGATTCAGAAACTGCAGAAATGAAATGTAACTACAGAAACGACATTACAGCTAATGAAAAAGAAATTAACTATGGTAAACTAATCCTCAATCTTCCCTAAGCTCAAAAACTTCTTGGTTGTCAATCAAGAGCTGGCTTCGAACCCCTAGGCTCAGCAAATCAGTGGAAATTCGTTTCTAAAGTCGATTTTGTTCCTATTTGCGCTTGGCTGGAATTTTCAATCCGAATCTCTCTATCTCAATTGGTGGAGCTGCGATGATGAATTGGGAAGCTTCTGAGCTCACCTGAGAACCCCTACAAATGTCTCAGAAGCTTGGAAGTGGATCGTGGTTGAGAAGAAGGTGGTCGGACTGAGGAATTGCCGAAACCCTCAAGCAATCCCTGTTCCAGCGCAAATGGAGCTGAATTCTTCAAGAAACTATCGCCAAAGACTCAGAATTTGATCCAAGGTAGAGATTGAGTGGTCGCGCCTCGAATTGGAGAAGAAATTGAAGCAAAACGAAGAAAACAAAGAAGATGCTACTGTTGCGGCGAAGATGTGATGAGGAGAAGAACTGTGGAGTTTCTGATTAAATAGCTTTCAATGGACGACTGTGATTGATTTGAGAAAATCCAACGACAGATCTTGCTCTGATTTGAGCCAAACTTTGATGATGATGATCTGGGGTCAGGATCTGCCTTGTGGTAGCTCGGATTCTCCAGATTTACAACGGATGGTCCAGATCAACCTAATCTTTGAATGGACGATCTAGAGCCCTCCGAGCTTGATCCAACGGTTGATTGAGCTCTGATTTGGATGAAACCTTCAGATCTTGATCAGAGTGCTTGATCAACCTTAACCCTAGCTCGGATTGCTTCAGATGGTCCCGGATGGCTCAGATCTAGCCGCTCTTGAATCGGACGGCCCGGATTAATTGTAGGCTTGATAATTCGATCCGGGTCACTTCCGACTCGAGTTTGACCCAATATGCCCTAAGTCCTTGAACCTTTGATGCCTACAAAAATAGATCAAGAATTTAGTGGCCAAATAATCCAATTTAATGCAAATTTGCAATTAAGTCCAAAATAAAGGTAAGTTCTAAAACCTAGGGCAATTTCACAATTAAGCAATAAAAATATAAGTCAAACATGGATTTAAACATCTAAAATAATCAACAAAAATGGTACTTATCAAGCCACTACCTACAAATTTTGGACAAGGGCCTAAAAGAAAGAGAACTGAGAGAAAATAAACGTACGAAGGCAAAGGGAAAAAGCAAAGAGATTATTGAGGATGAGGATGTAGATGAAGAAGCTCCTGCCCCATCAATCATTGAAACCACAACTGGAACTACAAAATCCAATCAACAAGCAGATAAAGTAAAGCAATTCAAAAAGGTCATAAATAAAATCTTGAAGAATGTCAGGGCATTTTTTAAAGAAGAATAAATATGTCAAGATAACAAAAATATTAGTAAAGCTTAGTAAATTAAAGTGAGTTAGTTGGTATCGGGATTGCATAATAATATAAAACAATGATGATTCTTGTTATTCAATAATACTATTTAATAAATCCCTCATTATTAAGTTTTTTAATTTGTCCTATGTAAGTTATTTACGGTGCATTCAGTATGATTCAACGATAACTTCTCATTAGATATGCAATCTTTTTTTGACTATATTTAATTGGAATAAATACACTAATGGGGATTGCATAAATGCACACCGGGCAATTTTAGTTAACGAGGCTAAAACCTCTAACTCACCATACCACCCCTCTATATTCTGTGGGATGGGATTTAATATAAGTAATTGAGCACATTATTTTGCTGCTTTTATTCTAAGATTTAGTTCACTAACAGTTTTCTTTGAAAACATAGGATATGTTTGATGTGATGCACGCAACAACACTGAAACAAACTATTGCAACTGATACAGATAAGTCCATTAAATATATCATCTGTTCTATAAATAATGTAGATGATTATTGACATTTATTAGCGATAGACCTAGAGGAAGGTAATATACTTCATTATAATTCTCTTGACATCACGAAAAGTTACACTGCTAAGTTTGAGAAAACTGTAAGTTTTATATTTTATATATAAATCATTATAAGTAGCTTTGAATAGGTACTTTTTACTAATGTCATTTGTGTATAGGTGATGCTTTTTAAGAAGATGAACTGGTTGTATTATATCAGATGACATAAAGGATTGTCATCTATCTCAGGAAAAGACTTTAATAAAATTGAAGTAAAAGACCCCCAAATCGTAAGTAATTTTTTATGATTTATAAAAAATCTATCCCACAAGAAAAAACATGCTCATCTCTTACTTCTGCCTCTTCAATTGGCCTAGCAATCGAGAATTCAAAATATAAGGATCATTAGCTATTGGAAACTCCTCCTCTAAGTCATTGTACTGATCTAGGAGAAATCCATATTGCTCAATTTGCATATCATTCACCTAGAATTCTAGTATAGTTGTACTGGGTTGTAATTCATCTGCAATTTGGATTTTATGAACTTCCTCCTCACTCCAGGTTGTCTCAATGTATTCAACAAGTCTTGTAGAAAAATTCAAACACTCATCTTCTAGATTACTTGCTTCTTCGTTTAGATCAAATGTCAAATTCCTTATAATTCTATTACCACTATACTCGAAAGACAATGAAATATTAGTACTAGATATTTCTGCTCAATTCTACATGATAGTATTATCATCAAGCGTACTCAATATCTCTGAGAGAATTTCATCAACAACATTATCATCTCTGCAAATAAATTACAATTAAATTTGATAAAGTTTCGAATTCATAATCAAATATTTCAATAATTCAAAAAACAAGCAACGAGCAATACATATCCAATATCAAACCAAATGAGGGTCTAATATAAGATAATATCAGACCCACCGTGGGCCTGATATAATATACTTCAGGCCCACGGTAGGCTTGATATCGGATGATATCAGGCCCGAGGAGAGTCTGATATGGTATGATATCAGGCTCGAAATCATATTCAAGTATGAATTTATCATAAGGTTAAATAAATTTTGAGAACCCTATTTATGTAATGCATGACACTATTAGAGTCGTTATTCAAACTAAAAATTAATAGAAAGAGTTGATCATGGACAAAATTATGTCTGATACATACCATATCAGAGCAGAACATGGTTTAGCTGAAATAAACCTACAAGAACCCTTATACTATTTCTTTTCACCATATACATAAATTTTAAGTAGTCAAATGATACATACATTACTAAAATTTTTTCTTCCTTTTACCAAACACATTATTGGTTGAAATTTCTCCTTCAACACCAATCTTCCTCAACAATTCTTTGAAATCACCTCTTTGAAGTCACCCCTAGAACACACTCTCGCTTTCAACTCTCTCTTTTACAATAGCAGTAAAATACAGTAAAAAGTTTATGATAAGTCGAGTTGTGCAAATATATAGAGTGAGAGAAGCTGAGAATACTTGTATCCGAACCACAATCATTTATTTTAAAATTAAAATTCTAATAAAGTAGTTCGGATATCTCGAAAATCTAATTATGAAAAGGAGATTATTGATAAGAGAGGTATAAAAGAAATAAGATATATTTTAATACGTCTTTTGATATAAAATAAATTTAAGATACTTTTTAATAATTACATATTCCCAAGTGCATCGTTGGGTAAAGATGAATTAAAAATAAAATATTGTTTTTATGCAGTTGCTTGATAAAGTAAATGCCGTATTCTTTCTCATTCGGAATTGGATGCTTCGTTCCTTGCCTTCGCTCAGTTATTCCTGGCTTTCCAGCGATTTATAGAATTCGAGCTCGTTGTGGCCTTCCTCCTCTCTCGATTTTGTCCTCGCACCATTTTGGTTGTACAGGCAAATACCTTGTGCCCTGCACTACTCCAGGAAAATCATGGCGGAGATGCTGTCGGAGGATCAGGTTGCCGAGTTCAAGGATGCCTTCAGCCTCTTCGACAAGGATGGAAACGGTTGGTCTTCTCTTCCTGCTACAGAACCCCCAATTTCTCACGAATTTGGACAAAATTAGGGATTTTGACGCTGTTCTGCTCGATTCGTCTGGTTTTTCATTCCGTCGCCGCCGTTGGGCCTTTTGATGCTTTTGTTTGACAAGTTCGGCTTTTTGGGCGAATTTCGATCTTTCGTTTTTCGTGACCGGGACTTTCATCGTGGATTTCGGTTGTAGTCTTTGATTAGGTCGGGCGCTGCCGCGTCTTCTCTCTACTCTGTCTTTGATGCTCATGTTAGGGAACCGATTGATGCTTCATCCTTTGCTAGGTATAATGCAATAAGAACCTTCGTTTTGTTTGACTTAGCCTTTCTCTTTTGGGGGGCACGGTCTACTCTTGTTCTTGGCGAATTTTAGTCATAGCCGAGAACGCTTCTTTTTGTGATGTTGCTTGTATTCAGTTAACCATCAATTTCCTGCGACATTGGGTTTCTGAATCCCTTCTTTGTTGCGGTAACTGCCTTGAGCAATGCGGTTAACTTCCATGTGGAAAACAAAGGGGCGTAATGGTGGCATTAAGGCGAAACGCTCGCCCCCAGCAAACAAAGGGGCGTAATGGTTACTACAGTACTAGGTGATCTTTCTTTAGAATTGGTGAAACAGATGATATTTTTTTAAATAGATAAATCAATATTTTTCATAATGAGGTTTTGAAATATATAATAGGTGTTGTTTCATAAGACGGATAAGATCTATATGCATAACAATACTTGTTGTTCTTGTATAAATTATGACATTTTCTTATGTAGTTACTAGGATGGAAATAAGTTGATTGATTTCGCTTCTTAACTTGGAGGAAAATAGAGGAGGTATTTAATTACATTTTCCTATTTTTCCTCTTCTTTAGTTCCACCAATTTCGATAACTTTGTGAGAAAATGATTCTTTCCAGCTTTTCACTCCACTTAACCTATTCCATTTCCCTTCTATCTCCTCTTCCAAAGTAAACACGACCTTAAAGATTAGGTTGGTCTATATAGTTGTGCATAGATAAATTGAAAAGGAAAATTTAGGGTTTGGGGTTATGTTGTTATCCAATAAATATCGATAGTAGATTTGATAGTTTCTATTCTCTATGTTTTTTTCCCACTCACAAGTCTAGTTTTTCCAATAACAGAATGATGAAAGGTTTATTGTGCTAGTAGAATGCATATGGTTTGACACTTGTGCTTAGATATGTTTCATAAGTAATTCTTTTAAGTGTGAGTACTTCGTGAGTTTTTTGGGGGTACAATGGTCATCAACAATGCTTAGATAAAATTTATAGATATAACACAGTAATCTTTTACCAACTACACCAGTTTCTTATGATTGTATAACATGAAGAAGGGATTTTTTCCATCGTTAGTGACGAACCTAGTTTCTTCTGCTTTCAACAGGCAACATCACAACCAGCGAACTGGGGAATGTAATGCGAGCATTGGGACAGAATCCTACTGAGGCCGAGCTTAAAGAGATGATTAAAGTTGCTGATGCAGATGGCAGTGGAACAATGGATTTTAACGAGTTTGTTAATATGATGGCACTCAAGTTGAAGGAAGCTAGCTCAGAGGAGGAGCTTAAGGAGGCATTCCGGGTGTTTGACACTGATCAAAATGGGTTCATTTCACCTGCTGAACTTCACCATGTCATGAAAAATATTGGAGAGAAGCTAACTGATGACGATATCAATCAGATGATACGTGAGGCTGATATTGATGGTGATGGTCAAATCAACTATCAAGAATTCATCAAAATTATGTTGAACAAGTAAGGACATTAACACAGTCATTTTTTTATGGCACATAGGTAGTGTTTGGTTATTAGAGTAGTGTAGCTAGTAAGAATTTCCTTCCATCATTGATCTCCGTTCTTTGTAGCTTAAGGAACTTTGCAGTGTTTGGTTATTAGAGTAGTATAGCTTATTCTATATTGCCAAGCGATAGTGTTAGGCTCTCACAGTAGACATCAAAAGTTTCTTAAATTTTATTAGTATCGATCTTAACCATATTTTGCATAAAGCAAGTCTGTGTGTGAGAAGTCTTCACCAAGTCACTCAACATAATTAAAAGTCATTTAACAGACATTTAGCCATCATTATTAATGCGCCTTTGCCTTTTAATTCCAAACTTTCCCTTTTGGCATTCCTGCTAACTTTTCACTATCGGAGCCTGGTTTACCTACCCTCTTTGACTGAATGTGTAGTTATTGTTTAACTTCGCTTTCTTCTTCAGGCCTGTTTTGATATTCACTTGAAATCGAAAGGTGTCTTTTACAGGATCCTATTCCTTAGGCACGATCGATACATTGAACTGCTAATGGATTCCTCCCATTTGTTCACTTAGTTAAATTTCAATGATGATTTCAGAAAAGACGTATCAGTGGTAACATTTCTGACTCAATAAAGCTGCATTTTTGGGAAAGATGCATATACCGGTTCTTCCTCTTTCAAACTCACAACTTGCTAATTTCCTGGCTTATTAAGAGGGTGTTTGGTTTGTTCCATTTTTATTTTTCAGAAAATCGCATTTTCTCGTTTTCTGGAAAATGACTTTATTTCATTCTCTAGTTTTCCAGAAAATGCTATGTTTTTTTCTAGAAAATAAAGCTGGAAAATGCAAACCAAACATGTTTTCCAAAAAATCGCATTTTCTACAGAAAATGAAAATGAAAAACAAGCTGCAAAACGCAAACCAAACGCCCCCTAAGTTTTTCCTTTTGCACTTTGTGGATGATAAATTGGTTAATCAAGCTGTATTTAAGTTCTTGTTCCTTCTCCTTGCAATATTTACTTCGTTGTGTTGAAAGTCTGCTGGAGTGGCACATTTGTGTAAAGTTTCTTGATAGACTTTAATCTGCCTTCTAACCTTTATAAAATTTGATGCTCTTACACTATCAAATTGAATGTATTGCAAGCCATACGGACCGCTAGATGTGTATATCAAACACAGGTCAGTCCTCTGCATGGTGTTGCCTTATCCTCCGTGTGCACATAAAAGGAACCATTTCAAGCCAACGTATAATGAACTGATCTGTGTTTTGCCAACCTTCATTCGCAAATACACCAATGCACATGGTTAAACCTGTTCTTCATGCTTCCATGCTTGAATCTTGAAATGACATCTTCAATGAAATCTGAGGATTTGAAGTACTGTGTGAGAGCTCTAATTTTGGATGCAATCTGGTGTCCTACAGGAGAAGGGAACAAGGATTCGGAGCAAGCAGAAGTCCCAACGCTGGCAATTCTCCGGAGCATGGCAGCCATCGCGGTAAGTGCGGTAAGTTTTTCTCGAGCTGCAGTATTCTCTGATCTAGATGCAGTGGAAGCACTAGGACTCCTCTACTGGTGAGTTTGTTTTAACTTGTGTTTGGATGGCTTGTATCAATGAGTTTGTGGGGTTTGTATGAATGATAAGCTCACTGTTCAAACCTATCGGTCGATTGATTGTTCTATGCCTCTTCGGTGTAAAAACAGGCAATTACTGCCAGGTTCAACTTCTTGTTGCTGATTATAGTACTTGTTGCTTTACCATTTAAAAAGTTTGGCCATTTTTTCTACATTAATAATTATTGATATTATATAAGTAATCATTGTATTAAGTTTCTTTGAGCTCTTGACATTTTTTTCTATGAAGTTAATAAAATCGCTTGGCCATTTTTTTCTACATTACTTTGGGCTCTTGAAATTTTTTTTCTATCAAGTTACTAAATTTGCTAGATAAGCTTTCATGGGCAGCCTTATCCCCTATTTGTCTATCGGATAAATTCGGAAGCGCAACAGCTTCTGACTTGGCAATCTAACCGTTCCACTAGTTCAAGAACAGTAGACGTAATATTGTCATGCTCGGAAATTGAACCTCGAGTGTCTCTTATTATCGATGACAAAAGACGATTCGTTGTTCTTGACGTTTTCGTCAATCCGTTTTAGGATCAATACGGAAGAATAAATTATGGACCATTAGCTTGGATATTGTGATTAGTGCGGGAGAGGGCACACTGGCTTTGTCAGATTTTGATCCTCAAATTTTTTGGTGGCAACACTCACGTACTAATCATCAGTCCATCCCGTGAAATCTGAGTGTCTCTTATTATTGCACTGTGCTCGGAGGGTGTTAGATAGTCTTTTAATGAAGCAATTTTGTCATTAAGCAATGATACACAACAAAAATTTTAACGGAAATCTAATGGAAATGATGTGGTATTTTTTGTGTACACATTTGATTGCCGCCTAGACATCGACGGGCTTCCGTCTGAACCAAACTATACCATAGGAGGTACGATGAACCGTCGATGATCGTGTAATTGGAGTGTCACATTATTTCTGTTGAATTTTCGTTAAAAATTTTCATTGCATATTATTTTTCTTTATCATTTGAGTACCAATTCCGTTGCTAGATAAGCTTTCAACGATTTCAAGAGGGCTACTTGGGGTGTTTGTGGTAATATGTTTTGAAGTTAATTTTCAACGAGGGTAAAATGTCTTATTAATTCTTTCTCATACAAAAGGTGGCTGCTTAAGATAAAATATTTTAATGTGATAGCTTCACATTAGTGGTCTCTTCTAGTAGGAATTCAAATTGACAAGTATATAAATAGAGTCTATAAAAATAATGAAATCTCTTATCAAATTTTAATTCCCGACCATTACCATCATTATTCTATATATTTACTCTATTATTCTCGTTAATAAGTTAAGAATTATTCGGCCGTAGTTCAAAAAGTCAAGGATTACTCGTAGAAGTGCTCCACCACCACCCTCCACGTAGAAGAAAAGCGACGGATCCGTGTTGTTGCCGCTTTTCCTGATCAAAGCTGGGCTCCGTTGGTTCTTTCGAACACCAGCAAATTCCCATGAGATACTTCGGCGGCGGCGTTCCAGAGGAAGTAAGCAAATACGCATCCAAATTTCATGGCCATTTGGCTGCAGGCGAAGGAAGGGTTGTTCGACGCCAGCCCGAGAATCTCGTCGCCTTGGTCCAAATTCATCATCGATTCCCTCGAGCTACACCCGATCATCACATCGTAAACACGCACCAACAAGGCGTCCTCTGCAATGAGCTCGTTGATCCGTCACCCAATGACCACTCGTCGAGGTGGAATCGACGCAATTGTGGCTATAAACTACAAAGCTCACGGGGCAACAAAGCAAAGGCTGCCAACGCAAGCCAACAACCCACAATACGTCGACATGAAGGTGATCGACCCGTAATATAGAGCTAGCTCACTTGAGCACCTCACCGACACTCAGCGTGAGCTCGCAGCAATCATCGAGTGGAAAAAACAATCAAAGAGTAATTTTGAAAAAAAATATATATATTAATCCTCAAAATCATGAAAAACTATGCGCTTCAAAAGTATATATTCCAATTCTATAAATTATATCCTCAGTTACTAAGAGCATCTGCAAACATTAATCGAGTGGTTTAATGCTCGATTAATGTACATAGCACTCGATTAATGTATCGTGCGTATTAAAATCATTGCGACGAGCGCGTTAAAGAGCTGACGTGATGAACGAGTTCAGATGTTTGAACGCAATGGCGGAGCCAGAAATTATAATTTACCCGGGCTAAAATTTTTTTAAGACACTTGAACAATACAATTAGAAATTAATATTAAAACTATCGATCAAAAAAATTTTGATCGTTAATGCATTTTGTGAACCAAAATTCATACAATCCAAATCCATTCAAAGTTTCAAGATAATCAACTAAAATTCAAAGTTTCAAAGGTGATACTTTAATTGCCGCTCTAGTTGTAATTTCCAATTGAAAAACTTTCACACCATCAACTTCCTACAGAAAAATAGAAAAAAAATTTAGCATAGATAACTCACAAAGTAAAAAAAATCATTTTATGAACGATATATACATACACATGTTATTGAAGTTGTACTCTACGATTCTTCAAAGTATAATATTCATCAATTATAGAATCTGAATCAATATTTGAAGGAAACTCTCTCTCAATGTAGATAATCATAGAATCTGTCAGAAATTCCTCTCCCATTCTATTACAAAGAACAGTTTTGACATGCTTCATAGCCGAAAATGCACGCTCTGTAGTTGCCGTAAAAACAGGCAAAGTTAACACTAGACGAATCAACTTATCAATCAAATTATAGTATTGGATTTTTTTTTTGTTTCAAACAACCCTTTGCACAATTCTAAGATAGTGGACATATTCTGAAATTTTTCATGACAAATCACATCAAGCTCATAATGTTGTAGTTGACATCTCAAATTATGCATTTCTTGTTCGGTGAAGTCCTCAGGATAATACTTCTCAGCGAGAGTACAAATCTTATCAATATTGAACCAATTAAAGTTATCTTTTGGATCCAAAGCAGAGCTAAGAATAAGAAGTTCTACTGTCTCATCACTAAATCTAGAGTTTAACTCTTCCAATTGAAAATCTATTGCGGCATTAAATATATCATAATGAAAGTGATGCTCAACTGTGATGGTATCCTTTTGCTAGCATGAACAACTAGAATGTTTATAACGAGCACCCATCTCTGGTATATCAACGTCCAATCCTGTGCAAAATGATTTGACATATGAAAGAAGAATATCAAAACCTTCATATCACAATGTAAAAAGAAGTGTTTTAGTTGTAGAGACCAAATCCATTGCATTTATGATATCAAGAGATTTTTTTTGTAAGTCACGACAAAGTAAATCTGTGATCCCCATAATTTTATGCATCAAATGTAAAATAAAAATGAAATCAAAAGACTTCATCACTATTAAAGAACCACTAGCTTCCCCACACATCGAAGTAGATGAACCATCAGTGATAATATTTTCAAGTACATCAATAATTGCATTATACTTATCTATTAACCTGCAAATAGAATCAAAATGGGAGCTCCAACAAGTAGTTCCTGCTCGATGCAAAGTACCAATTTGATTAGCTCCTCTCCCAGTTTCGCGTTCACCAGCACCAATAGAACGTGCAATTTCATTAACTTGAGCAGATTGTAACTCAGCATTGCGTTTGGAAGAAGAATAAACCAGATTAACAATGGTTGTCATATTTGAAAAGTAAAAGCCATATAGAAAAAAATGATGAGTCAGGCAGCAGACAAATTGAACCTGGGGTGACCGGCCCGGCCCCACGGAAGTTTCACACCAGTCACCAGGGTAAATTGGGAAGCACTCGCGGTGGCCAGTCTAGAAGCCCAGCGTCCCAGGATTCGCGCCCCATTTGAAGGAAAAATTCTTGCAAAATGCGCCGTAGCTAGGGATCGAACCGCGGATGTCTGGGTTAACAACTAGTGACCTTACCGCTGCACCATAGCCCCAGGGGCAGTAAAAGCCATATAGAGGTCTCATTTTCAGCAGCTGCAAGTAACGCTATTTGAAGTCGGTGAACAAAGCAATGTACATAATATGCATAGGGGCAATCTTTAAGAAATAAAGCTTGCAATCCATTAAAAGCACCACTCATGTTGCTAGCACCATCATACCCTTGACCCCGTATATTATGTATTTCTAAATTATATCTAGTGAGGACATCACATATCTCTTTCTTAAGTGTTGCAGCTGTGGTGTCATGAACATGCACAATTTGAAAAAAAAAATGCTCCCGTAAATAACCGTGGACATCAACAAATCTCAAAATTATTGCCATTTATTCTTTGTTAGATACATCCTTTGCTTCATCCACCAAAATACAAAACATAGAATCTCCAATTTCATCACGGATTTTATTTCTGACTCTATTACCAATAATATGCAGGATTTCTTTTTGAACTTCTGGTGAGGTATACTTTGCATTTCCTAGAGCTTTCTCTAAGATAACATCGCCAATATCAGTATTCTATTTTCCAAAAAGTTTTAGCATCTCAATGAAATTACCACAATTTTGGGAATCTAAAGATTCATCATGACCTCTCAATCCACATGCTTGCAAGCTAAGCCAACGGACACTCTCAATTATTGCTGCAAGCCTTAATCGATTCTTTCGAATTTGTTCAGAAAATTCTCGATTTATAACTTTATCTATATGTCGAGTTGCATTCATCACATTAATAATAGATTTAGCAGATTTATTATGCACTGAGTTATAACTTCCCAAGTGAGACAAAAAGGCACACTTGGCTCCATCATTAACGCGCTTCCAACTTTTAAACCCTTCAACTGTAAATGCAGATTGTTGTGCTTCACATATTTCAAAAAGATAGCATGGAAAACAAAATGCTGCATCCTTTGAAGGAGAGTACTCTAAACATAGAAATTTTTTAAACCATGCATATTGAAATCGACGATCTTGCTTTCCTGATTCAGATCGTGGGTACTCTTGCAATTTAGGTTGATACGACCCCATTTTGATATAAGCTCGTCTAATTTCATCACGATGATTAACATGATGTCGCCACATGGAAATACGCAAACCAGGATCTTGTTCAAGTGATGTTTCATCAAACTCAACTCTTTGAGATTTAGAAGGAGGTTCGAACTCCTCATTAGGAACGGATATATTAGTCTTAGCCCTCTCGGATGATGAAGAATTATCAATTCTTGGCTTAAAGAATGATAGAATATTGTTTCCTCCTTTTCTCTCTTGATTTGACATTAAAATAACATAACACAAATAAATCTTAACATGATTAACATAGAATCTTATAAATTTTAAATAACGATTTCTAATAGATAGTAGGACATCTAATCCAAACATAATAAATAGATCCAAGAACGGGCAAAATGAACTTACATGAATTATGAAAATTGAACATTGACAAGGTCAATTTTGTCTATATTCTTCAACAAAGCTAAACCATCACTACGAATTTAAAAGGCGACTAATAATATTATTTGATCAAATAACACAAAAAGTTACCTTGTAAAATGTTGCTTAAGCCTTTTTAGCACGTCCCATCCCTTCTTTGCGCTGTCATCAAGTAGGCCTCATTGGTTAAAGCCCATCAAACATCACTTTAAAGTCCACTTCTCTTCATTCACTTTAAAATCCACGACTGCTTTGTCAATGTATACCAAAGATCGATCGGCGTGTAGATCTCCCGCCAAACAGCGGCCGGAGCGCCAAACAGCAACTTCCCGCTATCTCCTTTCGTTCGCACAGATCTGCACCTCTGTCCTCCGCTAGAGGACCTTCCTTCCGTCCTTACGCTCTAAGCACGCGTAAAGAGGTAGATCCATTCTTTGCCTCGCAGAGACATCTTAAACTCCACAACTCGGTGAAGTGATCCAGTGAAGCCAATCCGCAAGAGGACTGGAGGAGGATGAGGAAATAAGAGGAATTCCGGTGGTGGCGATTGGAGATGGCGTCGCTCCAAAGCTTGATGTTTGGCATCCAGGTTCCGTCGGGCAAGACGTAGGAGGAGACGGATGTGAAGGATTTAGGGATAGCAGAAATTCCCTCTTTCTGTCCTATTTGCAGGCTATCGGGCTAAGTATTAAAATTAATGACCCAGGCTACCGGGCTAAGTATTAAAATTAATGACCCAGGCTACGTTTTAAAATAGAGATAATAGGATTTTAATTAAATGGACCCCGGGCTATAGCCCGGGTAAAATTGAGTGTGGCTCCGCCCTAATTGAACGTGTTCATTGATAAAAAAAATAGAAATGACATGACATCCTCAATCGATTAGGAGGCAATCGATTAGGGGTGTCCTAGCCCCAATCGATTCGGGGCACCCCCAATATATCCCTAATCGATTTGGAGTTATAATTGGGAATGTCTTTAATCGATTGAGACAGCCGTAATAGATTGAAAATCGACAATGGTCACCTAAACGGTTAGTAAACGCCCACAACGGTCATAAAACGGTCACAAAAGACTATTTCAATAAAAGAAATAAATAATTTTTCATCTATAATTACTCATCATCTTACAACTTTTATTTCAATATTCAAACACCTCCCTCCCAATTACTCTCATTCTAATCTTCAAACACCTCACTCCCTCCCTCTAAAAATCTCCTCCCTACTATTTCTTTCGACATTAATGAAAATAATCGTAGTTTTTTAGAAATTTTTTAGAAAATATTTCTTCCCAAAATTCCCAAACTCCACCAAATTATCCATATTTTCTATATCCACCCAATTATCCACATAATCCATACCCACCAAATAACTCATATGGTCCATATCCACCAAAGTATCTATATAATCTATATCCACAAAATTATCCATCCAATCCACCTGCAACCGGCATGCCTTTTATATCTCCGACAGAAAGTGATCCATTTACACCAATTTTTGTTCCAAAGACTCAAGTGTCCGACCGTGAATCTCCAATTGAAGTTGTTGATTTAGAGAAGGCGGATTCTGGCGCTGCGAGTAAAAGAAAATGATTAACATGGAATAAGTCTTAAGACGAAATTTTGGTCAGATTGTTTGTCACTATCAACGATGAACCAATCATCGACAATGATCAGAAGACAGATGTTTTTTGGGATTATGTTGCTAACTACTACAATGAGAATCGTCTTCAAGGTATACCCAACAAAAATACAAGTATCATACAATCGCACTGACACAATACCATACAAAAAATATATATATCATTTTAACGTAAATTACAATAGCGTTTATAGTGAGTATCATAGTGGTCACAACGATGAGGATATATTGCGGTTTGCGTATGAAAAATATGTGAGAAAAATAATGACATTGCATTTAATCTCGAGCATGTATAGAGGATCGTAAAAGATCGTCCAATGTTTACTCCATAGTCCGTTGATGTAAAATACGGTTAATTAATAATATAAAAATAATAATAAAAATATATAATAAAAATAAATAAAAGAGGTATATAAATATATATATATAGTTATTTATATAAATTTATATATAATCACCATAAATAGGAGTTTAAATTTGGAAACAATCATAGCAAAACAATTTGGAATAATTTTATGAAGTTTTAGAAATATTTATGGGAATAAATAGACGGAAGATGAGTTAGTTATGAATTATTTAAGGAAAAGTTTAATTCTCAGATTTATATATATATAAAACTTCTCTTTTATAAATTCCTTCCCGTGCCTTTCTCCTACGCCCGTTCCCTAGCTCTCGCCGACTCTTCTTCGCACATGGCGATTGGCCGGCGTCGCGCTGCCCCTTCGCCGCCACCTCTTGACCACCGGCGAGCGATGGACACTAGTCTCCGAGTCCTAAAGAAGCACCACCGTCTTCTCCCCTCGGATCCCTCTCTCTCGCGCGCATTTCCTCTTCGCGAACTTGCCTCGCGTTGTCGGCTCAATTTTTCGACGCTTGTTCTTTCGCTAAGGCCAGCCACCATCGCCACCATCATGGGAGGCGATGTCAACTCCGGTGAGGTTCTGCCGCATTTCTCGTCGGCTGTGCGAGATCGCCCTCTCCTCTTGCTCCCGATTGCCGCGAGCACAAGCCCTTGACGCCGACGACTGTTGCCATCTCTTTGAAGCTGGTGCCACACTCCTTTTGCTCCACATGCGACATCCTCCTCGCGATCTTATCTTCTACACGCAACCGAGGCGCAACCGAAGTTTTTTTTCCTTCTTCCTCCTTTCTTCGGTGATCGGATCTCTTGGTAAGCTTTTCCTCAACCGATTCTCGATTTTTCCAGTTTGTTCAGGGATTGAGATCACCGTTGAATTCATATGGTTGGGTGATCTTGAAATCTTGATTAGTATATAGTAGAGGGTGTGTTTGATTCGGATGGTAAGGGTGGTAGCGATACCTTGTGGGAAAGTTTGGGCTTCAAGTTGGGAATTCATTTTAATGGATTGTTTTGTAATTAGAACCATGCTGCAAATCCTGGGTTTTGGTGTTGGTTGTGGTTGATCGTCTCAGTTGTGTTGTTTTCTGATTTTGAGTGGTGTAGTTGTGGGTCGCTATATGTCGATCTTGCATAGTTTGTATTCTCGATTTATTTTGTTTAGATTTGGAACTTGGTTTTGGGTGATTGGTAGGTTAATTAATTAAGGGGATGGTGTAATTGGGGTTAATCCTAAATATGTTTAATAGCTAGTTTAGCTAAATTATAAATATATAAATAGTTTAACTTGGTCCTTGATACAGGATGCTAGTTGGTTGCAGATTATTTAGACTAGAGATTCTTTCGGATACACACTACATTTTGAAGGCGGGTACTTCTTGTTTGTTTCTATAGTTCTGTTTATCTTTAAATGCATGGTTGTTTTATTATCTGAGTAGGTTGATTTACCTTAAATCTATTCCTCTTGTTTTCCTGCTTGATACTTATTCTGTGTTTGACCTTTGAGTGATAATTCAAATTATCCAGTTATACAGTCTCATCTCTTGGCTTCTTATCTAAAGCATACTGTGTATACGCGTGTACTGTAGAATAATCATTTGACCTATCTAAGACTTGGTTGTCATTAGATAAAACTTACCCAGTAGATTAGTGCATGTTCATTTACTTTGGTATTGATTGTGCTTTTCGTATGTTTTCTTATTTTGGTGTTATTGGCATTTTCTGTTTCGCATGGTTTTGGGTTTAATTGAGGTGGTGTATATTAGTGACATGCATCATCGCATTCAAGCCGACGACCGCGGGCTCCTTAGTGGTTGAGTCGAGTCGTCGGATATATTTTCCTGTTGTGCCACGCTCAGTTGGAGTTGTATGCAAACAGTTGATACTCCCCAGGTGTTTGGAGGTCCCCCAGGTGTTTTAGGATTTTTCATATCAGGGTTACGGTTGTCGTGGTGTATTTGCATAGCCCCAGGTGCTTGGTGCTTGTATCTTGTCCACTCAACCTACCCAATATAGCGGTAGTTGATGTGTGTACAGTGCAGGTCATGGCATCATGTGCATATTATGCATTGTGTATTTTGCTTGTGTTTGCTGCATTTGTTTGAGCTATGATTGTTGCATTTGATTGACATACATATACGGTTATAATTTACATTTTGTGTTATGATCTGAATATGTTCAGCAGCATTAGTTGTTTATGGAGGTGTTAGGGGGGATTTCTGATTTTGCCCCTACTTGTTATATGATTTTCAGGTATGTTTTATTTGTATATATGCATTTTTACTTATGTTCTTATTTCCAGAGACTATATACCCTTTGCTATATTTATGCTTGTTTTATCCTTTTATATATACCATGCATTTATCTGTTCTTATACCCGCAGAGTTCCATCCGGAACTCACCACCCCTTCTTTTTCTTTTTGTTTCAGGTAGTCGATAGTTGTGTCTCGTGCCGCCAGGAGAGGATCCAGCTGCCAGTTTCCCATTTTGAGTATTATTATTGGTTTTCATACTATTGTAGTAGTTTTATAGTGTTAGTGTTGTTTTTGGTATCGTTTTGGATGATATATGGTTTTTTTCTTCGAACGTATATTTATTTACTTCCGTTGGATTTCGGTTTGCTGTGCTTAGTTATAGAGAGTTATGTATTATGTTTATTATTTGCCAGTTATTTTATTTAACTGCATAGTTGTGGATGTGTGAATGTCAGCCGAGTGTGGGTGAGCTAAATTATGTTTGGAGTGATGTATAGAGGAGTTTCAGATCGTCCGTCGTACAGGGGAGGTGTTGTCCGATTTTCGAGCTAGCACGGGCCTCTGGGGGCGTGACAGTTGATCACCTTGTTAGCACGAAGAAGGCAAAAACCTCAGAGTCGGAAGCAAACAATACTTCATTTAACCAAGATGCTAGTCTATATATAAACCTAAACGAAGAAAAAACTTGTCCAATGGGTCAGAAGGCAGCAAAAAGAAAAGGAAAAGGTAAAATGAAATCAGACATTGAAGGTATGACAACAAATGACTAAAGTTGGAATGACTAAAGTTTACTGAATATACAAATATAAAAATGACTAAAGTTGGAATGAAATAAAAATAACTCGCAATTGATGGCAAAAGCTATTGAAATGAAAGCAAAGACTACCTTAGTCAAAATTCAATTAAAGGAATATGTAATCCTTTCGATTGACACTACGTAAATGACACAGGAGCAATTTATCATTTATCAACATTTATGTTAAGAGATTAGGAAGAGATGAAATATATAATTTTCATTTATTATAATCTTCCATTATTATACTTTTCAATTAATGTATTTTCGAAGATTATCCTTTTAAATTAATGTAATTTTCTATTATTTTACTTTTAAAAATTCATTTATAATTTCTGGTGAATCAATATAACCATTGCAAATTAGCCGTTAGAATATAAATGTTGTAATATGACAGCTAAAATATTACGGTTGTAATATAGCTCTTAGAATATAGTCGTTGACAAAAACAAATAAATAGACATTTTGTGCTATACAATTTTGTATTCTCCAAGTAGTTGAATTTGTTTTCTCTTCATTCTTCATTCTTCGATCATTGTGCTTTACAATTCGACATTCTTCATTAGATTTGAATTTGTTTCCTCCAAATATATCTCAATCATCAAGTAACACCACATCCAACTTGACAAGTGAAGATGAAGTCCATGTTAAAGATGTTGATGAATGTTATGATCCAGGAAATAAGCTAATGTCATTGATACTTCAACAAAATCGACAATAGTTGAAACATATCAAAGTAATAACAAGATGCGGCGAAGAAAAAGATTCATCCAAGGAAATCGTGAAGTCGGGCATATAAGGCTCTTCAATGATTATTTCTCCACAAATCTAGTGTATCCAGATCAAATATTTCGAAGACGATTTCACATGCAAAAAGATTTATTTTGTCGCATAGTGAATGCACTTGAGAGTCGTTTATCGTTTTTTCAGCAGATGAATGATGTTGCTAGTAGATAAGGCTCGACACCACTACAAAAATATACAGCTGTGATTCACTAATTATCTTATGGAGTCTCAGCCGACCATCTTGAGGAGTACCTATGCATGGGTGAATCAACCGTCATCCAATGCTTTTTCATGTTCTGTGTTTATGTAGTTGAAATCTTTGGTGATCAATGCTTGAGAAGATCAAATACTAATTATGTTCAACGTTTTCTTCAATTGCATGATGAGAGGCACAGCTTCCTTGGAATGTTAGGCAACCTTGATTGCATGCATTGAGAATTAAAAAATTATCCAATTGCTTGGAAAGACCAATTTACAAGTGGATATAAATCACCAACAATCGTGCTTGATCGGTTGTGTCTCAAGATATATGGATATGATATGTTTTCTTTGGTGTCGCAGGTTCACGTAATGATATTAATGTGTTATATGAATCTCCCATATTCAGTAACACCTTGAAAGAAAATGTCTCAGAGATTAATTTCATGGTCAACGGTACTTAATATAAAAAGGGGTATTATCTCACAGATAGAATATATCCGAAATGGATTATTTTCGTAAAAGCTTTTCCTTACCCGAAAGATCCAAGAGGAGATTATTTAAGAAAAGATAAAAGGTTGTAATAAAAGATGTTGAACGAGTATTTAGGGTGCCTCAGACTCGATAGGCAATTGTCAAAGGTCTAGCTCGTTATTGGTATAAAAAAGTTAAAACATATACATATTATATTAGTATGTATTATTACATCACATGACAAATTAGTACAATGATGAAAATGACAAACCGGCACAACCCGTCCAAGGCTTAAACCGAGAATTTTATAATTATCTCCGAATAAAATCTCAACTATGTAATAGTTATGTGCATCATAAATTTCATACCGACTTAATTGAACATATTTAATCAAAATATAACAACCCCTAAATTATTATTTTATAATTTCATTTTATATTTAATTTATATATTATTTTTTAATTATATGTAAGTATATTTTTTTATATTATACTATTTTGTTTTAAATTTATAATAATATTTTAATTTTAAATAATAATAAATATATTTAAAAATATTATTAATATTTATTTTAAAAAATAATCTATTAAATTAATAAATAAAAATAAAGAATATTTATATAAAAGAATAAATATGTGAATATATATATATATATATGAAATAATATGAACCCCACAAATAATAAATATTAAATGTTAAACAAATATAACAAAAGAAAATATTAATACATAGTAGTATATATATAAGTCTCATACTTTTTGATTTGTGATGAAATAATAAATATTATAAAAATAAAAGTATTAAACCATTATAGATGCGTTATAACTTATAAGAGCACTTTTAAGATATTCCAAATCTAAATTATATTCTAATATAGTCTATTATCGAGAATACATCATGTAAATCATCTAAAATTACTATTAATAATTTTAAGACATCCGTAACTGTTTAACATCTTTAACGTTATAAGATCTATCACCTAATCAAAAAACATAAGATCCACATGTTATATACACATTAATATTAAAAGCTTCATTCTCTCACATTCGTTTGACATTCAACCCCTATAATTTATGAGGTTCACATGTCACATACACATTATCTTACGTATATATTCTCTTATATACATATTTTTTATTTTAAACTTTATTTACCAATTTAAATGATTACTATTTAAAATAAATAATAATAATATTTTAAAATATATTTATTATTATTTGAAATTTAAATTATTATTATAAATTTAAAATAAAAAAGAACAACATAAAAAAATACTGTAAATTGCAGAAAACTCCTCAATGTCCATTTGATCTTTGCATGCACTTCTCATTTGAGATTTTCTTTACATTAACTCCCTAATGGATTAAATATAAAAAAGTAAAAATTAAATATACATTAGTGAAAATTGAATATAAAAGAATAAACTTGAATATAAAAAAGTGAAAATTGAATATACAGTTTCTTGATGTGGTGGATACAACCTTACATACTCAAATTTCTAACTTTTATACTCAACTTTTTTCAAATAATACTCATCAAACTATCTTGTCAATCCCATCAAGGGTTGCATACAAAAAAAAAACTTGAGTGAGGATTGTATGCAAAGATGAATTTGAAGATGAAGAGTTTATGAAAATTTTCACAAAAAACTACACTTCTATATAATTAAAAAATAACATATAAATTAACATAGGAATAAGAGTAATTTGATGGATACTATGAATTATGTGAATAATTTGATAGATATGAAAAATATGAATAATTTGATAGAGTTTGAAAATTTTGGAAAAAAATATTTTTTAAAAAATTTCTAAAAAATCATAAATAAAAGGAGATTTTTAGAAAAAAAGAGAAACATCTTTAAAAATTGAAATGAGAGTAATTAAAAAAAGCATTTGAAAATTGAAATAAAAGTTAATAAATATTTAACGATAAAAATTTATTTTTAATTAAAATAATTATTTATGACTGTTAGTCATTTTTAATTGGTTACATCAGCATAAAATTGATTACGTCAACATAATCTATTAAAATCGCTGTTTCAAGGCTTCGCTGCCCAATTGATTAGGGCAACTTTTTGAGGGAACCCTCCAATTGATTAGGGACAGTTCAAAACACCTCTGTAATCAAGTCCCCAAACGATTACGATTAAAAACTCCCCTACGTTCATCGCATCACCGAATTAACGTGTTGGCCGCAAAATAACAATATAGTCCATGTTGTGCTTAACAACAATACAAAGTTGAATACGGCACAAATAGAGGCACGGAGACATAATGAAAAGACCCTCATTGATCGAGTTAGATAACACACAAAAAAACTACAAAATCACAAAAGCAAAATAATAATATTGCACAATATGATTCCAAGATCTTCAATCCATAGCCAATAGGCAGTCTGCATAAGATGGAATCTCTTTAATCATCATCTCCAGGGGCAGCCTTAGATGAGCCGCCTGCCTTCTTAGGAAGGAGGAGATTGTGGATGTTGGGCATCACGCCGCCACTGGCGATTGTAACCTCTCCCAACAGTTTTGATAGCTCCTCGTCGTTCCTCACTGCGAGTTGAATGTGCCTAGGGACGATCCTCGTCTTCTTGTTATCCCTCGCTGCATTCCCAGCGAGCTCCAAAACCTAATTGAATATATCGATTCAGACGGAAGCAAATTAATAATAAAACGATAACAAGCGAACGGTAAGATCAAGAAAACATAGACGATTCAACCAAAAGAAAACATCGATTTTAGAATTGTTCCGAGAGACACTAAACGGAGAATTTCGCCCCGTTCGCCCTAATCGCACTGGAAATTGAAAAAGGGTAAAGCGATAAGATGGGGGAAAACACATGGGGAACAGCCTTACCTCAGCGGCGAGGTATTCAAGGACGGCGGCGAGGTAAACCGGAGCACCAGCGCCGACGCGCTCCGCGTACTTCCCGGCCTTGAGGAACCGGGCGATTCTGCCAACGGGGAACTGGAGTCCAGCCTTGCTGCTCCTCGACGTGGCCTTCTTCGCTGCACCGGAGCCGATCGACTTCCCTCTCCCAGCCATTGCGTCGAAGATTCAGACCTCGATATGGTAAAAGCAAAGAAAGGAGTAGGTTTACAGAAGGGGAGACGAAGTGCGGGTTGAGGCGGTGGTTGACGCGATGGCTCCGTTTATTTATAGGGAAATATCGGAGACAGCCATTGGTCATGATTAGAGCACGCGGATCGCTATTTATATCCGTTCGATGAGAGATTATTCGAGCGGTTGGATATTACCCAATAGTATTCTTCTTCAAATAAATCAGTAGCTGCCAAACACAGATAGATTCGTTTATCAAATCAAAAAAAAAAAAAAGATCAAATATTTTTTTTTAATTTTTAATAATTCATATATATTTAATTTTTCGAACGACCTAATTTTAGGGATGCGCCGATTTCATAAATTAAGAAATACTCAATATTTTTAGAATTGTCATGGAATACTCTTACAATGCATGGTCACTCAGATTTAATTATTTACGATGAAATTTTGTTTGTCCATAATCTCAGACCAATCAATGAAATATTGATTATACGTAACCAGTTGAACACTACTTGAAATGATTCTTCTATTCAAAAAGAATATTAAATTCTTGCTCCTATTAGTAGACCCGACCACGGTTCGGAACCGACGATTCGACGGTTCGGAACCGCCGGTTCGACGGTTCGTGGGAGGTCGACCCTTAACCTTAACCGCCCAAGACGGTTACGGTTCACGGTTCGGAACCGCCGGTTCACGGTCCAGTTCACGGTTCGCCACGGTTCGGCACGGTTCAAGATTATTATATTAAAAAAATTAAAAATTAAAAATTAAAATAAAAAAAATAAATTTTATTAAAAAAGGGCTTGCACTTATATAAGTTGTCTACGTATCCCCTTAGGGTATAGGGGAATCAAAGCCCACGTAGTTCTTTTACATTTTTACCCTTTTACATTTTTACATTTCTCACTCACTTGCATTTCCTCCCGTTCCCGTTGTATTTGTTCCTTCGGTATCAAATTCTTCGACTTCGTCTTCTGAAAGTTGCATTCCTTGGATTCGCTTTTCGGCTCTGGTCCAATCATCAAGTAATGCTTGAGCTTCCAATGAGTCGGGAGACATGGTTGATCGTCGTTCATCTAATATGTTGCCGCCGGCACTGAACGTCTACTCCACAGCAACAGTCGACACTGGAGAAGCTAAAATTTCTTTTACGATCACGGAGAGAACGGGAAAGCTTTGAGCCTTCTGTGACCACCACTTCAAGATGTCGAAGTCTTCGCTATCTGCTTCATTAAAATCAAAAGAAGTCGTAAAATAATTCTCAAGTTCCTGTGTGGAACTTGAGGATCCTCGTGGACGTTTCGTCCGTTCTTTTAATAAAAGTTGGGCTTTTGTAAGTTTTAAATTAGTAGTAGTAGGTTGTTGTGTTTCAGAAATATTAGTTTGTGTTCCATATTTAACATAATATTGATTATAAAGATCATATAAATAATTTCTAATATTATATACAATATTAGCTGGATCCGGAGAGGAAGAATTCTTAATAGGAATTAATGCGTCATAATATAAAGTTAACATTTCTTGCAAAACTTCTAATTTAAATCTAGAATCTAAAGCAAATGCAATTAAATAAATTTCAGGAATTAAATAAAAATATTTTTCCCATTTAGTTTTCATAGCTATTATACATAAAGTTAAAGCTTCATCATTTACATGTTCATTTAATATTAATACTATACTACAAAAATTTACTAAAATTAAATGAGCAGTAGGATAATAAACACCAGAAAGTTGTTCAGTTGCATCGTTAAAAACTTTTAAAATTTCACAAATACTACTACAAATATTCTATTGTTGTGAAAATAAATATATATTAGTATTACTATTTTGTGCAAAAAATAAACATAATAAATCTTTATATTGAAAAGAATCTTGTAATAATTGATATGTTGAATTCCAACGTGTTGGAACATCACGTGGAAATTTTTTTGGTCGCATTCCATTAGCTTTACAAAATCTACCCCATTGTTTCATCATAGATGGATGAGACCATAAGTATGAAATTGCGGTTCTAATTGGTTGAATATAATTTTGTAAAAGTTTTAATCCATCTTAAACACATAAGTTTAAAATATGGCATACACAACGAATATGAAAAAATAAACCACCAATGACAGGTTGGCAAATAAATTTTAATTCATCTATTGAAGCGGTATTAGAACTAGCATTGTCTAATGATATTGAAAATATTTGATGAGTCAATCCATATTCTTCTAAAACTATGTGTAATAATTGTGCAATGTTATGAGCAGTGTGTGATTCATCAAAAACTCTATAAGCTAATAATCTCTTTTGAAGGATCCAAGAGTTATCAATCCAATGGCATGTTATACCCATATAAGAATGAGTTTGCCAATGATCACTCCAAATATCGGAACATAAAGAAACTTTATTATTTAATTTACTAAATTCTTCAATTAAATTCTTTTTTCCTTGTTTTACTAATCTTTTAATTGTGCGAGTTAGTGTAGTCCTAGGTACACGTTTAGCAGCAGGATTAAGAGATTCTTTACACAAATCTTCAAATGTGCATTTAGCTCCAAAACTAAAAGAAAGATGTTCTACGGAAACAAATTTAGCTAATGATTCTCTTAATTTATTATCTGAATATAAAAATAAACCAGAATCAGTACTACTACCGCTAGAAAATCTAGATAATTGTGTTTGAGAGCGGTCAAGCCCATATTCTGTCGGGTGCTTCGTTTCTACATGTCGTTTCAACGACCCATAGCCGCCGCCGGCTTGGAATTTGTAGGAAGCATTATAATGCTTGCATTTTGCACGCATTTCTCCCGACGGAAGTGTGACCTTCTCAAAATGTTTAGTGAAAATAGACGATTTTAAAGGAGGATTATCCCGAACCTTAGAAGTAATCGCATCGGTACTTCCTTGCGTTTCGGGGATCGGAGGGCGTTGGGGCTGAGCCTCGGTTTCATCATCGGTAGATTGAATTTGAAGGTTGGGATCCTCGTATGCAATTTCTTTTCCCCTCCGAGATCGAGATGATGAAGCTCCGTGACCTCCTTCCATTATCGTCAATGAAGAACGCGGAGAGAAGTTGAGAGTTAGAGAGTTGAGAATGAGAGATTGAGAGAAGAGAAGTTGTTTTGTGAGTGAAAATGATGAAATGAACTCCCTATTTATAGAGTTCAGATCATAACGGTCACTAAATCGTAGCCATTGATCAAAAAACGGTCAAATGATTTCATCCGTTCAAAAAAAAAAAAAAAAACCCAACCGCCGGTTCAGTGCCGTTGGAACCGACGGTTAACCGCCGGTTCACGGTTCCGGGGGCCTGGAACCGGAACCGGCCCGGCATCCTGCCGGGCCGGTTCCGGTTCGGCCCGGCGAACCGGGTCAACGGGCCAACTGGCCCGTTGACTCGGGCCGGTTCCAGGCCGGGTTCGGGCTGGACCCGGCCCGGGTCGGGTCTACCTATTAGACCATTTGTATCTATATACATTAATACATTAGGATTCATGGATCTCCCGATTCGAGAAATAAGCAGATCAAACTATTTCTTCTTACTTTTTCAAATTTGATAAATAATGGTTGATGGTATATTTTATTATAGTTATGTGATTCAAAGTATCATTTCCTATTTGATCTCTTTGAATTCTATATTCGAAGTTATGATCGGAAGTATTCATTAAAAAGAATCGGTTTTTACATACAATATTTTTTTAAAAGAAATGATTTATACAATGAACCTAAGTAAAAATTTTGACATTAGTCGGTAGTATGTTCGACGTTTGATCATTGATTGAATATTATCGGCAACTTTCAATCACTATTCTTAATCAAACTATACCTTAAGAGAATAGTGAACCTGTCGAGTCGCCAATACTGATAAATCCATCGGGATCGAGATGAATGAGGCAAAATCACAATTACGACGATCCCCAATTAGTTTACCGTGCCCCGAAGGTATAGTTTGATTCGGAACGATCATCAGAAGCCGCTAATAGTATCTGATCGACGATCAAACGTCAAATATATCATCAATTAATAATTAAATTTTTCATTAAAATATTCAATTATTTATATGTATCATAATTTATTTTTTAAATATCCCCTAATTTCACATCCCCGTTAGAGACGATAGCAGTAAATATTAGAAATCGTTAAGACATAAAATTGTGCAGATGATTTTTTCTCTTTTGTGTTTTTTTAAATAAAAAATTTAAAAACAAATACGAGCCGCTGCAGCACAGCGTCGGCGCGTGGGTGGGACGGCCACATGTGCTGCTGCAGTTCGGTTAATGTTTTTTTACATATAAATAAATATTGAGTAAAAATTATATTAAATTGAAAATTAATAAATATAATTAATTTCATTTAAATATAAAATTAAATGTAAATTCATAAAATAATATTACGAATATAAATATTTGATCATGACACTTGAGATATGGAAGGAGTAAGATATTTAATTGATGAGGAAGAAATTATAAATATTTAAGAAAAATATTCGATTTAATTACTAATGCTGTTTAAAATACCTAACCGCTACATTTGCGTAGGGTTAAATGTTAATATTATTTTTTTAATATATATACACACGTTGACATATAAATGATTTGAACGCACAAATTTGTTTACTACTTATTAAGCTTGGTTATTAAAAACTTTTAAAATTTTATTGGTAGTCTTCAAAATAAATTTATAATATGAAAATTCATTAAAAAATATTTATTAAAAAGGAATTATTAAAATTGGAATATGATGATTCATACATATTTTTAAATTGAAATTGGCTTAGCCATGCCTAAAAATAGACTGGACCAAGAACCGGCCCGTAGACCATTGACCCGGTTAGTCGGGCCAAATCGGAACCGACAGGCCAACTGAACCGGCGATCCGAAATGAATCTTGATTTTTCTTTTTAAATTTCTATGTTAAAATGGGAGAATAAAAATGAAAGAGTAAAAATCATAGTAAATGACGTGGCATCTTGTATGCACGATCTCCGACGAATTCACCGTGCTCCCCAGAGTATAGTTTGATTCGGGACGGCGGCCGAAGGCCGTCGATGGTGTCCAAGCGATAATCGGACATGTGCATGTAAAATATCATATTATGCCACATCATTTACTATGATTTTCACTTTCCCATTTTCATTCTCCCTATCATTACTCATTGGAATCATGGACCACCGATTTATTATAACTAATAACTATTTTATTAATTAATTAATTATTTAATAACTACTTCTTTTATTATATTATTAAAAAGAATATTTTTTAATATTTTTTAATTAACTTATAATCATTTATCACTAAATAAGTCTAACAACAATTCAATCCGACAAATAATTTTATAAAATTATTTTAAAAATAATATAATAATTTTAAACTATGATAAACCCTAACAAATCGTGCAGAAACTATGAAACAACAGTTTCAAACCATAAACCGCAACCAGATTAGACGGTTAAGCATAAGGATCGATCCTCCCCAAACTGTCAGTTCCGAATCGTAATCGAATCTATCTAGAAAGTAAGACTTAGGGAGTGTTTGACAGAGCTTTTACTTCTTGAAAAATGATTCTTGTAGTGATTATCTTGAAGTTCGTAAGAAGCTAAAGTAAGCCGTATTTGAAAATAAAAGTCAAAAGTTGATACAAGATAAAATTTGAGTGTTTGGGAGAATAATTGCTTCCAAACTTAATTTTTAATTGAATGACAATAATATCTTTAAACTATATAAATTAATTATTTTTTAATTATTTAAATATAATTTCGATACTATCAATAATTTATTCACGTAATTATTATTATATTTTAAATAGTGATATAATTATTATTATTATATTTTAAATATAGTATTAAAATTATTTTTTTTTATAATTTGAATATTTGAAAAAATATATAAAATTAATAAAAAATAAAAAATAAAAAAATAATATAATTTATATAAATATAATATATATATATCGGCAAATGACAATCAGGTAAAATATTATATTATTTAAGGATATAAATATTATTTTTTAATGTTATATCATAAATAAAAAAAACAGAAGCAGATAGAAGTATCAAATTCTTGCTTCTAACTTCTGAGCAAAAGTAACAAAAGCTAAAGCAGAATCTAGCTTTTCCAAACACTCAAAAGTGATTCTGTGTAACTAGAATCTAAAAAGCAGATAGCAGAAACTCTCCCAAACACTCCCTTAGAGCGTCGTTGCCAAAAACAGATCCCTCTTACACTAAGGATAAATCAAAGCTCAAAACTCCCATCAATGCACGTTCTAAGATCTACTATACACAACACAATTGTATCTGATATGGTAAGAAATTATTTTTGGAACTCAAATCCACGATCTGTATGTTGCACAGTAGTAATTTTATCGACAAAGCTCCCCTTCCATAGATTCCTATTTGATAATGCCTTAAAGCATATTAAACGAGGTTTGTAGCATAAGAAACCGATGTGAAAATCATTATAAAGTTGCATCATCTATCACAAATTGCAATGAACCAAACAAGAGAATCAACAATTGGTTTACAAACCATCCAAGCAAATGAAACAAGTTTGTGAGGATTCATTAGGTTCGACAAACTATTACAAAGCGACAAGAACATAATATAGGTTTTGAAGATAACTCAAGATTAAAATGACCGAAATCAATGTTCATTGTCATCCATCCTTACATACTGATAAACCAAAATTTTTTACCTAAGTTCTTCAATCCATGCTTGATTACCGAAATTTGGGAAAACACCTAGAAAACGCGATAAGGCTTCCCCATTGTGCTCTTCAAGTACAAGCATTTCACCTGTGGGGGCGCACACAAGTGCAAGAAAATGTTTTAAGAACATTGAATAAAACCAACAACTAGTTTGGAAAAATATGATAAGAATATTTTGAGCGTAACCAAAAATATCCTCAATTCTGAATGTCAATTACTTCAGTAATTACACCATTCAGAGAGAATAGCAAAATTAGATTGTTTATCATCAAAAATTGCAGCCTGTAGATTCTGGTGGCTGAAGACATCTTCTCTATCCACTACAATATATTCCAAAGGTGCTTTTGAATGGAATATAATCCTAGTAAGAAAATTAATCCAAAGTGGTTTGCACAAACTGAATAAAGATCTAAAATTAAGTACTAGAGGAATAAAAAGTAGTAATATTCTAGTGCGATTGCTTCTAATTTCTAAACAGTGTCTAAAACAAGAATAACAGGGATAACAGATGACTCACATTTTGCCAGTTTTTCTTCAGCAAAGACACGAGCAAATTGACACTCATTTGCACATTCTGAAAAATATGCTTCTCCTCCATGCCAACATTGGCAACGGCAATGCCCATACAAAGGACCTTCTTGAGTTGAAATTTCACCATTGCCTTTGTCTCATTTACCTTAGACTCCAAAGGTTCTTGGTGAGTAACCAATGTGGGGAACTTTCCTATAAACAATTAGCAAATCAAACAGTCTAAAAATAGTTCAACTGGATCTATAATCAAATACAATGAATTTCAATATGATCAATATTTGCGAGTTAATAGAAAATGGAACCCTGGGTAAACCAATGTCCTCTCACAAGTGTTTTGTTTTAATTTTGGTATAAATACATGTTGCATTATGATGCATAAAGCATTAAACGTTAATATAATTTCCATCAGTCCAAAATTACTTTGGTGTCAGACAGACCAGTTAAAATAATTATGAAAAAACATATCCTTAAAATTTTTGCATCAAAGGACAACCTAGTGCATGAAGCTCCCGCCATACAGGATCCCAGGGAAGGATCTATTGTACGCAGTCTTATCCTACTTTGTAAGAAGTTATTTCCAGGACTTAAACCCGTGACCTTTTAAGTCACAAGGCGGCAACTTTACCATTGCGCTAAGGTTCCCCTTCTGCATCACATGCTACATACACTTCAAGAAGATTGTTGATATGTAATTATTGATTTTTAATATGCAGATTTGATCTTGCGTTTACGAGAGCACACAGCATATATATGATACTATTTCATGTGCAGTAATATTCAGTCATGTTCAAGAATAGATAGAAAAATCAGAACAGAATTATTCTCCTCAGATCACCAGCAAATGAAAAAGAATACATGTATATACACAAATATATAGTCACCAGTTGGAGAATTACAGGTGTTGTACAAACCATATAAAGAATTAGTGCTTGCCTGCCTTGTTAAGACCAGGGCCAAGAAGGCGAGGAATCTGCTTAATGATAGCTTCTGATGCTAGGAAAGCATGGTATTTCTTAGCAAGTTTTTTGACGAGCTTCTTGTTTTTGTTCATCTTTTTCAAACTCTCAACGTCCATGTAATCAAGTCCTATCTTCTCTGCCTGAAAGTGAGAAATTATAAGCACAACATGCTTGAGTCAAGTCCTCAAGAATACAGAGTAGAGAGTATCTTGCTCAGAGCTTGGAATTCTGCAAACTCAAAATAAGAACTTACTTCCAACACATACAGATTAAAAAGATAATTGTTTAAGCTTCAGATATTGGATTAAAAAAAAACAAAATTCACAATGCTTCTATGTTGTGTTTATTTTCAACAAGCTCAAATCAAGAGGAAGACAAGTTATCTAGCTCAAGACAAGCATATCACACACATAAAATTGATTTAATTCAGCTAAATACTTTTTTTTGAAAATAAGACCAATAAACTATTTCTCGTCCAACATTATATACATAATTAATCCAATGTTTCTTGTGGTTTCTTTATGTGAGATTAAGGATATACTATTATTTCGATGCAGGAATGTTTTCTTTCCTTCCATTTCTGCCAAACATTTGTGTGGAATCAAACTTAAGATACAAGGGGCCTATTTTCTATCCTTCCATTTCCCTTCTTATGCATGCTCACGAAAGTAAACAGCGGATGGAAAATTGTAACCCAGTTTTCCATCATCATTGTTTCCTTCCATACAACTTCTTTGTTGATAAAAAATGCATAAATGACTTCAGACAAGAATAAACATAGAATCTAGTAAATCAACTGTCTGGGGAGAAGGAGAACAAAATGTTCCAATATCAATACCTCTTCAACATGTTGTGCATCACCCAACATGCAAACTTTCATTTTAGGGCGTGGAATATGTTGTAGCTTCACGGAACCACTGAATCGTTTATCCTTTTGAGGATCATAATTTTTCAAGCCAATCTGCAATTCAATTGTCTCAGCGAAGTTACGTTTCTTCTCAAGAGAATCAGCAATAATCTGTGAGATAGCTTCCTTCACACCATCACTCTGCAGCTTACTGTGATTAAAACAATATTTTCAAAAGGTTAGCTCATCGTGATTATAAAAAGAATGAAACTGTACTTGAGCACCACTGAAACTATAAAATGATGAGTACAATAAGGAAGATTTGGTAGTTTACTGCCAAATTTCCAGAATGCAAAGGTACTGCTAATAAAGTAAACAAGAAATCAGGAAAATAAAAAATCAATGAAAATAATTTACAGAAACATAAGGAATTTTGCAATGAAAGCAGTCATGAAGCTTCAGAATAACATACTAAACTCGAAAAACAAGTTGCACATCTACACAGTGCAGTCCTAGAAGCAAAAATAGTCAAAATATGCAAGGCAAAAAATGATCTAACGCAATAAAAATGTAGCCAACTGATTGTCTTACAAGCTAAATTGCATAAGAAGAGGTAATATTCGGACAACTCCATATTGTGGTTAACAGACATAACAGTTAATAAATTAAACTGAAAGTTGAGACACATAAAAACTGAAAAGAACACTTGGAAATTGTTTACGAAGGATTAAATTAGCCATCCTTGTAGACTTACCTAGTCCATAATCCACAAAAGAAAACATTTATTTACTGTCCAAAAATATAATCACAAAATCATAGGAGGAAACTCATGCGAACTTATCAAATAATACAGTGAACACCGGACAACAGGTGATTGATTCTTCTAAATGCTTCAGACAATTTAACTATTTACGCCACTCTAAGCAACAGACAAGTCGTGCCATACATAAAAGAATAATGCAGATTCAATATACGAGCAAAAATTGTAACAGACATATTAAAAAAAATGGCATTAAGCGTACAAAAAAAGAATCAACAACAGCATATAATAGAAAACACAGATTGAATCTTAAAATACCTCATTTTTTAACGTGTACGTCTTCCTTCTTTCAACCCTACAAAGAGAAATCCACACAGAAGCAATTTTCAACAACAACAACAACAAAAAAAAAAGAAGGAATAGAAATTAGGACAAGGATCTGCTGTTAAAAAAACCAACGACAACGAACGGCGAAAGTGCAAGGGGAAAGTTGGAATAACAGAGCATCAATTACTTGGAGAACGAACCGTGAGGGGGCCAAACCTATGGAGCGCTACAAGATCAGGAACAGCACCAGTGGGTGGAGAGGGGAGGCGAGCGAGTGCCTTAAACCCCTAATTTCCTTGGATGTAATCCTGGTCTCTCTGTGTTTGGGTTGGGCATTTTGTTGGGCCGGGCCGTCTAGCCTAAATAAGAGATCCATCGAGAACATCCCTATTAGGATAGATGCTGATACTGAATTTAATTGAAAAATATGGGTTGGGTGATTAAGGGTCATACTCATGAGTGAAAAAAAAAACTCACGAATTTATCATCACAAGCTAAGTATTAATTCGACATTGGACGGTGAAGACCGTGAAGGTCCACTATCGATAACTTGCTACAGTGGTTCTATTAGTTTTCTTGGGGTTGGTGAAAATTTTTTATGAGATCAGACCGATTGCTTCTAGAATTAATTGGGTCGTAATAACTAGGCACTTGTGTTATCAAAAAAGAAAAAAAATAGTGCATCCCTGCGGGGACTTGTTTGAAAGAGTAGACAATAAAGATAATTTTGATGATGTTATTACTACAACTCATAGGACTTATTTATATATGTTGTCCAATTAATAGACGAATAGATTAAATCAATATAATTATAATCATAGTAATAAATATAACAGACTTAGAAATATTATCATTTGATATTAATTTATGTTTAAAAAAATGATTAACGAAATTTTTTCAACCAATCTCGGGCGACCGACCCGACCACACAGAAGTTTCCCACCAGTCGCTAGGGTAAATCGAGAAGCGCTCGTAGTGGGCGGTCTAGAAGCCCAACGTCCTAGGATTCGTGCCCCATTTGAAGGAAAAAAATATTAATTCATGTTAGATCTTTGATTACGATGTCAAATAAGGTAAATCTTGATTGATTAAAATCAATTGAGATTATTAAACTTGATTGTTATTCTTATTGTCATTACCCTTGACAAACTCAATGAGAGTGTTTGGATGTCGAGTTTTTTTGCAACATATTAAAGTGGTGGCTAGATAATGACTTAATGAATATATCAACAATTTAATCTTCTGTATAAATGTAAGAAATTGAAAGTACATATGTTCTCGGAAAAAATTAAAGTCATTCTCCACATGCTTGGTATGAAAACTGGATTTGCGACAAAGTGTGAAACCATCACTTCGATGGCCCCTCCAGGGTGGTCTCCCATTGTCTTGAAGAGAGGTAAACTACAGGGGGCTTTGCCTAGCAACAACAACAAATGCAAAGAGGGGTTGAGGCAACCAATAAGATATTTCGCACCCGCTGGGAATCGACCCCAAACTAATAGACAGCAATACGCTTGCATGAACTATCTGCTTCAACCCGTGGGGGCTCTAATATTGTTATACTATATTTTAGGTGTGGTGATCGTAAAATGATATAATTCTGAAAGAAGATATTGAAGTCAAATAATTTCGGATGTTGCATTAATTATTACTTTTTATTCAGCTTCACTACTTGAGCGAGAGACAATAGATTTTTTTTTAAAAGCCAAAAAATGAGATTTCATCCAAAAAAATAAGGAATACTTAATAGTAGAACATATATCTTGAGAAGATCCAGTTCAATCTTCATCACTATAAGCATTTTAACTCTAGTGAAGTTTGACGATATAGCATACCATGTAAAAATGTGCCTTTAAGATAGCAAAGAATTCTCTTAAAACTCTCTCAATGGTTCTCAGTAGAAGAATATATAAATTGACAGCCACAATTAACTACAAAAGCAATGTTGGGTCATGTAATGGTGACATATTGTAGGGCATTAATAATACTTTAGTAGATCTAAGGTCGACCATTATAGGAGAGGACGAAGGTGTAGTAAAACCTCCTTTAATGATCAATGTGGAGATAGGACATGCTTGATCCATTTTAGTTCGTTAAAGAAGTTTAGTAATATATTTGTTCTGAGAGGTAAGATAACCTTAAGAATGTGGAAGAAACTCAATATTAAGGAAAAAAGCTGAGCATTGTCAAAATCTTAAATAGGAAATCCTTGATTAAGAATATGGAGTAAAGCAATGTCTCCTTAATTACTATTAATTATTAAAATATAGATGAAATCATGCACGAGATTCTTTCTAAGACCATATATAAATTTCTAAAGTTGACAAATATGTATTGAAAGTTGTGGGTGGATGAAAACTAGCTTGTGGTTGCTCTTTAAATATAGTTTTCTTCAAGTTTGACCATAAAGGAAAGCATTGGAAACATCTAATTATCGTGTTGGACAATTGGAGCTAATAACTATAGATAGTAGTAATTTGATAGTTGTAATTTTGACGACTAAACTAAAGTATCATTGATGTGAATACTTGGAAGTTGACTAAAGCCTTTAGCAACAATGCCAGCTTTGTAACATTCAATGGATCCATCTGTGTAATATTTGATTCGATAAACCCATTTAGAGCCTATATATAATATTTAGGAAAATGATATGCTTAGTGAAAAATTTCAAGGAAAAGCTCAGTGAATGACGTGACACTTTACATGTAGCGATCCTCGACGGGTTCGCCGCGCCCCCAGGGTATAGTTTGATTCGGGGCGGCGGCCGGAAGCCGCCGATGGTGTCCGAGTGATAATCAAACGTGTGCATGCAAAGTGTCACGTCATTCACTTAGCGTTTCATTGAGTTTTTTCACTGGATGTATTATAGCTCTAATATTTATAGACGGAGTACGAGGAACTAAGTGTTGGGGCTTCAAAGTTGCAAATATAGTCCCAAATTAAAAATGCATGGGAAAGATGATGGACTTATAAGAAAAATATATCTTCATTGGTATGATGCCTTTTGGGTAAAGTCAAAAAATAAAACCACCAGGGCTTAGAACCAAAATGGATAATATCAAATCATTGTGGAGATATATAAATTTCTTTTGGTCTTAACATAATTGATATCAAAGTCCGGACTTTCAGAAGTTCTAACCACCGACTGCGCATAAGACCTATGGTCTAATTGAACCATGTTAGTTAAGCCTTGAACAAAGAAAGTATAGACTTTCGTATCTTGATTAAGAGAATCAGACACTAGAAAGAGAAGTCCTAGTTGTGGCTAAGCAATGAAGTTCTAGTAGGTCAAGTGGACCGAGGGGCAGAAAGTTCTGGTGGGTCGAGGATCAGACATTAGGCCCAACCAAGGGTTGGACCTGGCCCGGACCCGGTTCAACGGGTCGAACTGAAACCAGCCTGGCAGGATGCTGGGTCGATTTCAGTTCTAGCCCAAGCGGAATCGAGCGGTCGAACGCCGGTTCCAATGGCTCCGAGCCACCGGTTAACCGGCGGTTCGGAGTCATTGGTTTTTTTTATTTTTTTGTTTTTTTAACGGTTAAGATCATTTGACCATTTTTTGATCAATAACTATGATTTAGTGACTGTTATGATCCAAACTCTATAAATAGAGAGTTCATTTCATCATTTTCATACACATCTTCTCTACTCTCATCCTGAACTTCATATTCTCTACACATTTTCGACTCCATCTTTCGACGACAATGGAAGGAGGTCACGAAGCTTCATCATCTCGATCTCAGAGGGGAAAAGAAATAGCTCACGAGGATTCCGAAATTCAAATTCAATCCACCGATGATGAAACCGAGACCCATCCCCAACACCGTCTAACACCTGAAACACAAGGAAGTATCGATGCAATTACTTCTAAGGATTAGGAAAATCCTCCTCTAAAATCTTCTATTTTCATTAAACATTTTGAGAAGGTCATACTTTCGTCGGGAGAATTGCGTGCAAAATGTAAGCATTATAATGCTTCCTACAAATTCCAAGTTGACAGCTGCTATGGGTCGTTGAAATGAAATGTATAATCAAAGCACTTGATGGAATATGGACTCGGCCGCTTTCAAGTATAATTATCAAGATTTTCTAGTGGTAGTAGTACTGATTCTAGTTTATTTTTATATTCTGATAATAAATTAAGAGAATCATCAGCTAAATTTGTTTCCGTAAAACATCTTTCTTTTAGTTTTGGATCTAAATATATATTTAAAGATTTTTATAAAGAATTTCTTAATCCATGTGCTAAACTTGTTCCTAGGGCTACGCTTACTCGTACAATTAAAAAATTAGTAAAATAAGGAAAAAAGAATTTAATTGCTGAATTTAGTAAATTAAATAATAAAGTCTCTTTATGTTTCGATATTTGGAGTGATCATTGGCAGACTCATTCTTATATGGGTGTGACTTGTCATTGGATCAATAACTCTTCGATCCTCAAAAAAAATTGATTGCTTATAGGGTGTGTTTGGTTCAAGTTATCATATATAACCTTAGTTATGTGATTACCAAGTAATCACATAACTAAGGTAATGGGGAATGAAAGATAACTTAAAGTTGTTTGGTTCAATTTACGTAATCAAATAAAACTTTGTTTGTTTGGAGGTAATAGTCTATAATATAATATAATATAATATTTTACCGTATTTCTCTTTAGAATTTATTTAGATAATTTTCTTTATTTAATTTATTAAAATTCTAATTAAAATATTAAATTAAAAAAAATAGTCAACGGCATCGATGTCGGTCACCGGTTGCCGGCCGCCGGCGGTGGTCGTCGACTGCCGACGTTCGTCGGTCGCGAATAATGCTTCCAGAAGTTAATAAATTGTAATAGTTATTTTGTCTTAAAGGGTAATACGGTAAAATATTATATTATGTCATAGACTATTACCTCTAAACAAACAAGATTTTATTTGATTACTTAAATTGTACCAAACAGCTTCAGGTTATGTTTCATTCCCCATTACTTTGGTTATGTTGTTACTTGGTAATCACATAACCAAGGTTATATCTGAAAACTTAAACCAAACACACCCATAGAGTTTTTGATGAATCACATACTGCACATAACATTGCACAATTATTATATTTAATTTTAGAAGAATATGGATTGACTCATAAAATATTTTTAATATCATTAGATAATACTAGTTCTAATACCGCTTCTATAAATGAACTAAAATTTGTTTACCAACCTGTTATTGGTGGTTTATTTTTTCATATTCATTGTGTATGTCATGTTTTAAATTTATGTGTTTAAGATGGATTAAATCTTTTTAAAAATTATATTAAACTAATTAGAATTGTAATTTCATATTTATGGTCGCATTCATCTATGATGAAACAATATGGTAGGTTTTGTAAAGCTAATGGAATGAAACCTAAAAAATTTTCACATGATGTTCCAACATGTTGGAATTCAACATATCAATTATTACAAGATTCATTTCAATATAAAGATTTATTATATTTATTTTTTACATAAAATAGTAATGCTAATATATCTATTTTTTCAACAATGGAATATTTGTAATAATATTTGTGAAATTTTAAAATATTTATCGATGCAACCGAATAGCTTTTCGATATTTATTATCCCACTATTCATTTAGTTTTAGTAAATTTTTCTAATATAGTATTAGTATTAAATGAACATATTAATAATGAAGTTTTAATTTCTTGCATATTATCTATGAAAACTAAATGGAAAAATATTTTTATTTTATTCATAAAATTTATTTAATTGTATTTTCTTTAGATCCTAGACTTAAAGTAGAAGTTTTACAAGAAATGTTAACTTTATATTATGACGTTTTAATTCCTATTAAAATTCTTCTTCTCCAGATCTAATTAATATTATATAAAATAATAGAAATTATTTATATGATCATTATAATCAATATTATATTAAATATGGAATACAAATTAATATTTCTAAAATACAACAGCCTACTAGTACTAATTTAAATCTTTCAAAAGCATAATTTTTATTAAAAGAACGGACGAAACATCCACGAGGATTCTCAAGTTCTACACAAGAACTTGAGAATTATTTTGTGATTTCTTTTAATTTTAATGAAGCAGATAACGAAGATTTCGATATCTTAAAATGGTGGTCACAGAAGGCTCAAAGCTTTCCTGTTCTCTCCGTGATTGTCAAAGTAATTTTAGCTTGTCTAGTGTCAACTGTTGTTGTGGAGCATACATTCAGTACCGGCGGCAACATATTAGATGAATGATTATCAACTATGTCTCCCGACTCATTGGAAACTCAAGCATTACTAGGCAATTGGACAAGAGCCGAAAAAAGAATCCAAGGAATGCAACTTTCAGAAGACGAAGTCAAAGAATTTGATACTGAAGAAATGAATACAACAAGAATGAGAGGAAATGAAAGTGAGTGATGTAAATTGTAAAAGGATAAAAATGTAAAAGAACTACGTGAGCTTTGATTCCCCTATACCATAAGGGGATACATATGCAATTTAAATAAGTGCAAACCTTTTTTTTAATAAATTTTATATTTTTAATTTTTTAATATAAAATCTCGAACTATCCCAAACTGTGGTGAATCGTGAATCGAACCGTAAGCCGACAGTTCCGAACCGTGAACCGTAACCGTCTTGGGCGGTTAAGGTTAAAGGTCGACCTCCCATGAACTGTTGAACCGGCAGTTTCAAACCGTTAAACCGTCGATTCTGAACCATCGAACAGTCGGTTCCGAACCGTGGTCGGGTCTATCAAACATCAAACGAAAAGGTTTTCCGCTTGAGGGGCCTGTGGTCCTTTGTTTGGGGGATTATTGGGGTTGTAAGGTTGTAAACATAGTCCCACATTGAAAACACTGGAAAGATCATGAGCTTATAAGAAAAAGATATCTCCATTGGTATGAAACCTTTTGAGTAAAGCACAAAAATAAAACCATGAGGGTTTATGCCTAATGTGGACAATATCATATCATTATTGAGATATCTAAATTTCTTTTGACCCTAATACTAAGCTCTGTGTTTCATTGTGGAGAAGAGCATCAGACTTTATAGGAATCACAATACACTACAAGAAAAAAGTTAAACAACAATGCTTTTTCCGCGTTGTCGTTAATGCTTAAAAAGCGATGTTGATGAAGCCGTTGTAGAAAGTATATCTACGACAACGCTTTTTCCGCGTTGTGGTTTGGAGCAAAGACAACGCTTTTTTCGCGTTGTCTATTGGTTTTTAAAAAGCGTTGTTATTGACGCTGTTGTTAAAAGTCAGGTATCAAAGACAACGCGGAAAAAGCGTTGTGGTTTGGCACAAAGACAACACAAAAATCGTGTTGTGTATTGTTACTTAAAAAACGTTGTCTTTTTAATAGGTAGTGTTTTTCACAATTTATAATATTCACAATTTATAAACATTTTTATTCACAATTGATAATATTCACAATTTACAATATTCACAATTTACAAGCATTTTTATTCACAATTGATAATATTCACAATTTACACTGATAATAGTTTACAAAATTCACTTATAATACAGTGCATTATTTACAAAAGTGTTTGTATTCCATATTAAATACAAAAAATATCTCAATTCACAAGTTCTATAAAACTTCATCATTCACAAGTTGTTCTTTGGGGCTGCTTGTTAACTCGATCTGCTTTAACACTGCATAAAAATAATAAATTGGGATAAGAGATTATATACACACAAATAAGACTGCTTCCATATGTGACAACTAAAAAGAAGTATAAAGCATACCTAGATGAACTATTAGAGATTATGATAAACAGAATCAATGTAACACTGACCTTTTGTTAACTGAAAAATATGCAGAGCACAACGCTCAACGGCAAGTCTTACTGGGCCACTCCCATTCTCTAACTGAAAAGATCTATGTCTAATGAAATAGGTTGCAGATTCAGTCATATCCATAAGTACTTGTAGCAGATCCTGGAACTCATTATCTTCCATGTACTGAGAATAAATAAGATTGTACATCAGTGCCTCAATGCAAAATAAAACAAAAGTATACAAAAAATCTCATAAAGCATCTTAAAGAAACTAAAACGAAGCAGAAGCATTTGTAGCAAGTTGTTGTAAGTATTTCTCTAATAGTAGATTCATCTATCATTTCACAGCTAGACCAAATATGGTAATCAACTTCAGACCACTGTCTTGCAATAGATACAAATCCCAAAAATCAATCACATAAAAGATGTTGTACCTGAGACATGATTCCCATGACTTTTGTTGCAGAAACTCGCACCTCATCATCATCAAGTTGCAACATGGCTCTCAGTAAAGTAGCAAGTTACTTAAATAAGATTATAGATTATGTTATGTAAACATGGTACTGTTAGAATGTAGATTGAAACTATTCATACTAAATAGTAGCAATTTCTTAAGGGAACTTAACATCAGTCATATATCATGCAGAATGAAGCAAGTACCAACAAAATTTTGGTCCTTAAGTCATATAAATCTCATAAAGCATAGAAAAATAGTATGTCAAACCAAAAACGAAGCAAAATGCTTAGATGTCATCACTGCGTTGAAACCAACTATAGGCACCAAGGAAGCTAACAGTGTTCTAAAAACCACCTACAAAGGCACAGTAATGTTATGTGACAAAAGTGTCACCTCTTTATTAAAAATAAAACATTTGATGTATTAGAACTAAATGGCAGCTTAAAGCAAAGTAGCAAACATTTGATGTATTAGAACTAAATGACACAATCAAACAAGGAAAGAAAATGAGTTTCAGAAGGTTCCCTACCAGAAATTCCATGTTCTGATGTCCTGTTCACCAAAGAAGAGAAGATTTTGTCAAGAATGAAACAGTTTGAGAGGTCGGAGCTACAATTATGTGCAAGTTAAATTATTAAGATGCATTCACAAAACCATCGTGGGTCCTAAGGAAGAATCATTGGCATTGGATCAATAGTTTTGACTTGTTAAAAAGAAAATTGATAAAAATTACAGATTAAAAAAACACACTGAATATTTGGTCTCAACATTAGTTCCAAGAACTCAACAAGAAAAACATGGATTTTAAATATTATAAAGGGTCTGATTCTGAATAGCTGACTTTCACAGAGAAAACGAGAAAACAATTATCAACCATGAACCATTTGCAAAGTTCAAAGAGTTAAAAAAAAAAGAAAAAAAAATGCCAAATCTTCAAGGACTTACTTTTCTTCTGTTTTGTTGTCTCCTTCAGCAACTGTACCACTTGCTGAACTGGAAAAGCAAAGCTTACTCTGGAAATTGACATGAAAAAAATCAACAATTTTAAAAATAACTAACTTAAGAGAACTTCAAACAATAGGGAGAGTATCGTTAATCAAGAAACTGCATCTGGAAAAAAGAAAGAGCCTAAGAGGCTCAGAAGAGTCAGAACACAGGTTACCAAAACTAAAGAAGCATCATATAGTGTATACGAGATGATAATGTAGAAGCATCATATAGCATATACGAAATGATAATGTAGTCCAACAAATATTGAGACCATTAGACAAGAAACTCCGGTCGATGTATGAATTCTACATATGAACAAATCCAAAGTAAGTACGGATCTTAAATAAGAATGCATATGAATTCTGCAAACAATTTAGATGCAAGAGTTGATGATGCCAAATTTAAAGTGAAAAAGAAGCTTCAAATAATCCAATAAAAAAAGAAGCATAATAAAACCAAAAAATTCACTAGTACAGTGACCAAATAGTATACAAGGATAATCAATCAAAGACAAGTATTTAATATTCTAATTTTGAAGTCCAAGGAATTCCCTGACAAGACAAATAAAAGCTCACAGGTATCACTAGTTTGTTGCATAAAAAAGATAACGCAATTTTATATGACCAGTAGCATCATGTAACGTTATATAATAGCATGGGCTAAGAAATTTTGAGATAGCATGCATTCAGTGGACTTCTATAACTATTGAACAATAGAACTTACTAATGCATATACATAACGACTGAAAGGCCCATCTGTAAAGCTGTTCCATGACATATAAAACTGATCTGCAAAAAGAAGACACTTTGATCATGAGATACAAGAGACAGTCTGGGATCAGAATCATTTTTGACATTTAGCAAACTTTTAAACATCAAGACATCATTCTGAAAAATAATCCTTCACAAAAAGATGGAAAGCAAAGGTAATAGTATACAAGGATAATCGATCAAAGACAAGTATTTAATATTCTAATTTTGAAGTCCAAGGAATTCCCTGACAAGACAAATAAAAGCTCACAGGTATCACTAGTTTGTTGCATAAAAAAGATAACGCAATTTTATATGACCAGTAGCATCATGTAACGTTAAATAATAGCATGGGCTAAGAAATTTTGAGATAGCATGCATTCAGTGGACTTCTATAACTATTGAACAATAGAACTTACTAATGCATATACATAACGACTGAAAGGCCCATCTGTAAAGCTGTTCCATGACATATAAAACTGATCTGCAAAAAGAAGACACTTTGATCATGAGATACAAGAGACAGTCTGGGATCAGAATCATTTTTGACATTTAGCAAACTTTTAAACATCAAGACATCATTCTGAAAAATAATCCTTCACAAAAAGATGGAAAGCAAAGGTAATATAACTAACAAGTAACAAACCAATTATCCTTTTCAATTACTTACCTCTAAGTTTGTGGCCCCATAGTGAGCTCACACCATTTGCCTTGTGTGCTGCAAAAGTAGATAAGAAAGATATATAAGCTTAAGGAAAATGTTGAGAGAGAAGATATTGCCTTTAATAAAATGGAACAAGTGGAGGATAGACAATATTTTTAAAGTTCAATGCTTTTGCAGATGCAATCGAAATAAGAAAAAACTAAGAATAATTAATAGATAAAAATTAAATGGATAGGCAAATAGCTGGCACAAAATTCTCAAGTCAAAACTAATAGTAACTTACCTCACCTACGCATATAGAACTTGATTAGCCCATAACTCACAGTGAAGAACTTGATTAGCCGGCCAGAGAACATTTGATTGTCTGTAGCTTCGCAAATCTGAAAAACCTGCACAGATCAACATGCAATTCAATCAAATTAAAATGAAGAATAAAGGCTATATCAGTATAAAAATTAGGATAATCGAGTGTGATAGTTTCTCTTTTTTGACTGAAATGGCAAAAGCTTATTACACTTTGTCAGTATCCTTTTAGAAATTGCTCAAGGTCATCATCATACCTGGAAGATTTGAATGAACCAGAAGGTGGTTGCAGTGGTAATCAGGTTGTATACAAAATTTAAATCAGAATAAAACAGTGTATACCTCCACATGTAGCTCAGCTTCACATACTGGCAACAGAGAATATTATTAGGAAAAATAATAAAAAATTAGAATAAAACATTATGACTGGGGTGAGCATACTTGGGTGTTATCAAGAAAGACTGCTTCACATACCTCCATATGTTACAACTACAAAAGAATATAAAGCATACCTAGATGGACTTGTGAGGTAGAGACATGCTCGTTTGCAGTTTGTAGCATCTACATGCTCAACTAACAGGTCAACATCTTCCTCCTATATATTACACTGACAGAAGATTACAAAAGCTAGAAAATTTACACTGATAACTATTATACAGATATCTTGTACTTGCATATTAATGCAAGCAAACATCCTTTCACTGCATGTGACAAGTTTTCCAAACTCACAAGTTTTACAACACATCATCAATCACTTAAGAGTTTCACGAGTTTTTCAATTCACAAGTTTCATAATCAATCCGCGATTGGGGCCAACTTCTGAAGCTCGATCTCATAACTATCCTTTAACACTGCCTAAAAATATGGAATTAGAAATTATAGAAAATACAATATAATGTAAGCTACTTTTAAAAAAAACATCATTCCATGAACTTAAATCTAAATAGAATAATGATCTTGTATGGTTCCAAACCTATTCAAAAATATGATCTTGAATGCACTCCGTCAACTCGGCCCGAACCTCATCAATTTGATCACGAGAGTAACCTGTTTTTGTTAACTGTGAACATAGACAAATTAGATTGGCGAGTGGTTAATGGGAAAAACAATCAACACTGATCACTTTGCAATTCTAAATAGTTAATGTCAAAGAATTTGAGATAAGCTTAATATAGTTACTATTGATCTCAGTGAATCTCTCTCGATAGTCTCAACTTCTTCAATAATTTGTTTCATGTATCTCATCACAAAAAAACTGCATTGTTTCGCATCCGGTTGTTGAGGAGCCTATATATGGTAATTATTGTCAAATAGTTAACGAAAATTATACACATTCCAATATATGTTAAACAAAAGTATACATACCTTAACTACTTCCCACTTAGCATTTTTTTCTCCCTTTCCTTCCCTTGGTAGAATTAAACAAGCGTAATGCCCTTCATACGTTATGAATATTTGTTATATAAAATTTATATTAAAATATAAATTTACTGACAGAAATCTGAACTCACATTTCCATTACGTATTTACAATCATCATCTCGAATGCGGGAACTAAGGGAATCCAACACATAAATAGTATCCTTGTAAGGTTCAATTACACTGAGAATCCAATGGAAACTAGGCAAAGACATATGGTTAGATCATAAAATTTAATAAATTAGCGAATGGAAGCATTTTAAAGTGAAGTTTTATTTTGCACTTACCCGACATTACATGGCACCAAAACAATTTCATCTGATGATGCACCGGTTAGCCTATCAGCTAAAAGAGTTGCCCTTTGGTTCAGCGTTTCAAGCTTAGCTGTTTTGTCTTGTGCCATTTTTGCTAGAAATGGGATTTTGTGGGGATTCATAAATCTAAATTTCTTTGTAGTGTTATCTTTCAGCTTCTTTTTATACAGACACCTATCAATACAAAGAAAATAAAATTAAGATACGAAACAATAATGTAAAGCAAACATAAGGATCACTCATAATGTTTCATTAATGAATATAAAACATCATCTGTGAAGAAAATGTTTCTGAAATTGCTTAAATAATTTCACTTACCATATGTAGGCAACGATCAAATTTACTGAAATTGGCTCCAAATGATACAAAGAATTTATATCCTCAAGGTCCAGAAAAAGTTCACAATCTTCATCAAAATCTTCATTATCTAAACGCAGTGATATACACCTTCCTCCATCTAGAGCATGCTTACTGTAACAATATAACATATGTAATGATCTTGGGACACTTGTTGACAAACTAGGTTTCTTTTGTGATTGTTCAAACTTCTTCCTTCCAGGCTTCTAATAATATCAAATGTAAACAAGTTAGATAGCTAGGTTGAATAATAATACAGTCACAATTTAACTTGAACTATAATAACTCATATACCTTCTCTTGCTTCACAATCTGCTGTTCAGGCCAAGCCACAACAGATCCTATGGCATCACCAATGACTTCACATTCACTTGGAATTGGATATGGCAAACGAGCTGATTTGTCCACTGCTTGATCAATGGAGACTCGAATGCAATTAATGGGAAATGGAACACCATGAAGCATTTTATCCTGTCCATTGAAACCAACAATTGTACCATATGCAGCAATATTTGTGGTAGATTCCAATGTCAGCGCAACTGATTGACCCTAAAATATAAAAAGGCATTTCGATTATTTTCAGTTTATAACGCTATACTAAAAATGAATATAACTATAACTTTGCTTTTATTATACCTGTAACACATCATCTTTATGGATAATCTGTACATCATCTTCGTCAATATTCATCTGATGAAACATCACCGAGCAACTACCTTTGTCATCAATTGAATTTTCCCATGCACCCCTTTTATGCATCATAGCTTCAAGTTTTTGGATGCGTACATCTTGTTGTGAAATTTGCATCTTCGCCTCCTGCATCTCCCTTTTATGCTCAACGATTATTTCTAGGGTAACATCAAATTTCTTCCTTGTTCTAGGAACATTGAAATAGATTGTTGGGTTGATATGACCTCCTATACCCCGCACGCGGCCAGCAATTTCTTGAGTATCAAGTGCCTTGGTCAGAATATCCTCTTTTGGTCCTTCAATTTGCAGCTTACCCTCCCTCTTTTGTTGTATATATTCATCCTGTTATGCAACATTAAAAGAAATTATTATTATACAAGGTATCATTTTATTAAATTTACAGGTTTTATGTATTGTTAATTTGCTTACAATCTTGTGGACTGTGTTCACCAAATCTTCTCCTTGAAACTCTCCTCCTTTGTTGGCGCGTCCTTTCTTCCACATAATAGCTCTGTTGATGTCTTTATCATCACATAATTCATTCGCCTATAACAAAGAAAAATCAAATGACAAATGTGAAATAATTTTATGTGAATCATTTGGAATGGTTCTTAAAGGAAATATAGTTTACAAATACTTACAATTTCTTCAGCAAAGCGTGCATATCCTTTGCGTGAGAGTCGATGAGAATATCTATTCTTTTTTCCTTCGCTCTTTATTATCATCACTGAGTTTCTAGTTATTTCAAGCATGGGATATATCAAATTTGAATAATACATAGTGACTTTTGGTCGAACAGTTTCAAAAGAAAATATATTAAGAAACTTACAATGAATTCTTCTGAAATTCGACTAATGACAAACGCACGCCAATCTTCTCTTGTAATTTCAAAGCCAACAGGTGGCTCATTTAGCTCCTCAGGTTTGTCACGCCTGCTCATAATGAATTTTTGGGTGAGATGGGTTTTGTATTGCCTCCACTTACTATTTGCAGATCTCAAACATCCCTTTGTCCACCTTGAATCCACATTATACATCAACTGTACATCACATAAGTGGAAAACATTAATAAGATTAACACAGACGACATTAAATATATATAATTAGAAGGTAAAGATTATAATTGTTAAAAATTGCTAACTTACATTCACTGATTCCCATATTAATTCTTTACTAGCAGCTGGGACATGCTTCCATGTCTTGTATTTAATATTAATTTTTTGCTGAGCCAACACACCAATGTAACTTTGCATCGCTACAGCAGCTGGTCCTATCGATTGTCCTAATTGATTGAATGACACATCCTTTCGAATACCTTGCATTCTTTGCTTCGAAAGCTTATCTAACTGTGTCCGACCTTTAGAAGTTCTTGAGGTGGTGGTTTCTTTGGAATCCGCCACTCTATCAACCTCGCAACTCTGTTCAATGTCATCTATTCTGACTTCTTTGCCCTTATTCTCCAACTTAGCAATTTGGCTTATTCTTTTACTCTTCCGAACTGACTGACCACCTTCACAACTTGCTTTAGTAGATGCCATTGATCTGTAACAACTTATACTGAGCAACATAAGTTATAGTTAGCGACATGCAGGATATAAAGGTTTCTCGGCGTCTTCAAGTAACTTATTGAATTGGGTTGGATTCTCAGCAAAACTATCATATGTATCATGAACCATATTTATTGGTTCATCACGAACATATTCTCTAGGCCCTACTGGATCAATTTCATTTTGTGAAATCCCTATCGTAGATCTTTCGTCGTGCCATATCCATGTATGATATGTCATATCTATACCGTTACAATACAGATGTGCCCTTATAGTTTGTATATTTTTCTTCTTTAGATTACCACATTTTGTACATGGGCAAGATATTCCCATATTCGGATCATTACTGTTTTCCAATGCAAATATCAAGAAAGCCTCAACTCCATTCTCATATTCACGGGATAGTCTATCCTTTGACATCCATTCTTTGTCCATTCTTGTTTTAACTAATAAATCAACGATGAGCTAATACCTAAAAAGGAACTGTAATTAATAAATCTAAAATATTAACACAAACAATAGTGTGAAATAGTAACAAAATATTCAAACAATTAATCAAAATTGTATGTAGCTGTATGATTAGCAAAACATAGGAAGTAAATAATGTAGTAATACGCAATTGGATATTGTGTTAGCTTATTTCCTCAAGAGAAAAGTAGGTAGAACACTGTATAATAGGCCATGTTACTTTTACTATCTCATTCAGACTAATAATACAGATTATTCTTTCTTTAAAATGCAGATCTTGGGATTATCTTCAAAAAATATATATATACAAGATAGAGATTTTATTGAGGCTCAATGTATGCTTAGTTGCTTTAAATATGGATTCGACGGTATAATAGTCCCTTATGTATTACTAGGTTGATTCCATCTCCACGTAGAAGATGATAGTAGAGGATGATAATTCTTAATATATCAACTAAAAGGTCTTTTAATAGAAGCTATGCTTCAATATCTAACATTGAATTCAGAAAATTTTGGTATATATCAGATCTAAAATAGATACATTTCTATTAATGAAAGACTCCATCTATGTACAGTTATTACACAAAATACAAAGCCCTTCTAATTGAGATAGCCAACTCCCAGATCCACTGACCTCAGTATTTTACATGATAAAAAAAAATTCACTTTTAGTCACTCTGAAAAGAAAAAGGATGATTGTTTTCTTTGATAAGCAAAGTTGGAATTCATACTATGGATCAGGTTCGCTCTTGACAGAATTGTCAAAGCCCGTTATGTAATGTGTGCGCTTCCAGTTTCAACTGTAAATCTATGTGACAATATCTCCTACATTAAGTTGATGCAAGTTAAAAGCTAGTTCCACCTTCATAGAATACTGACAAAATGGTTTCTTGATTTTAGATATGGGTGATCTAGGCACACACAACCTACAGCAATTATGTAACCCAATATAGGCTAACAATTTTTTTAAAAAATTAAAACAATGGGTAGATTCTCTGTTCTCCAAGTTCACTATGAATTCATCAAAGTTGTAATTCTTTATTAAAATGTAAATGTAATAAAAAAAAGATGTCATCCTTCAAAATTTCAATCCGCTGTTTTTTTGTTTTACATGATCATTTTGTTTTGTGATTACTAATCTTCATGAGGTAAATACAATCAAAGTTATCTTCTTGCTGCATTTTGTAGTTTATTCTTGTGATCATCTTATTTCTTTTATTTCATTCGTAGATTCTTAGAACACCTGATCTAGTACACCTAATAGCATACTGTTGTACTTCCAGGTTTGGGTTGCAACAGACACTGGGAATCTGGAAGTAGCATACATTCCATTTCAGAAACCCTTAAGGATTTCGGAAACCCTAAACTGGAAAATGCCTAGTGTTTTAGAATCTATCGATCTTACTCCCAAAGCGGTAAGAGAGAAGTGTGATTCGAGGAGGATGTACCTTGGTGTAGTAATTTGCAACCCCCTTCTCCCCGAGCGTCACCAGCAGAAGCTTGAAATCTGACCGCCACAGAGTCAGAACGTCGGCGACTGCGAGAGAGAGAGATGGAGAGGGTAGTGGTGAGCGTCGTGATGCTGCCGCTGGGGTTCAGTTTCCACTCGACGAACGAAGAGCTCGTGGAGGATACTTCTTGGTGGTGAGCTAGGAGAAGATGTATGTTCACCAGATCGTACACAATGTCGATTTCGTGGAGAGGAGAGGACGAGGGAGGTGGCAATGAGGGAGGTGGAGGGAGATATTTCGCGGAGAAAAGAAGCGCGGAGAGATTTTTCGCGAGCCGCCGAGGGTTGGCAATGAGCGAGGTGGAGGGAGGGGATGTGTTTTTTACTTTAGCGGGAAATACGACAACGCTTTTAAAAAACGCTTTTGTAACAGCGTTGTCTTTCATCCGAAACCACAACGCTTTTGTAACAGCGTTGTCTTTCATCCGAAACCACAACACTAAAACGTTGTCGTTATTAAAAAGTAAAACACATAGACAACGCTTTTCACTAAAAACGTTGTAAAACAAAAAAAGACAACGTTTTTTTTTTAAAACGTTGTCGATTGGGCGTTGTTGATTGCAAAAATTCTTGTAGTGATATGTCAATTTGAGTCTTTGACTGCCTATGTAAAGTTAGATGGTTCAACAAAATTTGAAGAAGCAATTAGAGCCCGTAGAAGAGGATAACGGGTGAAAACCAATGGACATTGAGCATAAATCTCACTCATAGAAAGCATATTACGGGGACTATCATCATCAGAACTACTCAGAGATGAGTGGTTAGACTGATGAGAATCGAGACTAAAGAACAGGACATCAATAGGTGTTGAGTCTGCAAGAATTGGTGGAGATGGAGGAGGATCCAAAATTCCTTCCTCCCTTGGACTTTGAGTATGTCTTGTTAGAGCAACATGTGGGGCTTCTAGTATACTATTAAGGGAAATTAGAAATGTGTCTTGATTATATGAAGGAGTGTTAGAGGGAACAACTACAAATGGAAAGAAAGATTCATCCAAAGTAATATATAGAGAAATATATATCCGCCCTATCGATATATGTAGGCAGCATTATCCATGATGCAAATTACTATATTCAAGGAAAACACATTGTTGAAAATGAGCCTTTAACTTGTGTTTAGAGTAAGGTTATAACCATGAATAACATATGCAACTAAAGATATGGAAGACTGAGTAATCTGGAGGGCGATTATAAAGTCTTTCCAAGAGGCTTTTGCTTTGAAGTAGTGGAGTGAATAAATGATTGATAAGGTAGACTGAAGCTTGGACAATGTTATTCCATAATTTAAGTGAAACTAAAGCATGATTAAAAAGAGCTAAAGTAGCTTCAATACAATATTTCCTCTTGGCAGATCCATTTTGTTCAGGAATATAGGGATAAGAGACTCCATGAAGGATGCTAGAGGAGGTAAAATGCACTCCTCCTCAATAAAAATGAAGAGAGAGTATTTTATGTTCAAAGAATATCTCAATATGCTTTTGAAAATGACAAAAAATATTGAAGAGATTAGACTTTCTTTTAATAGAAAAAATATAAGCGAACTCACAAAAGTTATCAATAAAAATAATATAATAAAGAAAATCTTGATTTTTTTATTTACAAGGGGTATCTAGGTTTGCGCCCGACTAATCCACTTGGCTAGCCGGCCTTGCCCCACAGCCTTCAACGAGAGTCCCCACCGGTCAACGAGGGTAAATCGTGGGATGGAGACACGTGGCGACTTCATCACTGATGATATCGATACCCGATGGCCCGAAGTAAAATGATTAACGAGATTTTTCCAACTTCGGGTGACCCTATACATCTGAGTGAATAATTTCCAAATAAAAACTAGATGTACGAGTAGAAGACACAAAAGGTAGCTCACGAGATTTTATTTTCATGCAAGCTTCACATAAATTAAATGAGGAAGCTAAAGAAATTAATAAGGGAAAATTATTCTAAACTCCCTGCATGCAAACTTAACTTTCTTTTCAGTCCCTGTGTCAGAAAAAAATTATTTCCACTCCCTACAAACAATGTTTCATGTATTTCAACTACAGATTTATTGAATTATCCCTCAATTTTTTTAAGTATAAAAAATCTGAAATCAAGTATAATTCTTTCTAAATTCAACATAATTTAACTAAAATTCAGTATATTTTCTATCAAATTGAGTATGGCCTAATCAATTCATCCTAAGCTAATCAATTGGTATGAACTCCTATTCAATTGGTCTGGTGAAAAAAAATTATGCTCAATTTGATAGAATATATACTAAATTCTAATTGAAATATACTGAATTTAGGAAGAATTATATATTTTTTTGGACTTTTATAGGTATAAAAAGTGTGATACTTAATTTGATAGAAAATATACTAGATTTTAATTATATGATATTGAATTTAGGAGGAACTATACCTCATTTTGGACTTTTTGTTTCTAAAAATAATAAGGACAATTAGGTATGAACTCCTAATCAATTGGTTCGATGGAAAAAGAATTGTGCTCAATTTGATAGAACATATACTAAATTCTAATTGAAATATACTGAATTTAGGAAGAATTATATTTTTTCCTGGACTTTTTATACGTATAAAAAGTATGGTACTTCATTTGATAGAAAATATACTAGATTTTAATTATATGATACTGAATTTAGGAGGAATTATACCTCATTTTGGACTTTTTGTGTCTAAAAATAATAAGGGCAATTAAGTAAAACAATATTTATTAGGGAGTTGAAGCAAATGAAACTTTGCGTGTAGGGTGTGGAAATGAACTTTTTCTGACATAGGGATAGAGGATAAAGTTTAAGATTCAATTGGGGATTTAATGGCAATTTACAGAATTAATAAACCATACTAATTAATGATTTTCTGAGCAAGACATAGAGATTGATGACCAAGATGTGTGTGTCAAGAGAAGTTGTTGTGCGTTCTCCAACAAATGCATTGATAGAAGTGGGTTGAAGATATAAAGGTCATCTTTAATGTTTCTTCAGAGTAGAATAATTCTTGTTATAGGATCCTTCATGAGATAATGATGAGGATAAAATTCAAAGAACGCATTATTACCAAGAGCAAATTGGTCTACAAAATGTAAATTTTCGATGATAGGAGTTGGCGCAGACATCATCGATAATCGAACTTGTATTTTTTATGTTTAGCAACGGATTTAAAGTTAGACATATGTATTTGATATGAATAATGAGTGTGCAGGATACTTGTCATGTAAAGTCCTAGTAGATCAAAAGACCCGGACACTAAACACCAAAGTCTTAGTGGATCAAGAGGAGAAGACACCAAACAGAAAAAGACCAAATGGGTATATCAGAAGATACTTCATGGGTCAAGTAGATCGGACATCAAGTAAGGAAAGTCATGGAGGGTCGATCATACACAAAGTAGAAGAAGTTCAAATAGGTTAACTAGATCGGATGTTTGGCGGGTAAGTAAGGTAAGTCCTGGAGATGACATTCAAATTGAAAGATAGTGAGAAGATGTATCTCATTTAGGACAAACCACTTAGGCAATGATCTGAATTGGATTTCTCAGTCGAGATTAGATAGTCTTATTGTCATAATAAAGCATGCATGAATATAAATGTTTCTAAATTTGTTTTTCAGGGCTATCATTATTGCTATATCACTAACTTTGTTTTGCAGAAAAATAGAGTCCTCAGTTGACCAAAGGGTTCGGTCCGCTGAATAGGAAGGTTCGATCGATCAATCATATGAAAATAAACACAACCAGATAGGATCCAAGTCCAAAAGGTAATAAAGGATCAGTCGACTAATCACAAGGATCAGTTGACCAAACTTATATGGAAACAGAGGATCAAATAAGATAGGATCGGGATGCGAAGAAAACCCTGAGTATTAGTAGATTGATCAAGAGGATTACACAACAATTTGACCTGATCAAATCAGACAAGCAAGGAAAGTTTGGGTTCAGTCGACCAATCAAGCGATTCAACTCAGAAAAAAAGTGTTGACTTAGCAAGATCATATCTGAATCAGTCGACCGAATGAGGTGTTTTGTCGATCGAAAAAGAGTATAAAAGAAGCTCGATATCCGAGGCTCAATATCAGTTCCATCAATTCAATCAAGTTTTAAGTGAGCCTTTCGATCTTCTACTCTACGAAGTAAGAGTTGCCCGTTCATGCTCATTGCTCGATCAACATCCAATAACCTAAATTGAAATTCTAATAAAAAAAGTTATCAGTAACGCTTTCTTTATTGCATTCATTTTGTTAAGAGGAATAGTAGCTTGTTACTATATTCTCTATCTCTGTATGAGATTTCTCCACCTTCGAAATATTGTTCAGAAGGAGATCCGAAAATAATCCAAGGGATTGTAGGCCTTGGAGTAGCGGTCATTAGACTGTGAACCAAGTAAATCTTCGTGTTTGAATCTCTATTTAGTTTTTCGTTGCACTCTGGTTTGTCTTTGAAAAGAAAATATAGTTTTTAAAAGCGTGATATTCACCCTCCCCCCTCTATCGCCTTTTTGGTCCTATAGAAGGAATATGAAGAGTGTTGCACATGTGAAAAGTCAACTACATGAGTGAAAGGATATGTTTCCAAGGTGAGTAATTTACAAACCTAAGTCATTACATATCTGTACCATACCTGGTACATGATAAGGCTAAGCTTCTATGAGAATATCATTTTGTGATATAATATGATGAGTCACTTTAACATCTGGATGCCATCTTAAGTTCTCAAGAGCTGATGAAATTATATTAGGAGGGATAGAAAGTGAGAATGATCTATAATGAGATGACTGAGCTATAGAGTGCCAATAAGAGGATAGAGGTCAATTTGAATATGCACACCCTCCTAGAAATTTGAATTAAACCCTTTATAAACTTTGAGTGTCATGACTATAGTTGAAGTAAATTTGGCAGTGTCCTTTGTTAAGACCTTTGCATCTAGCTAGAGGGGGGTGAATAACTTTTTTTGAATGTTGCCTACAAAATGTTAGCAAAGAACAAGAGAAAGATAGTCAAAAATAATTAAGAATTAAGACAATACTAATCCCCTTGATTTACTTGGTCTCCACCTCCTTGAGGTGACTAATCCAAGGATCCACACCCACACAATCAAGCTTCACTATGCTCCTCTCCTTTTCAATCAAGCATGAAGGTGGAGAACCCCTCACAAGATGATCTCTTCCTCTTTTACCAGATGAGACTACGAGTATGAGGAAGAGAATAGGCTTGGGAATCTTTGGGCACTTAGAAGAGGATTTTTCAATCACAATTCATAACCTTTTCATGCCCTAAAGCCTCTTCTTAAATAGAGGAGAGAGCGGTTAAAACAACAGCTCAACTCCGACACCAGTCGACTGGTGTCCAGCCAAGGCTAGTCTAACAACTTTATTTTGAGCAAACCAGTCGACTAGTGTTCGGACCAGTCGACTGATCTTTCTGTGAGTTTCCTGTCAACGTTGTCAGTCGACTGCTTTCCTTGCCAGTTGACTGCCCCGCTTACAAACTCACTCTCAACCTCTCCGGAGTCCATCCTTTGCGTATGCATTGAAGTCTACTTTCTCAGCTTGCCCCTTGAAGTTCTCTTCCTTCGTCTCTCATCCCTCGGATGCGCACACAAGCCCACGGCTTATCTCCATGTCATCCTTCGCATATGCCTTTGAAGTCTACTTTCTTGGCTTGCCCTTTGAAGTCCTCTTCCTTGGTTCTTGTCCCTCGGATGCTTCACTCCGTTAATCCTCATGTGTGATTCATCAAGTCCTGCAAGACTCAAACACACACATAAAATCAACATGAAAACCTAACTTAATCATATTGACACACACATCAAACCCCATGATCTCCCGATCAAACTTGGGTCGATTGTACCAACAATCTCTCCCTTTTTGATGTGTAACAATATGTTTAAGTTAGATATAAAGATAACAATTGAAAATTTAAAGCATAGTATATTAAGATATATAAACATGTATCCTCCCTCTTAACCTATGTCTTATCACATGATTTTTAATTTTTTTGCACAGCATAAGGAATTAAGTTAAATTCTAACATAAACCTTTCAATTCTCCCCCTTTTACACCACAAAAAGATTTCACCAAACAATATTAACCTATGGTATCAAATAGGGACAAGGTTTCAACTTCTGAAAATACACAGAAATCAAAAAATTTGTGTACTAGTCGACTAAGTCAGGTACCAGACGACTAATCTCATCGAAACTGCCCTTTCTTCCAAGAAACAGTAATATCAGTTGACTGACCCTTGGTACCAGTCGACTAATACATTTCTGATTCGAATTTCAACCTTTTGAGCTGAATTTCAGAAATACATAAAAAATTCTAGAAAATTCAAAAAATTATGAAAATTTACAAACATATTTCTTATGATGTTTTCTAATAGAGAAAATTATATTTTCATGAAAATTCCAAATATGTTTGACTTTTTACCAAAACTCAAAGACTTTGAAAACCTTCAATTTGTATCAAAATCATATCCTAGTTTTGAACCCATGTGTTTTGCAAATCTATGTCATACCAAATAAGATACAGAATTATTTTCAAAACATTTGAAATATCTAACTATGATCTATGAGTAAAATATCCATTAATTAAACATTTATTTTCCCCATAGTTGGTCTATGATTACTAAAGTGATACATCTAATAACTCATCAAAATGTCATAAGCATAAATGAATTATTTGTATCATCCTAACATCTCATATGCATAAATTCAATCATAAATCAAGGCAATATGATATGTACTAAAGGTAATTCCTATTTAGCCCATTTTATCTTGAATTTCTATTTGGGCTAAGTGCTCCCCCTCAAGATCTCATGTCAACCATTTTTCAAAAATTTGAAATTTTAACAACATGGTTGACTAAACCTAAATCCTCTAACCCTTGAGGATTGATTTTGGCACCCAATAGAATATTTTCTAATTGGGTTGACCAAATATTCTTTGGGAATCTATTTTCTATCTAGGGTTTTGGTTTTTGCTTATCCTCTAGCAAATAGGCAATGATATGTCTTTTCATTGCTAGAATCACTATACCCTAAACCCGTTTTCTTGAAACTTGCTCTTTGACTCTTAATAATCATGTCTAGGGTGTTAGAGCCAATTTCAAATTTTCTAAGGGTTTTACTAAGGTTATCCACATTTTTCCTTAATTCTCTATTTTCCTCTTCTAAACCTGAATCATTTAAACTAGAAGAGGAGGAAGTATGCATGCTACCCCTAAGTGTCATGGATTCTAGTTTTTCATTTAGCATACAATTTTTTTTAAAAAAATACTTAATTTTCTTTCTAGCCTTAAACAAATCATCATTGGTGCTAGAAATAATTTTTACTAAAGTGGTAGTGGGTAGATGTATACTTCACTTACCGAGACGTCCGAATCCGAAGATTAACCTTTCTCTTCACTTGAGCTCCCTTCTTCATCTTCACTTGAGCTCTTTTCATCTTCAGATAATGTGGAGGTTATATCTTCAATTCCCATTAGAGCAAAATGGGATACATGGTGTTCTTCTTCCGATGAAGAAGGATCATCCCATGTCGCCTTTAAGTTTTGAACCTTCTTGCCTTTTTCTTTTGCTTTATTCTTTTCTTCCTTCTTCTTCTCTTCCTTATTCTTCAAGAGTGGATAATCATCCCTTATGTGTCCTTCTTTATGGCAATTATAGCATATGATCTTTCTTACCCTACTTTTGCTCTTGAATTTTTCCTACCATGAGATTTGTTAGAAGAAAAACTTTTAAATGCTTTCCTTATCTTCCTTACCATATACGCCTCTTGATCACTATCCACTGAGGCACTTGATTCTTCCGAATCAGATGATGATGAATATGCAATCTTCTTCTTGTCCTTCTTCTTCTTCCTCTCTTTTTCTACAATAAGAGCTATACTCTTTCCTTTGGAAGACACGTTAGCTTGTTCATGAAGTTCAAATTCACAAAATAATTTATCAAGCTTTACTAAAGAAAGATCCTAGAGACTTTATAAGCATCAACCATTGAGGCCTATAAAGTGGTTCTAGGGAAAGATTGAAGCACATACCTTACTAGATCCATATTTTCAATTTTCTCACCTATCACATGAAGCTCATTGACGATTTCTTTAAATCTACCATGCAATTGACTCACGGTCTCATTTGTCTTCATGGTGAAGGATTGGAGTTGAGCTACCAAGAGGTCCTTCTTGGCTCTTCTTGATTCGTTCGAACCTTCATTCAACTCAATGAGCTTTTCCCAAAGCTCTTTGGCGGACTTGAATGGTCCGACTTTGTTCAATTGCTCATTTGAAAGGCCATATTGTAGAGTTGTTGTGGCATTTGCATTTGCTTGAGCCTTCTTCATGATCTCTTTTGTCCAATTCTTGGTTGGAAGAGGTTCTCTCCTCTCATCCTTTGGCATCTTAAAATCATCTACAACACTAAACCAATTTTCGATATCATTCATTAAATAATGATTCATTCTACCTTTCCAATAAGTAAAATCGTTGTCGTCAAAGAATGGTGATTGTAACGCCCCAAAATTCCCATTTTTAGTTTTTAAAGTCCTTAGAATTATTTAGAAATGGTTTAGAAATATTCTAGATATTTTTAGGAATTTTTAGAGTATTTTTATGGAATTTTCCGAGTCCGTTTGGTATTTTTGGAAAAAGAAAAAAGAAAAAGGAAAAAAGGGCCAAAAATGGAAAAAACTAATTAAGGGCAGCCGGAGATCGAACCTGCGACCACCACGAGACCAAGGGAGCGCGCGGCCAGCTGGGCTAGGTATCAAGCACAGAAAAGGAAAGAAGGACAAATACTTAAGCTGTAGTTAGGTTGATCCGACCCTTAAGTATAAATAGCTAATTAAAGAGAGAAGTTTTATTTTTTTCTCTCAAACCCTCTCCCTCTCCCAATTGCGCCGACCCCTCCTCTCCCTCTCCTCTCTTGGGCGACACCAACACCAAGCCAAGAGAGCCGTCCGAGACCCTTTCTCCAAGAGATAATCCTATATTCGGGATCCCCGCGACGAAAGGAACGCGTAGACGTGAAGAATTCACCGAGATCTCAAGTTTCCTCCGAGTTCTAGACGTCAATCTTGGTTGTAAGTCCAAGATATCAATGTAAGTACTGCTCACCTGCAGTAAGAGGCGGTTTTGCCGCGAGAATTTCCTTTAAAAGTCTTTAAAAGAGAATTTTTCCTTTTTGCTTTAGTTTTTGCATGTGATCTTAGTTCACTACTAGAAAAAATGCATTTAACAACAGTGAATCACTGTTGTCGTAGGCCAAATACCACTGTTGTTAAAGGCCATGTTGTTAAAGGGGGGGTCTACGACAACAGTGAATCACTGTTGTCGTATATCACATTCGACAACAGTTTGATTTCCACTGTTGTCGTATATCACATTCGACAACAGTTTATCACCGTTTATCACTGTTGTTGTATATCACATTCAACAACAGTTTATCACCGTTGTCGTATGCCATATTCACCGTTGTCTTTTATCATATTCGACAACAGTTTTATCACTGTGTTGTCGTATACCACCGTTTATTTACAACAACAGTTTAGCTTTAAAAAAAATCTGTTGTGCTTTTGCACTGTTCCACAACAGTTTCATACCAATATTTTCAATTAAAAGGCAATAATTTAACCTCGAAACAAAAACTATATATATATATATATCAAACATCATCAACATATTTACAATAAAGATCCACCACAAGCTTTCTACAGACGAAACCACAAAAGTATCTTCTATCCAAAACAGACGAAACCACTAAGGTATCTTCTGACCCAAATTACAAGAGTTCAAATTATATATAATTCTGACCCAAATTATATATTACAGTTTGAGGAGCAACCTTTCGCAAATATTCTGTGACAATCATCATTGGACTACTCTGAGTAACAGTACCTAAGAACTGGACAATATTTGGATGTCGTATTAATTGAAGTAATGCAAGCTCATCTCTGAATGCCCTTCTGCAAGGTGTACAAAGAAACTCTAATTGATATATGAAAAAAAATCAATACAGAGTAGAGATTAAAGATTGCAGACACAGATTATGATGAAATATAGAACCAACCCACAATTTATCTTCATCGGACATTACTTCATCGCTGAACTTCTTGACAGCAACTTGAATTCCCCGCCATCTTGCAATGATGAATGTTCCCTAGCAAATGAGATTGGTGAAACAAATAGAAACTTAGCACTACTGTCCTTGAAGTTTGCATTCATGATGAAAAAGAAAGAATAACAAATAACTATGGAGCAGGCAACAGAATATGGCTAATTGTAAATTTCTAGAGAGATTAGAAATTGTAATGTTTTTTCCTATTCACATCACAAAAAGTAGACAAGGGAATAAGTTTGTTTTGCGCTTCAAATAAAAATACAAACAAAATTTTGATTTTTTTGTAGTTTATAACAAAGACTCCAAGGAGCAGAAGCTAGTTAGTGCGAACTATTCTAGATACAAAACCTGAGTTTCAACTCAATCCAATCAAATTAAAAATTCAGGAAAACAATGGTGATTATACATATAATCAAAGAGGTATAAGAATAAGCTAAAAGGTCTCAACTATTAATAGATTAGCTATGTGATATGCTTGATAAGGTGACAACACTATACGAGAATGTTGATAAAAACTCCATGTTCTATAGAATTTTCCAAAATATTGCTCTACATATACAACTAATCCAACTGACTCAACTTATTTAATTATACAACTATAAGTGTCAGAAACAAGAATTGTTTGCAACATAATAGTTGTGGCTTAGAGGATGAAGATGATATGCATGATACAATGAAGTTATGAAACAAATAACTCATAACCATATTTGTTCAAGATAATATGAGATGGATTTGCTTCATAAATCTCATCACATAATATCCACATTGTTTGGCATCCGGTTGCCTAGGAACCTAAGGCAAAGCATGAAAAACCAATATATTACTGTTATCAAAACAAGAGCTAAAACTGATCAAACCTCAGGTTTTTTCCAGTATTCCTTGAATAAAGAGGGACTTCTTATACAAAGCTCTCCCACTCTATTTGCACCAACAGGACTACCATCTTCTGCAAGAATCTTGACCTAGACAGGAGCAGCCAGAGTTAGTGGCTGATTAAGCAACAAAGCATATGTTAGTGGTTTTCCATGGAGACCACAACCAGGAACCAAGTGAAAAAGCCAGAGGGAAGCATAATCCAGACAATCACATAAAAGAGATTGAATTGAAAGACAAGACAAAAAAGTACACGTAAAGCAATGTCTCCAACTGCTAGAGGGTTCTCCTTCTAACTTCGAACAACTTTAAAAATTAGAATTCTGCTCAAACTTTGTGCCACAGATAGCACTCATACAAGTTTACATCAAATTAAGTTAGATCATTTTTTTCCATTGCAGAAAACAAAGAATTCCAATTCTGGCTCAACAATAAGTAACACTATCACCATATAAAACATGCATAGCATTCTTGTAATATAGAGAAACATGAAGCACTTTCATGTACAACCAAATACTTCACATACCTCAACTCGAGGAAGGGGTTTCCCAACAGTGCCTGCCTTTCGTGCACCATGCAAAGGATTGGATAGTGCCATAACAAACTACAAAGTGCCATAATAATCAGTACAAACTATAGCTTACGCTTGTTGGCATTGAAAAGGTTAGTGCAACTGATATAGATTAAACCATCTTTTAAGAAATCAAATAGTAGGCTGGAAAACGCAAAGGGAGAATGAATATGGAGAAAACCTATACAACTAATTAAACCATCTTTTAATTACTCCATTAATTAAATCTATACAACTAATCATTATTAATCAAATTACTAGCCTACTAAACCTTAGCTCCAACTTATAAATCAATTCCAAGATTAATTCCCCACATATCGACGAAGTCATCACATAATCCTTAATTAACCATAACTTATTCAAACCAAGTAACCCTTGCATCAATGGAACCCAACCAAAATGGTATAAACTCCTCCATGAACTCACGGCAAAACACAGCCAAAGACCTATGCCAACACCACACCCAAACAAAGACAACAAACAACTAACCTATCTACCACCACTCACGGCACATAAACTTTAAAAACAAACAGACATCAAACCTGGATGATGGCCGATGACAGCTAGGTTGCGTGAAGGAAGAGTCGCGAGTGACAGGGCCGCAACTCAGATCAGAGAAAGGATGGGGAAAGGATCACCAGTGTCGGTCGAGTGAGGAGGAGATCCGGATGAAGTTACTCCGGGGCTGTCACTCGCTCGGACTGAGGTGAAGGACGGTCGACCGGCCGAGCGGCGCTCGGCGTCGCTCGCGCTTGCGGCGCCACAGGAGGAAGAAGAAGAAAGGATCGTCCGTGTCTGGCGCTCAGCGATTGACAAAGGAGCACGGATAGGATCGCACCGGCGAGGGCGGTGCGGCCGGCGACGAACCTTGGCGTCGACGATCAGAGAGAGAGGAAGGCAGTGGCACATGGCTTCGCGTGAAGGAGCTCGGCGTCGAGAACGTTCGCGACAGAGAGATGGGGGGCCTGGTGACCATTGCCCGCCGGAGATCAGGAGGCGCCGGCGAAGGGCGGCACAGCGTGATCGCGAGGAAGGGCTGCAGCTTCGGGCGGAGAGGGGAGGGGTTCGGCGGTTTCACTAGGGCACGAGGAGGTGCTTAAATAATTCTCAACTTTTTCCTTAACTAATTTATATATATACATATATTTCAAAAAAAATCAAACTTCAATAGTTTGTGCGACGAGAACTTCAATAGTTTGTTGTTTTTTTTTGCAGTCGGATATCCACCGTTGATTTTATTTATTGATTGAACAGCACAACAATACAACAACAACAGTTTAATATAACTGTTGTCTATTGTCATAATAGACAACAGTTTATCACATCAGTTGTTGTAAATCTCGCCTATAGACAACAGTTATTTTATAACTGTTGTCGTTGAGTATACATACGACAACATTTTGTTATTACTGTTGTCTTTTTACGTATACAGACCATCAACAACAACGGTTAATACTAAAACTGTTGTTAAATTGACATACGACAACACTTTATCAAAAAACCGTTGTCGATTATGTGTTGTTGAATGCAAAAATTCTAGTAGTGGTTCTTATATGCTTGTATATGTTTGATAAGCACCCTATGTGAGTTTAGGGCCAAGAAAGTTATGAGAAAAGAAAAGAAGATGAAGATAAGAAAAGAAAAGGCCAAGGCCTTAAGAAAATCCCCAAAAGTCAAGACTTAGGGATTTTAGCACGCAAGGTGCTCCAGAAAATGCCAAGGCATTTACAGATAAGAAAGAAAAGAAAGAAAAGCTATTTTATTTTATAAGGCCAGTACCCGGCGTCCAAGGGCATCGTTAAAGAAATCCAGGTGTCCAATTCCAAGGTCTTGGCCCTGGTAGACCAAGGTCTGCTCTATTAGGATTGGTGGCTCGCTACCCCAACCTTTTAGGGAACGCGCATGAGATGGTACTTACGTCTTCAGTGGATCCAAGTGATTAGTATTTTCAAGTATATGCTTTAGCAAAGTTTTCGAAAGTTTAAGAAAGTTTTCAAAAGTTAAAGAATAGCTAAAGTTTCAAGTTGAGCCAAGAAAAGTAAATTGAGATTATTTATTGCTTGAGTATGCATGTTTTGAGTTATACATGTCCTTAGTTTTCTTTCAAGCATATTAGTATCTCATATGATGTTCAGTTTGACCTAGAAGCATGTTTGCATATTTCGAGTTTTTGTGAGCTAGATAGTACTTACTAAGCTTTTTGCTTACTAGTTGCATTTTCCTCTTATTGCAGATAAAGGTAAAGGCAAGCAATTCTGAAGGAAGGCGACGAGGCGGTGCTGAGCAAAGTGTGTGTGGTGGCTGATTATGGAGAGATCTTAGGCACAAGACAATTTAGTTATTTGAATTGCAATGTTTAAGTTTATTCAAATTTCAAGTTCTTGCTTATGGAGATTATAGAGTATTTGAGTTTTGGATAGTTTTACATGCTCAATTTCTTAGAGTAAAGATTCCATGTCATTTTATTTAGCTTATATATTTTTATGATTGCATTGGATAAGTAGAAAAGTGAGTAGTTAGAGATATTGATACTTTGTTAGAGAAAAAGGTGTATGTGCCAAGATAGTATCAATTTCCCTTTCGAATCAAGTTTTATTGCTTAAGTATGTTTAGAAAAGTTGTTTTCTCATTCCATAATGCCATAGTGATGTTATAGAACTTTGTATGATGAGTTTAAATGGTTAGAAGTCAAGATTGGTACAAACTCTATTGTTAAAGTTTATATAAACTTGTTTAGTTTATTTCCTTCCATAAAAGTCCTAAATTTAAGTTTATGGATTCGTTTGATTGGTTAAATTGTTTAGGAACCTGACATAGAGTATAGAAATGGTGTCGTAGTTTGATATGGCTCGAAATTGAGCGAGAGATGGCTTTAAGAAGCAAGAGCCGAAACCTGTAAAACTGATTACAGGTGTATCAGTCGACTGCCACGTCACCAGTCGACTGATACGGGCAGTTTGAGTTGGGTGAAGCTGTTTTCAACAGGTATTAGCTATGAGATTTGAGAAAAAAAGTATGACATGGTGTTATGCATGATGACTTATGTTAGAATATAATCGTTAGCAGAATTTAAAAGTTTTAAAAAAAAAAAGAATTCCGCATTTCTTTTAGTCATGTATAAGAGTAGAGAAGGTTAAAGAAAGTAACGATCCGTCTAAAGACAGTAAGAAGGCGGGTCGCTACAGTTGGTATCAGAGCAGGTTCCATTCTCCAGCATCACACACACATCAGCATCAACCTTGCCGTCTTCAAGTAAGAAAGCTTTAAGTTTCAGTTTTTCTATTGCTCCTTTATTTAACTGCAGTATAGAGAAATGCTTAAGTACTACTCACATGTGCATAGAACAAGGAAGCATGTTTAATCCCTTAGTATCACGGAATCATGTTTAATCCCTAGAATGGATATTAGATTTCTAAGTAAGAAGATAAGTTTATATCTAGAGATGTAATAGTGATTTCTTGTTCCCTTATGCATTACTAGATGGCAAGAAGAGGCCGAGCTCCTAATGCTAATAACAGAACTCCAGTTCCAGATAACAGTGAGCCTGGCACAGAGCAGCCAAACCTGATGGCAGTCATTGCTCAAATGCAAGCTCAGATTACAGAACAACAGAAGACCATCGCCACACTGATGGCGAACCAGCACCCAGTGCCCCCTACACCACCCACAGCAGGAGTGGGAACTCCAGTGGTAGCTGAAGTTCCACCAGTCACACAGGAGACCCCTGCCGTGATCAGAAGACAAGAAGCATACCTCGTCCAGTGGCAGAGGCTGAAACCAGAAAGCTTCTCAGGCACGACTGAGCCCTGGGATGCCCAGGCTTGGTTCAAGACTTTAGAGAGCACGATGGAGCTTCTTGACTGGCCAGAGGTTGAGAAGGTCAAATGTGCCTCCTTCTGCCTAACTGGAGATGCTCGTATGTGGTGGGAGCGAGTCAAGAGTAAGAAGATAGTCAACCAGATGAGCTGGGCAGATTTTGAGCACGAGTTCTATGAGGAATTCTTCCACATGAAGGTTACCAACAAGCACTTCGAGGACTTCATGGAATTCAGACAGGGTAGCCTACCAGTGGGAGAAGCAGTTGCAAAGTTCAACAGACTAGCTCGCCTCTGCCCAGAGCTAGTCAGCACAGAGAAGGAGCGAGTCAGACTGATGCTTCGCATGCTGAACCCGGAGATAGCACTCAACGTGAACAGCGGGATGCACCGACCCCAGACCAGCGAGGAGTTAGTCAGTAGTGCTCTAATCTCAGAGCACTACCTGAATAA
>JAGFNQ010002197.1:157122-469788 GCA_024364735.1 Boesenbergia rotunda | reverse complement strand
AATTTAGAGAAGTTTAATTAAAGCACAATAAAATTATCCCATTAATTTAACATAAATATATTTTTTTATTTTTCAATATTTAGATTAATTTTTTTATTTTTAATTAATATATTTTATATTTAAAAATACCGAAACTATGTGGCACGACGATGCAACCGAAATGGATTGTTCCGGTCCAGAACTGAAAGCTCGGCATAGGTTGACATTTTAAACCATGAGCAAAGGTGAAGGGGAAATAAGAATAGTCCTAATAAATGTATTAAATATGTTGGGGAGTAAATATACATATAGCACAATTTGCATGAGGATAAAAGACCTTGAGACATTCCAATGTTTACTTATGACAAAAAACAAACGTATATCTAGCAGATCGTACATTCGTACCATCAATTCTTGCCCATCTATATTCAACTTGCTCAGTAAGCGTAAAGATCGAAGAACTCCTTCTGCGGACTCAAATTCACAAAATCCAAAGGCCTTAGGTGTACCATCAGAAGGATCTTGAGCCCTTTTCCAACTCTTTACAGGTCCACAAAGCTTGAAAAAAAAAGAAATAGAAAATTTTTAAAAGAGGCATAACAAACTGACTTTCAAAATTCAAATATAAATAATCCTGTAGTCTATAAGTTGAAAAAAAATATATATGTTCAGTAAACTTACTGTGAGAATTGAAAGGAGAAATTCATTTTCTACTGTGGCTGCAATCTTGCCAACATAAACAGTAGTTTGTGGCTTCTCCATTGGTGTAACAACTGGAACAATAGGCCTGACAATAGGAGTGGTTACTGGTGGTAGCCCCCAGATACCTGGAATTGGAGGCCTGGCATCGGTGGAATCACACCAGTCGGGGAGAATGGACGTGGAGGAAACATAGGGCGAATCATCGATAAGGAGCTGGATAGGGGCATCCTGTAGAATAACAAACAATATCTATGCCAACATGTCAAATAGTACCCTTAACTTGTGAACAAAGTTAATCAAACTCATAGCATGCTATCTTATAATCCAAGTAAAATTATCAATAGAAATTAAAGTATTTTACCACACGATAAAAACATTAAGGGATCTCACCACAAAGATAGCAAATACCAGCAGCTGTGTGGAAAACCTGGGGAAACATTCGAATAAAACAGAAATTGTTTCATGAAAACTGAGATATGTGAAATTTAGCTTACCTTATCCATATCCTCCCATATAAACTTCAGAAGTTACACCATGAATTAAATTGGCTGAGCTCAGGATCAAGTCAATGTGCTATTCAATTTGAAAGCGCTAAAATTTATCACTACAACTTATCCTACTTAATAACAATGAAAACTGGATTTTTTAAGAAAAAGGAATGGCACTTGAGCACCCAAAAAATCTCAAGAATGACAACAACACAAAAAACATGAAGAAGATCATAGTACCTTAGTAAAAATGATGCAACCAGCACCCAGAAGCTAACATGATCCACTGATGTCAGATTTAAATCCATGTCAAGCGCAAGGGAGATTCATCCAACAAAGTGATTGTATGTAACATGAAAAGCACAATCACTGACCAAAATTTGTTGTTTCTGTATCTGACCTAATTACCAACTTGGCAGCAATACTTAATACACAAACTGGTGGTATGAATCCAACATAATTAGACAAATTTAAGCATACCAACGTAACTGGAAGTCATCTTCTAAGAACTGGAAGAGGAAGCCTGACGATCATTTCACCTTTAACCATTGGATTGGGCTGTAGGAGAAAATATCAGGTCATTGGTATTAAATGAATCCATTTCTAACCTACCTATAGGTTCTCTTCTTTTCCATCTCCAATATACTTGTCTAAATTAATGACCTCACTAAGCGCAATAATCAATTAACACTAGCATATCACCTAACAATTTATATCGTTCGCACTACAGAAAAAGATATCTGAGATCAAGCGAAAGTGAAGACCTGAAATCATCCCCCTCCAACAATGCGCCAGGATAATTAGAAGTGCTAAAATTTTAAGTACTGATTATGAAATATCAAGGGGAAAATATCTGAAAAGCGAACTGTACGAAATAAGAGGAATACTACCAACAAACAGATATAGGCAAATCAACGTGACATAAGCAACGCGAGGCCGTAACTGAATACAGCAATCCATCTTACAAAAAGAAGCATTGAGACGATAAGACAACCCACCCGGAGGAGGCATCGCCATCGGACCCTGAGGAGGCACAGCCATATAACCATTTCCAACTTGAGCATACGGCATCGGGGCTGGAGGCTGACCAGGAGCAATTTGGTAGGGCATACCAGGCCGCAGAGGCAGAACTGCGCCAGGAGGCGCTCCAGGAGGCATGGCCGAGGCAGAGGTGGAGACGCCAGGCGGATGGATGCTGGGGGCCTGCCCCATCGGCGCGAGGAAAGCAGGGTTCTGCGCCATGGGGTTATTCGCCCCAGAATACTGAGGAGCAGGAGAAGCCCCAAGAGGCCGGAAGGAGGGCACGAAGGAGGGGACAAGCGGAGGAGGCGGAGCTAACGGCGCCGGATTAGGGATTGAGTTCGGAGTGCTGGAGGCGGGATTTTCATCAGGAGCGAGAATCGAGGCGGCTGGAGGGAGAGGGACAGGAGCCGAATCGGACGAGGCAGAGGACGGTTGGTTGCCGGCGTCGGAGTTTGAGTCTAGGGTTTGGGAAGAAGAAGGGGAGACCGCCGCCATGAGGAGCACTCTCGAAACTTCAGTAGAACGCGAACGATTTCGGGGGAGAAGGGACGAAAGGGTCGCACACTTACCCGAGCCCGGCGAAGAAAACCCAATAGGTCCGGTTCAGACCGAACCAAAAATAGGAGAGCAGTTGCCCGCGGCACTCCGTCCTATCTGTTAATTCGTCCTCCAATTATATGGATAATAATAAATTATAAAAATAGTATATAATTGTTCATCAAATAATGAATAAAATATATTTTGAATATTAAATTGATATTAAATAGGATGCTCAATTTTGAAAATATTTTTTTAATAATAAAGTTAACATTTTATTTTTATTTGAGTATAAAATTACCTTTCTAATTGAATTATAAAATTAAAGCTAACAAAATTAAAAATCCAAAATTCTTAGGGTTCTTCTTTCCCATTGAGTTATAATGTTCAATCACATTTTAAAAAAAAAAATTTGAGGCGTCTCCCATTGCATGATATTAAAATTATTACATTTAAAATTTGAGATTAAAAAAATATAAATGCCCAATTTTGATGATACCATAAAAGTTTTTTTCAAAAGTTTGGTATTAGAATTGTTGATTTAATATAAGTTTGAAACCTAAAAAGTACGTGCTCCCGTCAAATAACTAAAAATTTAAATAATTTTTTCCCTTAAAACACATGTCCTCTAAAATTTCTATACTATTATAATAAATCTATCATTCTCTTACCAATTGAATTATAAATTATAAAATTAATTTATAATTGATCGTTAAATAACTAAAAAATTGAGAATCTTTTTTATCTAAGGGCACACGCCATCAGAAATTTCTATCTTATTATAATAAATTTGTTTTTCTTTAACCAATTGAGCATGGAACGCAGTGGAGACCAATCTCTTAACCATTGAAATCATAATCGATGGCATCAACCACCAGAAGAAGAAAAATTACGAGCTAATATTCAAACTCCGGCAAGCTAAATAAATTTTGTTTCTCCAAACACACTTTTAGTCTTTAATTTTAAAAAGGCATAAGTTAAAAAAAACAAAATCCATCTCAAGGTCTCTATTTTACCCTAATAACCACAAAATAAAAGTGAGGAGGTCATTTTAATATGCAGGAAAATGAGGGTGGTATCATCACAAGCCACACATTTGTATATAACAGCCACCACTAAGCTCTGGCCTTCATCATCTCCTTTCTCATCTGTTCTTGCTCCTTGCTTCAGGTCTCTCTCTCTCTCTCTCTGTGCGTTTCATTTATATATTTTTTGCAGTATAATTTTTCTGTGCTCGATTAATTATTTAGTGTTTGATTATTTTTGAATCTTAATTTTGGCACAAGGTAGAGGGAGAAGATGGTGATGATGAGCCAGCAATTGGAAAGGCTTGTGGGCAGCCTCAAATCAAAGATCAAGTCACTGAAGGGGGATAAGAAGCCAATCTACGGCAAAATGGACAAGACAGACAGCATGAGGGTGGAGATCAGAAGCAAGAGAGCTCAGAAGCTGATAGCCAAGAACCTCAAGATGGCAGATTCCATGGTCAACAACAACAACAACAACAAAACCTTCATCTTTTGACAAAGTTCTATCAGTATAATAATTAATACATAGCGCCCTGTGTATATTGTTATTACTTCCATCCAACCAGGAGCTAGGACTGATTCCATGCTCTGTGTTTTTACATGTCTTTGTTTCTGTAAAATTTCACATGAAATAGTTTTTTCTTGTTGGGTTGAGGGCTCCTCTTCTTCAGTAGCTGAAAGAACAAGTAAAGCCTGCGAATACAGAATTAATATTAGTGTTTCTATTAGTAATGGAGGCACCAATGACTTAATGCGTCATATGACTTTACCTCAACTCATAAGTTTCTATATATTTTGTTGGAATCATAGTCGAGCAAGAATAGGTATATAACATCTGCTTGATTATGGTTTTTGCAGCATCAAGACATGCTAATCCCGTAAAAAATGCTAGATTTCATAAGGTCAATCTATGAAGCTATAATCTTGACCAAAGGTAGAATGGTCCATTGAGTTTTGGTCAATTTGTCTTACTTATTCTTTTTCATGGGCAATTAAGAGATTTCAGCTGGTTGGAAAGAATTAGCCAACCTAGGGGCTATAGGGCTTGTTTTTCAATATCTTTGAATAATAAGACTATAATTTGGAAGACTTCTGAAATTTCCGTAGGTAGATAGAGTACTTAATTGGTAGCGTAAGTCAACGCAATGGTTCAGCATTACATTTATCTGTATTACTAGATTCCCCGATCGCCGTACCTTTCACTGGAATCGTGTTGACCAGGCCATAGAAACCGGGAGTTTTTTTCCTTCTAGATTCATTAATTGAAGTTGACTTTTTGGGTTTTGCTTTAATTTAGATAGACACGCGGCGGCATATTGTAAATATATTTTTGTTTTTTTTAAAGAAAAGCATAAGCGAGGATAATAGAACTGGAAAATTATCTTAGCAACTGTGAATTATATTTCAGATTTCTTTACGAACTGTGAGACTATCCTCGACCAAAGATAGCATGCTTTAGCCTATTAATTTCACATTTCCCTCCATGTTTCTCCCTCACAACTATTTGTTAAAAGTGAATTTTATCTCCAAATCCAAGAGGAGAGATGAAAGAAGCTACAGCAATAAGACAATGAAGAAATCCTAATAAGAAAATGTGAGAAAGCATCGAATATGAGAAAGAAACAACGAAGAATTAATTATTGTGATTCAGCAGCATATCTATTGCATGAAAACAGCCAAAATTTTATTAAAATTCTCTCAATTCTTACCCTATAAAATCTCATATATGTAGTATATAACCTCTTAAATGATATTTCAGCCAAATATATATATATATATATATATATATATATATATATATATATATATATATATATATATATATATATATATAAACCATTTTCCATGTTTTTCACCCGGTTCCCCGACAAGATGCGGCCGGGTCGTGTCTGGCCGTAGGGATGTCAATTCAGGTGGATTAGATTGGGTGCAGGTCGAGTTGAGTTTTTTTTTAATATTAACTTGAATCCGACCTGAACCCGAATACACTCCGAAATTCGACCAACCTAAATCTGACTCAAATAATCCAAATAAACTGATTCAAAATGATTTCTTCTTTTTTACGATTTTTCTATAATTCTTCATTTTTATTTAAATACTCTATTATTATTATATTAACATTGATATTAATCTACATAAAAATATATTAATTTTCAAAATAAAATTTGTCCACTAAACCCTAAATTCGGGTCAATCCCAACCGATCCGAAAATTTTTAATCTGAAAATCTCCAACCCGACCCCTGACTCAAAAATCTCAAACTCAAGTCTGATATTTTTCGGATCGACTTATTAAATCGGATTCATTTTTAACACTCCTATTTAACAGCCGGGAACGGCCAAATTGTGTCCGATGGGCACACTCATGCTTGAGCGTGTCTCCAAAACCAGTCGCAGCCAAGCCGTGCCCGATGGGCATTCTCACGCCTGGCAGCGTCACGCCTCCAGAGCCGATATGGCCCGGCCATGTCAGGCCATGCTCCTTCTCTCTTCCACGACATATTTCATATCGACCTCCGCTAAACTACGAGCCACCCGTCAACAGAAACGAAAGAGACGGAATCCACAGGAAATAAGCGTAAATTTATTTCAAATTATATATTATACAGCAGACGACATTCAAGCATCGATAAGTTGCCCCTCAACTACTCCGACGTAAGCTTGCAATGGATCTTCTTCATGCTTTGGGCCACCTTCATTTACCGAGAAGCGGAAGCGTATGTAATCTGGATATTTGAAAGGCCTAAAACGTAGAGGATGCTCTTCATCCACCATCTCTTTCGGTGCCTGAAACAGGATCTCATCCTTCGGCCGACTACTGAAAATCAAAGAGTATCTTGTTGCTTGGCCAGTAACTCTCACACGATGAAGAGGAGCACGCAACCTCCCGTTGCTCCAAGCCTATATATACATAATTAATTCACATGTACGTATTATGAAAAACAGAGTACTAAATCCTTCTTAATTCTGTGGTCATCATGAAATTTGCATACCCGAAATGATTCCCCAAGCAGGACACTGAAGGAGTTTGGCTGGGACACCACCCGAATCCATTCCCCATCCTTTGTCTGAACCTCCAGGCCATCTACTTGATACTGGCAGACTACAGTGAGCATGTTGGCATCAACATGTGCACTCAATGCGACCTTTGTTTCTTGATCGAATGGAATTCCATACTCTGACAACCGAACGCCGTGAGTGAGTGATTCCACCAGAGAATCATAATGCTTTTCCACGTCCATGCTTTGTAGGATCATCCTCACGACCATCAGCTCCAACTCCTGGACTTGCTTAGCAGCTCTCCAGACAGCGTTGCTTCATAAATAAACAAAACTATTAGGATTTTGCCAATTGGAATAATGGTGATCAGGCTGGTACCTGAATGTGGGATTCCCGTCAGGCCACATGAGGGAGGTGAACTGCTGGACACTGTGGAGGCTGGGGGAGTCCTCGATACGCAAGCTATCGTAGGCCAAATTGGGAATCTGGGAGATGTAACCGTGGAATGGCATTCCGACCGACTCGTTCCTAATCTTGACCTCCCTTGGAAGTTTGAACAGCTCAGGCAACACACTGCGGAAAAGTTGGTCCTTGGCGCCCTCGCTCACCGCGTTGTAGATGGCCTCAAAGCAGCCGAAGGACTCGAGGGCAGACATCGCCTGCTCACGAGCAGCGTCCCAGCGCCCGCCGCGGGGGCTGCTCGGCGACAGCCCACGGAAGTCGACACTCGGAATCTGCATCAGGCTTCGGCGTTCCCCCTCGGCTCTGGATTGTTGTCCTTTTATCGGGCGTCGAAAGGATGCGGGACAAGCTCGAGTAATATAAGCAAGCTTTTCAACGGCCCAACATCAATGTCACCTGTACATTCGATTTCAAAAGGTTGGAACCGCCAACCTAACGGCCCCCTGGTCTCTGCCCCATAAGTATCCAGAGGGGGTAAATCACGGTGAATGCTGGGCAGGCTAAGACACCCAGGCGCGAGGGATTTTTTTTTTTAAACAGCAGCCGAGGTTCCACTGTCACCTGTACATTCGAGGTATTGTTTGAAATAGGCGGACGGTTACACACCGTGACAAGTTAAGCACACTTTACACTACAAATTCTACAATAAGTTAAGCACACCCTACCCCTATAATAATTAAAAAAATAATTTAAAAAACTCATATTAACGACTGATATTTCCATCCTTAATCGGGCTTAGCGATAGAATTACGATAAAAATATAATAAATGAAAGATATTATATCATAGACAGTTTGGATAACAGAATTTACGAATTAGCGACCCAATAAAATTTAGTGGCTAAAATACCCCATTTTAGCGCCGCCTAAGCTCTAGGCGGCATCCCACCTTGGCGCCGCTTAGCGTCACCGAGACACCTCCTAGGTGCTAGGCGTTAGTCTTCCGTCATCGCCTAACAATTTTTATCATTTTGATTTTCATCACTAATATTAACAACTAAATTGGCATTTCGTAGCTAATCACAGCGACATAATTTACGTTTCCATTGTTTCCATTATGTTAATGAGTTACGGAAATTACGTTTCCGTCGCTAATTAGCGACGGAGTTAAAAATTCCAATCTCTAATTAGTAACGATGATCCTGTCGCAGAATGAGGTGGACTCCTAAGAGCGAGGTGGTCCCCTGAGTGCTACGAGCTGCTGATGTCGGCTCCGATCTGCAAAAAAATGACCGTTAGCAAAACCGTCGGGAAAAGTCCCCGGTAAGGCCCTCCGACGGTCAAGTCAATATCCGCAAGAACAGAGCAAAGCAATAGAAGGGTGGACGAAAGCACAGTCGCACGTACCTGCGGAATGAAGAGTAAAGAGGCTTATATAGTCAAGGGAGCTGATAACTTCTGTCTGCGTCAATCGTCCTTCTGTACCCGAATGAGACAGAGGTATGGGCGTTGTCAGCTCACAGGATGGCGCCGATCGGAGCCGCTCAGTCTGACACGGCGAATGGCGATGTGGTGCGGGGTGCTCGGGTGTGACGGAAGTACAAGGTAAGCGGGATATCCGCGACGTGCGTTATAAATAGGTAAGGCTTGCGCCGACCCCCGTACCACGACCGTAAGTACGATGTTAGGGAGCGGGTGTCGTAAGGAAAAGGACAGATTCTGAGGTAGATAATCGACCGGCCGACCCGAGTAACATCGTGTCCCGTAAGTAATATCTCCGAGCGACACAAGGCACTCCCCGAGTCAGGGAGCGCTCGGACGTAATCCATCCGCCCAATCTCGAGTCACATGATCAAGTGGTTGAGAGAACGCCGCCTAGGACTCTGTGAGGTGTGGCCACAAGGCTCCAGGCTCGGCCGTCGGGACCTTGTGCTCAGGACCACAGAAACATGCGTCTGGGGTGTCGAACGGGGTCGGACACTCGGCGTCCGGCTCGGGGACTCGGGTCGGAGTGCGCCTTTCTACCCGCTCAATCGGGTGCCCCAAGGCGAGTGAACCCTGAGATTCTTACCCTACCAGCTGGGGCGGTCCACTTGTACTGGCGGGCCCGACTTAGCCTGAGGTGGTGTCAGGCGGGCAACCGAGCAGCACGTGAGCTAGGTCGGGATCATAAATATCCCCTTCACTGACTGGACCACTAGTTTAGAACGAGCCTGGCACCTCTGAGCGGGCTGTCTACCCGAGCGGTCTCTGTAGCCGACTGCCCGATCGCCCACCAGCAGGCTGGCCCTGTCCCATTTGGCCGTCGTGTCCATCTTGTCCTCGCCTCTCGCCGAGCCGATTCGAATCCAACGTATTAATTACCATATTAACTGCTGAGCCACGTGTTCGCTAGCTATTGGTTTCCCGGGCGACGAAGTGACCGCCGCCTGACACAGAGAATGGGCGGCTCGCGCGTGCGACACCGAGCCTCGGGAGTTACCCCGAGTTTGATCGGACGACCTTGGTTTATTCCTGCCTTTTCTCTAGATCGCCATCGGGCGACCGTCCTCGACCGCTCGGCCCTATAATAGGCCTCTACCCTCAGCAGTTTTACCCTCGCTTTTTTACTCCGACGCCGTCTTGCTGCTCCTGTGCGCTCTGCTAGAGTTCCGGCAAGCTCCGGCGACTCCATCCTTCCGGTATTCTTCTCCGGCGACCCCCTTTTCTCTCGGTCAGTTCCTCTCCTTTTCCTTTTCACTCGGCTCTATCTTTTCTTTTTCCTTTTCACTCGGCTGTTTCTTTTCTTTTTCCTTTTCACTCGGCTCTTTCTTTTCCTTTTCACTCGGTTCCTTCTTCTCTTTTGACCATGGATTCTCCTTCTTCCCCCTCGGACATGTGGTACACTACCATGGTGTCCGAGCTCCACCACCACGATCTTGAACAAATCTGAGCCGACTACCAAATCTCTTCGGACTACCGCCTTCGGCTGCCTGACCCGACCGACCGTCCCGAGACCGCCCCCCTTAGTTATATAACCATCTCCCGAGATCACTTTCAGGCCGGGCTACGCTTCTCGATCTACCTGTTTATTTCTTCTATCTGTCGCTTTTTTCAAATCCCCCTCTCTCAACTTGTCTCGAACGTCGTCCGCCTGATGTGCGGTTCGGTAGTTATATTTACCTTGTACAATATCCCCCTCGAGCCCGAGTACTTTTTCTACTTCTTCTACCCCAAGAAGCAAGAGTCGGGCGACTTCTTTTTTCAGGCCCGAGCCAAGACCTCCTTTCTATCCAAGCTCCCCACCTCGAATAAGGGTTGGAAGGAGCGTTTCTTTTTCATAAATACCATCCGGCCCCGAGCTGGCCCACTGCCTGGATCTCTGACCTGCCTCCAACTCCCCCTCTCCCCAAAAATTACCGAACCCTTCCCTCTTATCAGTCGGCCCTGTCCAAAATCGGGGGCCGACATTTCCACGAAGTCCATCTACTCAGCGAGGGTATCTTGTACGTGTTCGGGCTCAGTCAAGTGCCCTATCGCCGACCTCGATCACTCGGTAAGCCTTCCCTTCTATCCTTTGGATACTTTTAGCTAACTAAACCTCTATTATTTTGCAGCAAATATGATACTAGCGGATATTCTCGAAGAAGGGTTCGGTATTATGGACAACGTCGAACTGGAATCTCGGGCAGCTGGCCCAGCGAGAGGCACCGCCACGCGCAGGCTACTATCAATGTGTCTTCTCCATCGGGCAACGGAGCGATGCTAGCTATGGGCTCCCAACCGATAGAGGTGGAGGACCAACCTCTGGTCTCAAGGCGCCGAAGGGACCGACCGACCGACCGACTCAGAGGTCGCACCTCCGACCGCCCCCACAGCCGGAGCCTCCACCAGTTCCCAGCCGAAGAAGAAGAAGGCGGCGGCGACCTGACCCCCAGCCCCTACCCCGACTCAAAGTCGGACGGGTACTTCAAGTGCAACTCGATTTTTTTCATATACATTCTATGCTAGTGAGAAAAAGAATTGCATACATTATTAACCAAATCAAACTAAACAACTAATTATAAAACAAACCTGGACTGGAGAACATAGGAAACAAAAATATATTCATCATTATAATCAACTAAGGGAGATAAAGCAACTTAACATAGAGTACCTAGAAAATATCAAATATTGCAATTTATTTTACAAAGCTCCGGGCCTCCAGCAAAACTCGTGACCAAGATGGCCGGGAGCAGTTTGGCCACGATCAGCCAAGCTCCAGCCAAGTTTGCGGCCATGGTGGTCACAAATTGAGGCCAACGGAGATGTGTCGACCAAGCTCGCGGCCAGGGTGGCCGTGAGCAGCTTGGCCACAACCAATCAAGCTCGCAGCCAGGGGTTGTGGCCAGGCGGGCCATAAGCAGTTTGGCCACGGCCGGCCGAACAACTTATACTTCCAGATTTATCTTAATGGATGATAGAAAATTTCTTCCGTGAGACTATATCAATCACCTCCAACGGTTTGAAGAGCTGGAGCTGAGTTATATATATTTAAAAATTTTAGATCAAATGCCCGGGCGCAAGGGTTGTGTCTGGCCAGCAGGCCGAGCCGAACTAGATTAAGTTTAACTTTACTTGACTCTTTCCATTGGGCCATAATAAGCACGGTCTAAATTTGGTTAGATGGCCCCACGATACAATACGATCGGATTGATCAACTAATTAATATATTAGATCATAAGAAAACAAAATAAATTAAAATAATGCATACTTTCAATTATCATTTTAGGCTTTTAGCAAAGTTACCTCTCGAATTTCATCTATTTTCTTTTTTGATGTACTATAAGAGGAACAAGTTGGCATTAAGGTGATTTGTTCATCTCCAACGCCCCCGCTAATCTATCCCAGGACTAACACGGAAAAGGTATATCATGAGGATTACTAGCCCGGATGCTGTGACTAGTGCGTGGGAGAACGGACACATTGACTTTGTCAAGTTTTGATCCCCAAATCTCAAGTTGGCAACACCTTTGCATTAACCATCAATCCGGAACATGATCCCAACAACTAGTTTATGCCATATACATCTAAAGGATAATTCCTATCGAGGTTCAACTGTTAACAGAATTTGCAGTGATCTCCTAACATGAGGGATTTCATTGGTGTAGCTGATCTGTGACTTAACAACTATTGTTCCAATTGTGCCAACGTTAGATTGTGTTTCATGAAATAACTGCAGATATGCAAGTTCTCATTTCGATCAAGACTAAATTTGAATTTGACAGCAAATGGCCAATGATTTCAATTGTTTCGTCAGATTTACCATTGGCAGACAGCATACCCAATGCACAAAGAACCCTGTTTCAAGATAGGGATGCAAATGAGCCTAGCCGCTAGTGAATTGCTCGTGAATGGCTCGGTCAAAGCTCAACTTGAGCTCGGAGTTGACCAAGATTGAGCCGGCTCATCTAATATTTGAGTCTATCTCGAGCTCACTTAATACTAGCTCGAGGACTGGTCAAGCCCGAAGAATACAAACGAATTGAGTCGAATAATATGAAAATATTGAAATTTGAGTTTGAATTCAAAAAATATACATGATATTCGAAACTTGAAAAATACACATAGTTTTGACTCGAGCTCGATTTGAAATAAAATTTGAACTTGAGTTCGATTCGAATTGTTCGTACCTTGATCCGAACATATTCGAACTATAATTCGAAATGATTTAAATTCGAATTCGAATTATTCGAATCTTAATTTGAATATATTTAAATAAAAATTATTTAAAAATAATTAAAATTAGATTCGAGTTCGGCTCGCAAGCAGTTCATGAACAATCGAACAAAATAGTACAGGTTCAAATTTGGCTCGAAAAAATATTCAAACATGTTCAAGTTCGACTTGAATTCGATAATTTTAAATACGAATCGAATATTTTTCGAGCCAACTCGAAATGCTAGCGAACCAGCTTGATTCATTTGCACCCATTTCGAGCCCTATCGAACCAAGCTATATATAATATATCGTTTTTATTTATTTTTGTGAGTCCTATCATGCCAGGCTATTTTGGTCTGGTTCTAGGTCGAAAGCTTGATTTTAATTCGATCTTTTCAAGCCGAGCTCGAGCATGTGACTAGATGGTCAAGCCAAAGTCAAGCTCAATTGAACCCGAGCTTGAACCTCTTTATTTTTTTCGAGCTCAAGCTGGGATCAGTTTGCGATTACAACCCTATTGCAAAGATGAACTGTGATTTCTTTGTACGGATGCACTTAATGTAAATGTATTGTACATAGAGGTCAACTTTCTATGTATCATTTATCGTAGATGATAAAATATCGAGATTCAACTAAGAGGTTACCTTCTACAATTTCACTAAAAAAAAATCAAAACGAATTTGTTGTTTGGGTTTCAAGTTAAAACCGTACATTAACAATTGGCAAGTTGAGGAGAGGATCAAAACATATCACTGAAACACTCAACTAAGACAAGAAGATGAGCTATCAATTGATGCAAAAACGTAATAACAATCGCGTCTAGCGTCCCTCATTGCCTGCTCCACGGTGAGATGAAAGAAGGTTAATCAGGGAAAAAAAACAGATGAGCTATCAATAACATAGAGGTAGGATGACCAGTTAATCAAATCTAGTATGGATAGTACATGAACAATAGTTGGAGATGGCAACTCCCTAGGGTTCGCTCATTCGGGATCTCTAGGAAGAGGATCAAATTGACCTTTGCAAATAAAAATGCATTCCTTCAGTGGAACTAAAGATGGAGTGTATTCAATCCTCTAGCATCCTACTTCAACCTTGAACAGTCGGTTGCTGTCGCATGTTTCATGCTCAATCATATAGTTAACCTTTGTTCTTCAAGACACTAAAGAATTAATTGTAATTTTAAGAATAAAATTACTTCCATAGTTGCCTTTCAGGTTTAGGCAAAAGCTGTTAGAAGCAAATGATTTATACTGGGTTGTTTGTTACCTTGCTTTTTAATCATTGATACAGTTAATCGTGCAAGTTCATGGAGATAGTTTAAGATGAAGCTATAGTACTAAACTAAAGTTGAAGTAGCTCCAGATAGCAAAAAGGGCCCATCCTATAGCTATATTTTGTTTTATTACTATTATTATTACGTGGGAAAGGGACTTTACCAGCAAGTTATATGATCACATTTTATTTTTCATAGAAAAATCATACTACCTGAAGGTTTTTTCTAATATATGATCATATTTTTCCTGTTGCTAGATATAATCTTATAGAACATAGACAGTAGATTTTGCATGCACTGGAGCTTGAAACCCCTCCAGTGGAAATATACCTCATGATTCTACTTTTCAGTACTAGTCTGGTACTCTCTCATGAATGCTTAATGTTACACTAAATACTATAGTTCTTCCTATATGGTATCATCCAACAATTGCTCAAAAACGCACCTAAATGAATTAGATAGTTACTATGTTGCAATCGTAATCATCCTCTATTGTCTTTGTCAAAATTTGTCTAGGATAGCAACCTACATTTTAGTATGATTTTGAGACATATTGATGATGATTTTGCAGAACTTTTCAGTCCTTACTTATGTTACTACAGAATTTGATGGATAGGAGGAGAAATAAGTGCAGGTTGAGCTTATCATTTGCTGATTTGCAGCTTTCATATGGAATTTGATGTTTCCCAGATAATGCTTCAACAAATAGCTTCTGAAAGGAAATAATCTGTCTAATAGCTTTCGTTTATCTCTGTTCCTTTTCACATAAGGTAGATTTTAGAACTTAAAAATGAAAAAGGAAGCATCTGGTTAAATTCTATATGTCGAAATTTGGGGAATGTGGAAATACCTATGCATATTCTGATAGCATAGAATGAACAAGTGAAATATGATTAGAAACAGTAGTTTTTCTCGATAACACAGATAAACCGATAAGAAAAAATTTCATGTGATCTCCACAAACAAATATCACTAATATTGATTAAATCATGTTAGTCTTTAGTGCTGATTGATAATTCAAGAAGTGATATGATCAAGAATATTAAAGGGGAAAAACAATGAGTTGTGGGCGCATGGAAGGAACTAAAATGACCAATATTGATGATAGTTTCTCAATTTCATAGTAATACAACTAACAACGACAAGCAACAAAAAAAAAACATGTGTGATCACGTAACAAAAATACAGTAAATCATACAACAGAAGAAGCATCCAAATAGATATCATTTTAATTCAAAAAGGTTCAATCTTTGGCAATGGCAGAATCAACTGGTAAATTAGAAGACCTGACCTTGTTTGCCTTGTCAATTAGATCCATTAGAACTCTCGGCTACCCCAACGGTGGGGATACAACATCGTTCTGGTGTTTGGAAGAACTTGTGCCTGCCGTGACAATCTCCTCCTCTTCATCTGAATCCAATGTAAAATTGGAAGGCGAAACATCCGTCATTTGCATCTCCTTACTCAAGGGCCTGTAACCCTGTGCGTTGTCCGTCCTCCCGGCCACGACCCCGTAGACCGCATAGCCGACCAAGACGAGCAACGCGAGGTGGCAATTGAACTGGAGAGTGGCGATTGCCCTTCCCCGGTGGTAATCCTGATGAGTCTTGCACTTTATTGTATAGTTAACGCCGCCGCGCTCGTGGAGGAAACAGCCGTCGGCAATGACGTTGGTGAAGAAGGAAAATCCCATCTGGATGAACCAGGTTCCTTGGAGGGCGAGACCAGCAGCACGACCGGCGCGGGGCGCCGGGGAGCGGGGACGAGTTAGAGCAAGGAGAGTCGTCACGGCGCAGACGAGGATGGGGACGAGAAGAAGGTCGAAGTAGCGGTTCTCGACGCCGTCGATGTCCTTACGGCGCAGGTAATAGAGAAGGAACTCCTGGCCGAAGGAGAAGAGGAGGAGAAGGTCGAGCAGGGAAGTGGGAAAGGAAGCGAAGGGGGTGGCGGATGAGGAAAGGGAGAGGAGTCCAGCGAAAGAGTACAAAAGGAAAGGGGTGACGGCGCCGAGGGAGGAGAGGGGGAGGGCGGCGCCAAGGGGATCGGTGGCGGTGGTGGAGGAGAGGAAGGAGGAAATAAGACAGGAGAGCATGGACAGACAAGACAGGGTGAGGGAGGCCAGGAATCGGAGTCGGATGAGGCTAGGGTGGAGGAACGAGGGGGCGGAGGCAGCGGATAGGCACTCGAGGGCGGCGAGGAAGAGGAATCCGAGACCAACAACGGAGAAAGGAAAGAGGCTGGCCATTTTTTAGATCTTCCGGTGAGACCGCTGCCGAGATTCTACCGAAAGGAGGTTAAAATCGCAGGAGAGGCGGCGGCGGCGGCGACGACGACGACGACGGCGGCGGCGGGGCGTCAACTCCGGGTTTTGGTAAGCGCCAGCGGTATCAGCATCGAGGTCTCCGCATCCACACGAACCGGAACCGGATCCATTTTGTGCCAGTGGGACCGCGAGTTTGTGCTGACGTTCGGTCTGACCGTGTGGTTAGGCTGGGACTTTACTTGATCAATTAATTATTATACATATTTATATTTTGTTAAACCCGTTTCTTCGTGGAAGGGGCAGGGATCCTCTGATCCCAAAATCCCTGGTCCATCCCTAGTCCATACTAAAATTACGGCCGGATCGTGATTGCGATCCGGCCGCAATTTATTCCAATCCCCTCTAGGGTTCACCGTGCCCCTCAGGTTATAGTTTGGGTTCGGGCGGGTGGCCGGAGGCCACCCGAATTTAGGGTTTAGACCGTCAGGTGGCCGGAGGGGATTAGTATGATTTATCATAAAATTAACTTATAGAGGGGCACGGTGAACTCTAGAGGGGATTAGAACAAATTGCGGCCGGATCGCAATCACGATCCGGCCGTAATTTTAGTGTGGACTAGGGATAGACCAGGGATTTTGGGACCAGAGGATCCCTGCCCAGGAGGTGCCAGGCAATTTGTATATATGATTTATCATAAAATTAACTTATAAAATCATGAGAAATTTTGATTTAGTCTGAAATGATACACATCTCCCTCGAAGTTTTAAATGAGCTTTTTTTCTCTCTCAATATCTCACGTCAATATTTTTTTTGTTTAATCCCTAAGTTAGAGCAAGCATTGTATTATAATAATTATAGTAATGGATGATTATATTTATTCATATTCTATTCACGTGTTATGTTTAAGGAAATAAATTATAAGATAAAAACAAATATTGGATTAGAAAGTAGACAAATTTAGAATTATCGGTTCGATCCTATAGAAGTTTTTTATCGATCAATAGGTTAATCAAGAAACGATCGTAGTGGACGATCTAGAAGCCCAACGTCTCAGAGTTTGCGTCCTATTTGGATGAAAATTTTTTATAAAATACGTCGTAATTTAGGATTGAACTGCAGATACCTAAAATAATGATTAATCATCCTGCCGTTACATCATAGGTCCGGGGACAAATAAATTATAAGATGAGTTTAAAGTCGATCGAGATTAATAGATGGGAAGTATTTTTTTTTCTCGATCACATGTCTCTGTACTATCACTAGTGATCCTGTCGCGAGGCAAGGTGAATTCCCAAGAGTGAGGTAGTCAACTGAAGATCACGAGCTACCAACGCGGACTTCGGTGCGTGTTCCTGGCCTGCAAGACAGATACCGTTAGAACCCGTCGAAAAAAGTCCCCGACAAGGCACTTTGACGGTCAAGTCAGTCCCCGGCGGTAGTAGAGCAAAAGGAAAGCAATAGAATAGTAAAATTGCACTATCGCGCGTACCTGGGGTGTGTGGAGTGGAGATGCTTATATAGCCGGGGAAGCTGACAGCTGATGCCCAGCCTGCCACCTTTTGTCACGTAGCGAGGACAGGGCAAGGCATGCCCAGAGGTGGCAGGGTAATGTGTCGCATGCCGGAATAAGAAAAAGAGCACTGTCAACTTAAAGGCTAGCGTCGTCAGGCGCCGCTCGGCCTGACACAGAGGTATGTGGTCGCGGTACGGGGGGTCAGGATATGGCAGGAAGATCAAGGCATCAGCGAGATACTCGCGGTTAGTGCCGGAATGATGTAATACCTACGCCGACCCCGTACTCTTTCTGCTGGTCCTGTGTCAGGGAGTGGTTGTGCTGATGAGTTACGACAATACCGCAAACACAAATGCCGACTGAGGGTACAAGACGAGAAGGTCGATTGAGGGCCTAGAGTAGCGGTGCCGACTGAGGGCACAAGATGAGGAGGCCGACTGAGGGCCTAGAGTGCTGGTGCGATTCAGTGATACATCAAGTAAAGCCTCCTCTCGTTCGAGCTTACCCCAGGAGTGTGGACTGCCACGCGTCGGCTGGGAGCCAAACCGAGAGGTGTGCGGGGGTAGGCCCGTGATAGTCTGGACGCTCGGTCAGGTTGATTCTGAGGAACGTGGGTTGCCACGCGCCCAATCGGAGAAGCTGAGCCGAGTGGTGTGTAAGCGTACAGTCGTATATGTCTTTAAGATGCCTTGAGTTTGAAGTTCCCCCGACCCGGGAGAACTGAGATTCAGTGGCGCTGTGAATCGAGTCTCTTTGGACTCGGGCCTCCCGACCCAGGCCTTCCTAGACTCCGGGGGGGGCTTTCGGGGACTTCCTGTCCCCTTAGTCGAGAAGATTACCTTTTACCTGGGCCCATCTCTTTTCGTTCCCGAGAGAACTAGGCCGAGCCGCCCATACGAGTCTTATATCCTATGGGCTCCCGAAGCCCCATAAACCCATCTCCTGCTGACGGGGCGCCAAGCTACCGTCCCAAACTACCCGTAAGCTGGCCCGGGATCATAAGTGTCCTCCTCGAGTCTAGTCGAAGGAGGCGATGAGTCCGACTGACTGGACTGTTTTTCATGCCCGAGCCTGGCACACCCGAGAGACCAGCTTTTGCGGTCGACCTCCATAGTCAGCCCTGAGTCGGCCACTCACTTGGGTGGTAAAATTGTCTCTTCAAATGTCTTTTCGCCTTCCCGTCGCAGAATCATTGCATATCTTTTCTTTAATTGCGGCCTTAATGACCGGGGCCACGTGTCCACCAGCCATTTGTTTTCCGAGTAACGAGGAGTATGCCGCACCTCTTCGCGAATGTTCGAGGGGTGCGCGGGAGCGGATCCCGGTTATAACTCGTGAGAACGAGAGTCTGGACACTTGCTCAGGCCGATTCTCAGGAGCATGGACCACCACGCGTTCGATCGGAGACACTGAGCAGAGTGGGGCACGGAAGTTGGTCCGCTTATAACTTGCTGGCAAGGCAAGAGTCTGGATTCTCGGTCAGGCAAGACTCAGGTAGCGTGGGCCGCCACGCGTCCAACTGAGAGCCGATCCAAGGAGTGCGCGGGAGTGGATCCCGGTTATAACTCGTGAGAACGAGAGTCTGGACACTTGCTCAGGCCGATTCTCAGGAGTGTGGGCCGCCACCCGTCTGATCGGAGACACTGAGCAGAGTGGTACGCGGGAGCTGAGCCCGCTTATAACTCGCTGGCGAGGCGAGAGTCTGGACACCCGGTCAGGCTGATTATCAGGAGCGTGGGACGCCACACATCCGATCGAAGACACTGACCCAAGTGGTACGCAGGAGTTGAGCCCGCTTATAACTCGCTGGCGAGGCGAGAGTCTGGACACCCGGTCAGGCTGATTCTCAGGAGCTGGGCCGCCACGCATCCGATCGGAGACACTGACCCAAGTGGTACGCAGGAGCTGAGCCCGCTTATAACTCCCTGGCGAGGCGAGAGTCTAGGAAGCCTGCAAGTCGAATGAGGCCCATGCTTTTCAATTATCATTGCAGTCGGGCCTTACATTGGTGTTACAGATTTTCACTCGGCCTCTCGATAGGGTTGGAGGTGGATCGCACTCCATGGCCGATCCAACCTCTTTCCTTGCTCATTTTCTAAATAATAAGCTCTCGAGGCGAGCTTCTGAGTGACTTTAAATGGCCCTCCCCACTGTGGCTCCAGCTTGCTAACATCCCCGACCGGTTTGATTTTTTTCCAGACGAGGTGATAAGTATCATTTTATTGATTATTTTAGTTTCTAAAATCCAAGTTTGACCCATATTTTACTTGCTTAATTATGAATTTACCCTAGGTTCTAGGACTTACTTTTATTTTGGACTTAATTGCAAATCTGTACACATTTAGATTATTTGGCCACTAAATTTTTGATCTATTTTTGTAGGCATGAAAGGTTTATGGACCTAGGGCATACTGGGTCAAACTTGAGTCGGAAGTGAACCCGGATCGAGTTATCAAGCTTCGGATTAATCTAGGTCGTCCAATTCAAAAGCGGCTAGATCTGAGCCATCTGGGACCATCTGAGGGAATCCGAACTAGGGTTAGGGTTGATCAAGCACTGAGATCAAGATCTGAGACTTTCATTCCAATCAGAGATCATCCAACCGTCGGATCAAGCTCAAAGGGCTCTAGACTGTCCATCCAAAGATCAGGTTGATCTGGGCCATCCATTGCAGATCTTGAAGATCCGAGCTACCATGAGGCAGATCCTGACCCTTGATCAACATCATCAAAGTTTGGTTCAGATCGGATGAATATCAGCCGTTGGATTTTCTCAAATCAATCTGGGTCGTCCATTGTTAAGTATTTAATCAAAAATTTTCCACACTTCCTCCTCGTCGCGTCTTCGCCGCAATAGTTTTCAGTCTTCGATAGTTCTTCCGTTTTGTTCCAATTTCCTTCAATCTGAAGGCGTGACCCATCAATTCCGATCTTAGAGCAAGTTCCAGATCTTTGGGAAGTTGTTGCCGTGAAGTTTCCAACCCTAAATTGCTCAAGAACAGAGCTGGTAGCCTGGTTGAGGTCTCATCAACTCTGCCATTGATTGCCTTGAATCTGGTTTTGTTTCATCCTTAATCAATCTGAGCTATCTGGAGGGGTTCTCGGGTAAGCTCGGATCATTCCCAAGCCATCAGAACAATTGGACAAAGCTAGATTGAGGAGATCGAAGGGGTTTTCAGATTTGAGCAGAGCTGAGCTGGTTTGATTCGCAGATTCAGTTTTCCCATCGGTTTGTTGAGTTTAGGGGTTCGAGGCTCATCCTTGCGTGACGAACAAGGAGTTCTTGAGCTAAGAGAAGGGGTTGATGATAGATTCTTTAGTTAATTTCTATTAAGTTGCTGTAATTTCGATTTCTGTCATTTCTGTTCTGTTTTCATATCCTATGGGCCCTACGGACCACGCCAAAGGAAACCACGGAGTATGCCCCGTGGTTTCCTTTGGCGTGGTTCGTAGGGCCCATAGGACACTCGACAATTCATCCACCCAAGTTCCTCCGGCATGATCTAACTTAGTCTCTAGCCCTCGGAGGATTTCCCGATTGGCTACCTCGGCTTGGCCATTACTCTGGGGATACGCCACAGACGTAAAGGCTTGTTGGATGTCGTAGGCTGAGCATCATTCCAATAACTTCTGACCCTGGAATTGCCTTCCATTATCCGAGACTAGTTTACGGGGGATTCCATACCGACACAGGATGTTCTGCCACAGGAACTTAATGACAGCCTGCTCGGTGATGCGTGCCAAGGCCTCAGTTTCTATCCATTTGGAAAAGTAATCCACGACCACTAGCAGGAAGTTCTTCTGAACTACGGCAGTCGGTAATGGCCAACAATGTCCATGCCACACTGGTCGAATGGGCAGGAGACCGTCGACGCCTTCATCATCTCCATAGGTCAGTGCTGGAGGCAGTAGTGCTTCTGGCAAGATAGCCATGTGGAAACCAGCTTATCAACATCCTTCTGCAGGGTCGGCTAGTAATAGCCAGCCAGCAATGCTTTCCGAGCCACGACCTGAGCTCCAGCGTAGCTTCCGCAGACGCCCATGTAAATCTCCCTTAGCACATAATCTGTGTCTTCCTCGCCCAAACATTTGAGTAGAGGCCGAGCAAAGGATCTCTTGTATAGCACGCCCCCCATCATGGTGTACTGGATGGCCTGCTTCCTGAGTAGTCGGGCTTCCTCTCGGTCGGTCGGGATGAGTCCTTCAGTCAGATAGGCGATGAGTGGCGTTCTCCAGTTAGATTCTAATTCCAACTCGGTCTGTCGCTCAATGTGCATGATCATCAGTGCTGGCCCAACTGGCTGAGGAAATACCTAAGAGCCGACCGAGCTGGCCAATTTAGCCAACTCGTCCGCCCTCAAGTTACTTTCCCTGGAGATCTTCTGGATCTGTATGTCTTGGAACTCGGCCTTCAACTTCTCGTAAGCTTCTATGAAGGCTTGCAACCGGTCGCTATTAACTTCAAATCAACCGGCTACATGCTGCGTGACCAACTGGGAATCAGAATAAAGGATCACCCGAGCAGCTCCCACATGCTTAGCCGCTTGCAGCCCGACTATGAGAGCTTCATATTCAGCCTCGTTGTTTGTGGCCCGGTACTCCAGGCGGACAGATAAATGCAATTGTTCTCCTTTACGGGACACCATCAGGATACCGATCCCACTACATGACCGAGCAGATGAGTCATCTACATAGACTTTCCAAGCTTCCTCAACTTCTTCCGCATGCAGCTCGCTTAGAAAATCGGCTAAGGCATGTGCTTTGATGGCTACCCGAGTTTGGTACTGGATGTCATATTCGCTCAGCTCGGTGATCCATTTGATCAGACGACCCGACGCTTCTGGATTAGAGGCCACTCAGGCCAAATTGCTGTTCGTCAGGACCACTATGGGGTGCGCCAAGAAGTGAGGCCGAAGTTTCTGGGCACCCAACAACAACACATACGCCAATTTTTCGAGCATCGTGTAGCGACACTCGGCTCCTTTCAATAGATAGGCGAAAAAGTACACTGGTTGCTGCTCGGTAGTCGGTCCCCTCTTGACGGACTAAGACCAGACTAACTAAGTCAGCCGAGGCAGCCAAATACACCGACAATACTTCCTCGGCCTCGGGCTTAGCTAATACTGGCAGCTCAGCGAGGTAAGCCTTCAACTCCTCGAACGCTTTGTCGCAGTCAGCGTCCCACTGGAATTTGGTGGCTTTACGGAGGGTCTTGAAGAAGGGCAACTCTCGCTTGGCCGACCGGGAGATGAATCGGGAAAGAGCCGTGATTCGCCCGGTGAGTCGCTGTGCCTCTCGGAGGTTCATTGGTGGGGGCATGTCCAGCAGGGCCTTGACCTTGCTCGGGTTGGCTTCGATGCCCCACTCGGTCACGATGTATCCGAGAAACTTTCCACTCCGAGCGCCAGAGAGACACTTAGCAGGATTCAATTTGAGCCCATACCTGCGCAGTGTTTGGCAAGTCTCTTCGACATCGGCCACTAAGTCTTCCGCTCGGGTGGACTTGATCAGGATGTCATCCACGCACATTTCGATGTTTCGCCCGATCTGAGTCCGGAAGACTTTATTCATCATCCGTTGGTAAGTGGCTCCAGCGTTCTTTAACCCGAACGACATGATGGTGTAGTAATAGGTGTCGTCTGTCGTGATGCAGCTGACTTTTTCTTGATCTTCCGCAGCCAGGGGTACTTGATGATACTCCTGATATGCGTTGAGCATGGAGATGAGCTCGCTGCCAGCCGTAGTGTGGGATAAGAAAAAAGAACGATTCGAATGGTGTTGCGCCGATTTTCGAAAAAATTAATAAAAAAAATATAATAATGAGAATTTTTTCAAAATGATTGGATATATCAATTCTAATTTACGGTGAAATGATCAAAATTCAAAAAGGCTGGAAAAAATATTTTTTATTTTATATTTGAAATAAAAAGTGAAAAATCCAAAAATGAAAAGCAATGCTCGAAGGCGGTTTTACCAATTCAAAGCCAACACCGCTCTGATATCAATTATATGATCGTAGAGAGCGATAGAGGAGGGAGTGAATATCACTTCAAAAAAAATATTTCGGATTTAAACGAGTTACGCAGCGGAATAAAAGAGAACACAAGAAATTAATCGCTAACACAAGTTGGTTTTACTTGGTTTGGAGTCTTGTGATGACTTCGACTCCAAGGCTCATGATCTTTGACCGTTTACTTTGAGCAATTTTATAATTCACAAATGTGTATAAGAATGTAATGTTTAAGTACAGTATAACAAAAAGAAATACCGACAACTTTAAATAGAATGAAGGAAAAGTGTGTCATTGTTGGAGCAACGTTTCGTTGTTTTTTGATTGTTTCGGCGCTGCACACAAGAGCACAATTAATGTAGGAAATTAATGTCGAGTGTCTAGTGGAATAACCATTATATAGGGTTATACGGGTGCTTCTATAGGCCTCGTGGGCACCCGTATTGCTTCGAACCAGCCGCAACCTTATCCCTACTTGGTCCAAGGTTTATCCTTACTCAAGCGCTTGACTACTTTCGGTCACCTGTGTTGCTGACGTGGAGCCTCCATTCAGCGTGCGTCAACTCATCCCAGCCCTGGCTGAGTCACAGGAACACGAGCACCCGAGTCTTTCGGGGAACACGTCCTCACCTACTTCACTTTGAAGAAGTTATCTGTTGCTAATCGACACTTCCGGTTGGACTTTTGCTCGGCCTCTAAAGACTCCAGATCTCGCGACGTCCGTACCTCGACCCATTCCTACTTATGTCCGTTATCCTCGCTTAACTAAGACTTCTACCCGATCTTTCAGATCAGGATTTTGATGCCTAACCCCCGGTCACGTCTTCGTGCCCAGTCTTCTAAACCAGGTCTTCGTGTTTAACCCTCAGTCAGGTCTTCGTGCCCAGCTTTGTGTTGGTGCAATTTGCACTAATAGTTAAACCTGAGTTTTGATGAATGACAAATAGGTTAAAGTTAGACTTGCTTTTGGTTTTGACCTCTTTACTAAGTGTGTAGGGTTGAAAGACTTAGGACCTGACACCAGGCTGAAGTCCAGGGTGGTTGAGTCCTGGCGGGAAGTCCAGGGTGGTTGAGTCCTGGCGAGAAGTCCAGTTGGGTTCACGGGGCCTAACAACTGGCTGAAGCCCAAGTTGGTTGAAACTTGGCAAAAAGACCAGGGTGGTTGAGCCCTGGCAGGAAGACCTGGTGGGTTAAGAAGTTGAGTAGAGCTGCACGAGGTAAGTGAGGTAAGTCACTGGAGGAGCGAACTAGTGAGGACGGGTCCTATTTTAGGACTGTAGGCGCGGTCCAACTTAGGCCCATTTTGGTGACCTCGGTTGAATCCTGATTAGATCCTTATCCAGGTTTGGACGGGGTCTAATTAACTCTAAATGCATTAACTTTATTTTACAGAATTTATTTAATTAGATTCTAAATGCATTAACTTTATTTTACAGAATTTATTTAATTAGATTTTGTAGTTGAATTTTATAAAATTATTCCTTATCTAAAGCCTTGGTGGAGGATAAATTATCATTTAAATTATTCGTATTTCCTTCTTTTTAGAGAATAAAATTATTCCTACTAATGCTTAAAATTCTCACGTAAAGCTTAGCTGGAAGGATAAAATCTCCTTTTAAATTATTAATAAAATTGTAAGAGGATAAAACCTCTCAGTTAACTTTGCAGTATTCTGTATTTATATTTTATTTAAATTATTTTCTTAATTGAAGCAAAGGATAGAAACATTATCTTTTTTTAATTATTTCATCTCATTGATGGATAAAATTTGAGCTGAGAAGATCATGCATCGAGGCACTATAAATAGAAGCAAGCAAGCCCTCTAACAAACAAGAAAATTTGATTCTGGTTCAAGCTTTGGCGCTCTCTTGCTTCCACGCTCCTCTGCTGCGGTTTGTGCTTTGACTCGACGCTGTCCGACCGCTGCTGGAAGATCGCTCCCAACACCCAAGCTGCTTCAGATAAATCTAAGTGTTGGGTAACGAATTTCTTTTTGCACTTAAATTATTTAAGGGGGAAGTGTAGGGCTGTTACACTTCCGCCCAATCTTGTATTCGAATTACTCTATCGATAGTTTGTCGGTAGAGGTTTTTAGTGGATTGCCCACAGGAAAGGTTCAAGGAACCTGGGCCTTCGAGTAGGAGTCGGCGAAGGCTCCGAACGAAGTAAAACTCCTCGTGTAATTTTTTGTTTTATTTTTCGCTTTCGTATTTCGTTTTAATTTTTCCGCTGCGCACGTTATAAAAAGCATCGTACAATTTTCTATCGACTCTGATTTTATAACGAAGATTTTAAAAGTCACGTGATTCATCCCCCCTCTCACGTGTATCGGTCCTACACTTTGCTCACCATGTCTTCGGTGCTCAGCCCTCGACAAGGACTCCGTGCCTAATCCTGCAAATCAAGATTTAGTGTCTAGTTACGCTAACAATTTCTTGCATACTCAGTGAAACACGTTACATCAAAAATAATATTTAATTTTGAACACTTTGCAAATATTAAAATAAGATTCGATATGGTACTTCAGACACCAACAGGCTCAAATTAGGAATTCGTGTTGGGATACCAGCCCGATCTCCCGACCCGAGACTTTAGACCCGAGGGTTTGTTATGCGGAGGAATTCACGTTGAGGCCATAACATAGGCAAGATGTCCCTATCCTGACTGACATGGCATTATTAGCTGGCTTAGCATTTTCTACCCTGACATCACCGTCATTCTGGTAGCTCCTCACGGATATCTCACTATTAGGAAGTGCTAATTAAGAAATTAAAATTAATTATTATATAACAAAATAATTTTTCAATGTTATTAAGATTTAATATTTAATTAATTTTATAAATTTATCATACAATAATAAATTGGATTGTACCTTTAAAATCAAATAAATTAAGAAAGCACGAAGTTTCGACGGTGTCTCAGTTTTATCAATAATTTAATCAAGTAGATACAACTAAGAATTAAATCCTAATTACCAAGAAAAATATACCCTGAATGCCTGAATCTTACCATAATATCAAACCGTATTGGAGCATCAATACACTACTTATTGAACAACACGTCTTTGCCTTTTATCTATTAATTCATTAGTTTTTTTTCAAATTAATTATAACATTAGAAACGATTCATAGAATTCCATTCATATAATAAATGATATAAATGATGATTATATTTATTATGTTTTCGTTATCATTATCATCTTTAAATTATACGAAGAAGAAAGAAAAATTATAAAATTAATTTATGAAAAAAATAATTAATTAAATAGGTGATTCTCATACTTAAAATTTCAAAATAATTTTTTAATTTTAAAGTCAATGTTTTATTTTTTTATTTAATTTAAGGTTCATTTAATTAATTGAATTATAATAGTTAAGTTTAAAAAATTAAAAATAAAAATTTCTGGGGTTAATATTTTCAATTGGTTTATAATATTCAAATAAAAACATTAAAAATCGAAATTTTTAGGGTTTATTTTCCTAATTTAATTATAGTTTCAAGTTAAAAAAAATAAAATTTAAAAATTTATAAGATTTATCTTTTTGATTAAGTTACAGTGTTGAATCAATTTTTTTTAAAACAAAAGAGATTTGAGGTGGCCGGTAATGGTATTAAAAATGTTATATTTAAAAGTTGAGATTAAAAAAATAAATATTTAATTTTTGAATTATAAAAATTTTTTAAATCAGAATTATTAATTTAGTATTAAATTTGGGATTAAAATAGTGTGTCCCATTAATTTGTAATCGAATGCGAAGTCGACAGGTGGAGAAGTTTTTTTTTAAATTTCATCCATCCACGTTGAATCTCACGTTAAAGTCAATTATGGATCATTAATTATTGCACTCAATTGCTCGTAGCGTCTCTGCTCCGACACTATTTCTCATATTATAAAACTCACGTGAATTACATGGAGTTGAATACAATTGTATCATTGGATTTTATTTCTTTATTATTTATTTTATCGATTTTATCTCTCCACCGGTCGAGCCAATAATCATTCAAGACCGAAACCCACGGAACCAACAAGCCGCCCCGACACGTACGTGATCAAACAGCCACTTGTTTCTTTGGCTCGGTCCCTCGCCCGACACGTCGGGACGAACGAGTTTTCCAAACAAGGAATAAACATACTCGATGGTCAAATCATTCGTACATTTATACATATTTTTCACATTTATTTGATAGATGCTGAATTGACTCAGTTAGCCTCTCTGACTCAGTTATGCTCTACTCAATCTCGTAATTAATACTACGGACCCATTTATTGAATCGAGTGGGCTCGACCGAGTCGGTCGGTGGGGTTAATGCACCCACCGTGATGGAGATGACTCACCGGACCGAGCATCCAACGAGTTCGTGGCTGACTGTGGAGAATAAAATAAAAATCCGGAGTCGTTCAACCTTTCCACAGTGAATTGATTAAACAAATGTAGATTGCGTTTTTCTTTGCTGGTCATGTTGGACTTTGTTTCATAAAGTAGAACACGTGTTCCTTCTTCTCCACTTAAAAAAAAAAGTATGGCGAATAATTAAATAATAATCACAATTCAACACGTGCCTTGTTTAACAAATCCAATCCTTTCCCCTTAGTTTCTGATCCATTATAAGAACAAAAACAGAGAAGAAATCAAAGGAACATGTAGGTGTAATTGGTTCAAGAGTGGTGGCAGAGAAGATGAGCAAGTCTCAGTTTTCCCTCGCTTGTAGCCGCTTGAGCCAATACATGAAGGAGAATGGGAGCTTTGGGAGCATCAGCTTTGACATGGCCCCCGTGCCGCCTCTTCACCGCCGGCCTAAAGGCAAGATTTAATTCTTCTTCTTCTTCTTCTTCTTCTTCTTCTTCTTCTTCTTCCCCTTCGACTTTTTTGTTGCTGTTGCTTTTGTTCTGAGGATCTTTCTCTTCTCCGCGCGCAGAGAAATCAGGAGCTCCTACCACCTTGAGTTTGCTGCCGGGAGTGGATGTGTCCTCCGAGGACCAGTCCAACGCAGAAAAGAGTAGTCTGAAATCCATGGAATTGTTTCCGCAGCACGCAGGGTTCGATTTTCCAGCTGCCAAGGAAGAATCAAGCACCAAGTAAGATCGCAATTTTTGCGTTTTCTTTTTCTGTGATTCGGAAACAAACTGACTCCGTCGGACTGCTCTGGTTGCTTAATTCAGGGAGGCAGAGAAGGCTAAGTTGACCATCTTTTACAACGGCAAGGTGCTGGTTTTCGAGGATTTCCCGGAGGAGAAGGCCAGGGATCTGATACAGATGGCCGGGAGAGATAGTAATCTCGCAGCTCAAAATTTTGTCTCGGCCACCGGCAGTCAACCGCCGGCGCCGCCGCAGAAGCCGGCTGCTCAGCCTAATGCTTCTGGTAATGAATTAATCGATCCCCCTTTACTTAATTTCAGCGACAGTTTCTGGTCGAGGACATTCCGATCTCCTCCAGACATGGAGAACAGGACCAGATCTGTTTCCAGAAGAACTTACTTCTTCTGGCGATCGTAATTAATGTCAATTATTTTCGTACTTGAAGCAGATATGCCCATAGCAAGGAGAAACTCTCTGCACCGGTTCCTGGAGAAGAGGAAGGATAGGATTAACACCAAGGCTCCGTACCAAGTCAACGGCGGTGGCTCCCCGGCGCCGGTGGACGCCGGCAAGCCGGAAGACGGCCAGGCTTGGCTTGGCTTGGGTAGGCGAGCAGTGAAGCAGGAACCTGGTTGCGAGAGCAGCAGATAGATCTTTCGTGTGATGCATGGATCTTCTAATTATCATCCCGTAGTCAATCTTTCTGATTAATAGGGAGGAGGAATTAATCCTGGAGTATTTTGTATAAGTTCTAAACAATTTTTACTTGTTTTTTTCGATCTCCAGCCTCGCTGAGATCTTGTTCTACGAAGAAAAATCTGCTGAACTTTATATGATGAAATTAAATTTTTAGTGACCCCTTTCGACAGGGGATTACAGTATGTATCCCTGCGGCTGTTCTTACGGAATCTAACTGCTCAGTTGGTTGTATCTATTGAAATTGTTGCCGTATATGGTTAAGATCTACGGGGACGGGGAAAAGTCAAAGGTGAATTAAAGCAATAGCAGCCGAGATAAGGATCGGAAGACTAGAGCTCAAGTCGAAGACGCATGAGAAACATGCTCGAATTAATATATTTTACTCGAGAAACCTTCAGCTCTGGCACACCGGCATTCGTGGAGATAAGATCGATGCTATTTTTTCTTTATATTTAATACTATTTTGGATCCATTTCCATTGGTCAAATATTGTCTCGTCGTTTTAAATCGCTTAGCAGGGACCACGAATTCGGACGCGATGGCCCCCCAATTTCCCCACGCGTTTCTTCGAGGAGTCTAGGGGGCGTTTGGTTTGCATTTTCCAGTCTGTTTTCCATTTTCATTTTCTGTAGAAAATGCGGTTTTCTGGAAAACATGTTTGGTTTGCATTTTCCAGCTTTGTTTTCCAGAAAAAAACATAGTGTTTTCTGGAAAACTGGAGAATGAAAAAAAGTCATTTTCCAGAAAACTAGAAAATGCAGTTTTCTGGAAAATGAAAATGGAAAATGACTCAAACCAAACGCCCCCTTACTTTCTTGTTCTTAGGGCGGAGTTTTCTCTGTCGGCCAGAGAAAGATTCGCCGAAGGAAGCTAACTGGATAGCTAACTGGGTACAGTCTGAACTAGTCTCGTCGGGAAACACCAAATGCTCAATCTAGTGTCAGCTGGTCGACACTCTCCTTGTGTTATAATTCTGAGTCGGTCGAGCTAGGTCCAAGCACCCCACGACTCAGTGTGTCACATATATTTCGATCGGTATGTCATTAGCTGCATAACTAGGTTTCCCTCGAAGTAACCGATCAGCGCACCCTTTTGGTGCGCTCCGACTCGGGAGTTGTCGTTATCCGCGACAGTACCTATCCCCGACACCACACTGATAAATGTAGTACCAGAGTCAGCGTTGATCGGCTCGGACCTGACATCACTCATGTCTGAATCGTGGATATCTCGCTAACACAGTACCTTCCTGACAAGTTCTGACAACTTGTACCACGACATCCCTCCTGTGTATGTCAGAGTGAGGTGGCACCGGTCGGCGAACTGACAGTGATCCCTGATTCTGTCTCCACATAAGACAAAATAGGACAGAGGTAAGGAAGAGATTGTCGGCTCCCCACTATATAAAGTTCTCATTCCTTCACCTACATATATGCATAATACATTTTTCTAACTACAATTGTTTGTTCTTCAGCTTCATCTTCTCCATCGGATACTGACTTGATTGTCGGAGGGCTTTAACGGGGAATTATCCAGGTGGGTTACCAATGGTCTTCTTTCTTGCAGGAGGGGCGTCAGTTGGAATAGTTTTCAATGTCACCCATCATCCTCCATCAATAAACTAGATTGGTCATCAAGTTAGGAGTCCATCCCGCTCTTCGACAGGATTAAAGTCGTTGAAAAATAGAATGAAAAAGTTAAAAATAAACTCTAATGAATAAGGGAGTTCCATATTTAAGTTGTATTTGGGATGACAATTTTTCCCATGGATTTGGATATCCGCGGGGAAAATCCGAAACAAGACAGATTTGGGGAGGTATTATCGGGTTTGGATTCGGATTCGGGGATTTTTAAAAATCCCCAAAACAAATTGGGGTGGATATGGGGATGTATCCCTATCCCCGAACTCGCCCCGAAATCTTTAATAATAATAAATTAATAATAATTATTAAAATAATTTCAATAATATTAATATTAAAGATTTGTTAAAACCCTAATGAGTAATGAATCGTCGCTCACTGACCGTCTCCCACAAATTTTGTATTCTCTTCAACCCTTCTGTCTCGTCTCCCAGCCGCCACTCACCACTCGCCGGACAAGATCTCCTTTTGCTCCGCACTCTTCGTTCTTAGCCAGATCACCTTCAAAATTTTTTTTAGGATGTGGAAGAGACTGGCTTCGATTCGAAATTTTTTTTGAGGATATGAAAACTATTAGATTTTATGATATTATGTATGCTATTAGATTTTGTATCTATACACAGTTGCATTTTTGTACTAACTTTAAGTTTTTAACTTGGAAAAAAATAATATTTCAAGTGGGGATGGGGACAGGGATGAATATTTACTCCCCGTGGGTTCAAGGATGGGGATTCCCTGATTAAGTAGAGGCAGGGATGGGGATGGGGACGGGGACGGGGACGGGGATGGGATGGAGATTTACTTCGGGGACGAATATAGAGACGTCAAATCTATATCCGACTCGTCCCATTATCATCCCTAAGTTGTATGCATCAGTGAGATACTTTCTCTGATCGATTGGTGTAAAAATTATTCATACGGATGAGTCAATATTTTATTTATCTTTTTAATTGCACCGTAATTTAAAAAAAAATCATGATGAAAAGTGACCATCCATAACATGGGAATAAACTATAAAGTAGAGCCGAGTACGATATTTATTTTTCTCTGACTTGGCTAGAGATATACTTTAATTATCAGAGGAAGAAGCTGCTTCGAAGTTTGCAGATGGGGCAGGGAAGGGAACCAAGACTAATGGCACCACCAAACGCCTCCAAAAGAGACAGGGCTATGGGGACAAGAGTAATTGAATCGATAGGAGAAAATCGATTCAGACTGATTGGGAAACAGACAGGAGCCTGCGTGGGATCGCAGTGTCATTGGCGAAGCAAATGGTGGTGGATTTGGTCGAGAGGTAGAGACAAATTATCAAATAAATATGGAGAATATTTGTTTTGAGTGGAATTTTACTTTGCTTCAAGATTTTTTTTTATTTTTTTATTTTTTTTGGGGAAGTGGTGTCATCTCTCATTTTGACTTACTCATGAATGAATGATTAAAGATGTAATAGTGTGTGAATTCTAATCCCTTGTAATTGAAATATAATTATGAATTTTAGTTACCATAAAGTAAATCGGGTAATAGTTTAGTTACTTTTATATCTTATAGTTTTTCTTTTAAATAAATAATAATTTTTCACGAGCTTGAATTTATTATTAATGATCCGGAGAGATATTGTAGGACCTCTTAAAAAAGACTAAATTTGAAAACTGAGTTGGAGTTAAGGCAAAGAGAATAAACGGGATCCGTCGCTCTATGTTGCTAAGGGACAATCGACTGTTTTTCGCGACAAACGGTTGACCCGCCGACCCTGACCGGCCGACTGATAGATCGGCTGACCCGTCGGGCCCGACCGGCTGACCCGCCGACCTACTGACATTCCCGGCTAATCGGTCGATCAGTTGGAATCATAGTCACCGCGTCTAATAAGATAAATCAAGGTGACCCCACTGCCTCAGTAGTTTAATGATAATCAAACTTTTAAGATCTTCCATATTCTCTCATTATGAGAAAAAGACACCTGTCATAATCATACCTTCAGTGCATAAGACAGACCCTTTGGCGGTCGTGCACTACAAGAAAAAATGTTTTTCATGACATTGAAAAGTGTCATCATAGATCACTTATACTGACATTTATGATATAGTGACATTAAGTTAAAATGTCCTTTATAGTGATGTCGTTTAAAGTCTTATCACTTATGACAATTCTTAATGTCACTATAAAATACAAATAGTGACAACACTAATAGCATGAATAATTGTTATAGTGACAAAAAATAGTGTCACTATAAGATTTATAATGACATTTATATATGTTGTTTTATTATAGTAATGATGACAAATTTATATGTCCTTTAAAATTATTTATCAAGACAATTATAAGTGTCTTGAATTTCATTTATAGTGACAATTCTTAATGTCACTATAAATTAAAAATAGTGAATGAATAATTGTTATAGTGACAAAAAATAATGTCACTATAAGATTTATAATGACATTTATATATGTTGTTTTATTATAGTAATAATGACAAATTTATATGTCCTTTAAAATTATTTATCAAAAAAATTATAAGTGTCTTGAATTTCATTTATAAGCATAATAAAAAATGTTACTAATGATAGTTTATTATGACATTTTGAAATGTCTTCATATGAGTTTTATAATGATATTTTTATCTACATGATTTGGTGTTTTATTGTGACATAAAAACTATTATATATTAATAAATATCTCACACATTTTCAATATTTTCATCATATAAATATTTACACATATAACTAATTAACATAAACACAAATAAAAAATTTAAATTGAAATTAAAGTGCTAATCAATAATTGCCAATTTTTTGCAATACAAAAATGTTAAATTTGTTGGAAATAAGAAGGGAAAAATTGTTGGAAAATGAGAAGGGAAAAAAAAAACTCTGTAGAAGAAGGCAAACAAGATGGTAGACTACTCAAAAATAATTTTTTCACATTGAAAATCTCTTAGAAGCATTACATATTTATAGGCTTTATTGGATAAGTATTATCCCCAAATACATTGAATCTAGACTATATCTCATATATTTTATCTCCACTAATTATTATCTTATCAAAATAAATAATTAAATTTTCAACTCAATCATATCATCACCTCATTTTTATCCACAAATAAATAATTAAGTTTATTTTTCAACACCCCTCTTAAACTTAATTTTGTGACTCCAAGTAAATTCCGCATCTTAATAAAATCTTCAAACTTCAGCGGCTTCGTAAAGATGTCAGCAACTTGATCTTTAGTTTTCACATAGACTAACTCCACATCTTTGTTCTTCACATGTTCGCGAATAGAATGAAAGCGAACATCAATATGGTTGCTTCTTTGATGATATACTGGATTCTTCCCCAATGCAATTGCTGATTTGTTATCAATGCAAATTTGAGTTGCTTCATTTTGTTAAAATTTTATCTCCTTTAGCAAACTTCTTAGCCATATAGCATGACTAACACATGAGGATGCCGCAACGTACTCTGCTTCACAAGTGGAAAGAGTAACAATAGGTTGTTTTTTTGACATCCAAGAAAATGCCGTATCTCCAACGAAAAATGCAAAGCCAGAAGTGCTTCTCTAGTCATCACAGTCTCCACCCCAATCACTATCCGAATATCCAATAAGTTGAGAATTGTTAGAGTGAGAATAAAATAATCCGTGATTTAGAGTACCTCGAACATAACGAAGGATTCGCTTGGCCGCCTTCCAATGAGTCTCTTTAGGCTCCTCCATGAACCTACTCACAAGACCAACTCCATATAGTATATCCGGTCGAGTACAAGTTAAGTACCGCAAACTTCCTACCAAGCTTTTGAAAAGTGTGGGATCAACTGTCTTTCCTTCGTCACCCTTGGATAGCTTTGTTCCGCAGTCCACTGGTGTGTTAATTGGATTGCAATCATCCATTCTAAATCTTTTGAGAACCTCTTTGGCATATTGTTCTTGAGTCATAAATATTCCATCAACTCCTTGTTTCACCTCCAAGCCGAGAAAGTAGGACATAAGTCCCATATCGGTCATATCAAACGCTTTTGCCATAGCTTCCTTAAACGTTTTTATCATTTGAGGTGAATTTCCTGTCAAAATAAGATCATCTACATATAATGATACCAATAAGATGTTACCATTATCTGCTCTTACATAAAGAGCACGCTCATAAGGGCATTGCATAAAGTCATTTTCTTTGAAGTATGCATCAATTCTTGAATTCCATGCTCTCGGTGCTTGCTTCAAGCCATAGAGAGCTTTTTTTAACTTCAACACCTTTCTTTCTTGCCCCCTCTTGATATAGCCAGCCGGTTGTTCAACATAGACTTCTTCTTCTAGGTAGCCATTAAGAAACGCCGATTTGACATCAAGCTGAAATATTTTCCACTTTAGTTGAGCGGCTAAGGAGATTATCAACCTTATAGTTTCCATTCGGGCAACGGGAGCAAATACTTCTTCATAGTCAATGTCGGCCTTTTGTTTGTAGCTTTTTGCCACAAGTCGCGCTTTGTACTTTTCTATTTCTCCTTGAGCATTTTTTTTTCACTTTATAAACCCACTTCACACCAATGGGTTTGTGGCCATCAGGCAAAGTAGTAAGATGCCAAGTTTCATTCTTTTCAATTGCCTTCATCTCTTCATCCATGGCTTTCTTCCATTTGCTATCTTTAATAGCTTCTTCAAAAGACACAATCTCTTCATTAGCATAAAGACAAATGAGATTAAGTGGAGTTGTCACCTCATATAATTCTCGAAGACTCCTTGTCTTTTGCGGAGGAGGATCTTCTTCATCTGAAGATGATGAAGAGGTAGGCAACGGTGGTGGAGTTGGTTCTTTCTCCTTCACTTGCTCTTCTTCTTGAATCATCAACATATTAGTGCTCCAATTCCAAGCGCCATCTTCTTGAAATTCAACATCTCTACTTATGATAATCCTTTTGTTCACTGAATTATAGAGTCTGTAAGCCTTCGATCTTGCATCATAGCCAATGAAAATGCAAGGTAAGCTTTTATCATCAAGCTTCGTTCTTCGTTGATCCGGAATGTGTGCATAGGCAATACACCCGAAGATCTTCAAATGAGATACACAAGGCTTGTATCCGGTCCATGCTTCTTCAGGTGTAACTCCTTCTAGATTCCCTGCAGGACATCTATTTAGCAAATAAACAGCAGAGTTTACCGCTTCGGCCCAAAGTTTTTTAGGCACTTCTTTCGTTTTTAGCATACTTCGAACCATGTCAAGAATAGTTCGGTTCTTCCTTTCAGCAACTCCATTTTGTTGAGGGGAGTAAGGTGCAGTTAAAGGCCTCCAGATGCCATGATTTTTGCAGAATTTTTCAAATTCTTTTGATGTGAATTCTCCACCACGATCTGACCGCATCGCCTTGATAGTATAGTCGGATTGATTTTCTACCAATCCTTTGAATTCCTTGAACTTCTCAAAAGCTTCGTCTTTATTTATCAAAAGATAAACCCAGGTTTTCCTGCTGAAATCATCAATAAAGGTTAGGAAATACCGACGACCTCCAAGGGAGGTTGGAGTGATTGGCCCACATATATCTGTATGAATGAGTTCAAGAGGCTTCTTTGTTCGGTTGTGCGATTCATTTGGAAAGCTTGCTCTTGGGTGTTTGCCAAGAACACACCCTTCGCAAATATCCTCTTGAGCATCAATATGAGGAAGACCATTTACCATTCCTTTGTTTGAAAGAAGTTTTAGAGCTCTGAAGTTCACATGTCCGTACCTCATATGCCATAGCCACGTACTGTTCTTCATGCATCCACTTAAGCACTTTGCAGTAATATGATTAATATCAAGAGAAAACATCCTATTTTTAGACATAGAAATATGAGCAATAAGCTTGTTTTGTTTTCTCAACCGAAGACTACCATCCTTTAGTTGCATATCAAAACCTTTTTCAAGCAGTTGCCCAAGGTTAATAATATTTGTTTTCATATCGGGCACATTGTTAGAGCGGCATTTTGTTGCATAATGTCCAAATTTGTTGCAAGTATAACATCTTACATTTCTTTTGTCATACCTTTGGCCTCTACCTTGATTGTTGTCATTGCTTCTTCCTCGGCCTCGAGCAAAGCCCCTGCCACGGCCTCTACCTCGGCCACGCCCACGGAAATCACCACGACCACCGCCGTTTTCTCGCGAACCTTCGGTCTTTAACTCTTCTTTCTGGTCAACAATCGTGAGCTTGGTTTTTAGAGCCTGCTCCAAAGGCTCTCTCCGTCTTCTTTGCATTCTTGCTTCATGAGCTTGTAGAGAGCTTAATAGTTCTTGTACCTTCATTTCTTTTACATCTTTTGATTCTTCTATGGCCGCAACTACATAATCGTACCTTGGCTCCAACGAACGTAGAATTTTCTCTACGACGCGACTATCTTCAATGTCATCGCCATTTCTTTTCAATTGGTTGACGATGACCAATACCCTTGTAAAATAGTCTGATATATTTTCAGACTCTTTCATCTCCAACGATTCAAATTCCCCTCTCAAGATTTGAAGGCGAATACTCTTTGCTCTTTCATCACCTTTGTATGCTACTTGTAGGATCTCCCATGCCTTCTTAGAAGTTGTAGCTTCGGCTACTTTCTCAAAAGTAGCTTCATCAAGAGCTTTATAGATAAAGAAAAGAGCTTTCTTATCTTTTCTTTTTTGTTCCGCCAATGTTGTCTTCTGTGCCTCCGTTTGGTCGACTCCTTCTTGAGGGGCTTTATACCCTCCTTCAACAATATCCCATAAGCCTTCGCTCTCAAGTAAGGCACTCATTTGGATACTCCAATTACCATACTTCAAGTCAGCAAGACGAGGGATAGGAAGCATCGACATGACTCTGATACCACTTTGTTGGAAATAAGAAGGGAAAAATTGTTGGAAAATGAGAAGGGAAAAAAAAACTCTGTAGAAGAAGGCAAACAAGATGGTAGACTACTCAAAAATAATTTTTTCACATTGAAAATCTCTTAGAAGCATTACATATTTATAGACTTTATTGGATAAGTATTATCCCCAAATACATTGAATCTAGACCATATCTCATATATTTTATCTCCACTAATTATTATCTTATCAAAATAAATAATTAAATTTTCAACTCAATCATATCATCACCTCATTTTTATCCACAAATAAATAATTAAGTTTATTTTTCAACAAAATTAGTCACCTCAAAAAATATCTATGCACTAATTACAATCACAAATGTACCCAATGTATTTAGTTTAAAAACTAGTACAAAATTAAGTCTCTCCTAAAGCCTAAAGCAAAACATAACCAAACTTCGAAACTTTACTGCATCTTCAATCTTCAACCGTCACATCTTAAACAAAATCCAATATTCATGTGACCTGCAAAAAAAATCATATATTAATTAGTTTGTGTAAATTAAATAAAATTAAAGAAGTATATAATAAAGAAAAAAAATGAATATAATCTAGATCTAGATTTTTTTCATAAGCAAATCAAACCAACAAATGCTAAAACTTAAGTAGAAGGCAAGATGAACACGGTGAGGTTGCAAAATGAACATGATAAATAATCAACCAATAGTGTCAATGAACCATAGTGACAATGAACCAATAGTGACAAATAACCAAACCAGCAAACTGTTTAATAGTATCTGAAGCATAGTTCAGCAGATAAAGCTTGTTTGCAACCTATATAATGAGGCATATAAGTAAACAAAAGCTAGTGTCAATGAACTTTATAAAATGACAGTAGCATTGACACTAGCATTTCAACCTGCTAGTTCAACAATGCTAGTGTCAATGAAACCTGCTATCTTTGACGCACGACAGCATTTAAGTAAACAAAAGCAAAAGTTAGTATCAGCATTTACTGTTGATGCAGTTTCAGTTGCAACTGCAGTCAAAACCTTTTGCTCCAATATACAAGAATTTGAGTCATCAACCAAACAGGATCATAGTAAGGAAACGATGGGAAAGAAAAAACGATGAGTTATAAACACAATAAAAACTCAACAGTCTTCTCCAATAAAGACTCATTCCAGTTTAGAAAGAAAAAAAAGGAAACGATGGGAAAGGTATCTTCTAGGAATCACTATTGAACCAGAAAAGCCAGAATATTCTTCCTTTTTTTCTCCAACAAATGAAGCAATTTAACAACCTGAAGTAATAATATTATATCGAGCAAGAGCTAGCTTTTGGCCGAACTGAATAGCAACCATAACGTCAATAGTTTTCTTCCTTCTCGAGCGTGTCCTATCATTCTATATATTCTCAATTTATTATTGAAGTTGCTGGTCACTTTTCTTTCTTTCAAGAAAGGGACCAAAGACATATACAGATGGAAGGAATGCCCAATCTTCGAGTTCAGAGGCCATGTATTATATTCATGTTAGGAACAAAAGGAAACAAAAACAGCTACGTAATGTGAGCAAAGATCTTCCCCATGCTAGCAGCTAGATAAAGATGGAAAGAAAGGTGTTTCTTGGGCTGTTCTTGGAGTAGGAGGATTAATCAGTTGCATGACAGAGCTAGATTAATTATAATACCAGTCGTTATTAAATTTTTCTCTGTCAATGATTAGAACAAGGTAAGAAGTATATATGACTAAATCTCAACGATGAGTTATAAACACAATAAAAACTCAACAGTCTTCTCCGATAAAGACTCATTCCAGTTTAGAAAGAAAAAAAAGGAAACGATGGGAAAGGTATCTTCTAGGAATCAACCACAAAGAATAAATAACATGTGATATTTGAGTAGAACGATCAACCATGCCTGGCAGAGATGCGCTATACTAGATAGCATTCTATCAGGATCATAGTAATTCAAAAAAAGTAAAAATAAAATAATATCATTAACCAGCATTTCAAAATAAAAATTCAAAGATGAATGTGTGAGTTAGTGGGAGAAACAAATTAAAAGATTCTACTAGTCATGAGCAATTATGCATAAAACCAACAAAAATAAATAAGAGAAACTGGGTGTAAAGATCATAAATATTTTCAAACATGAATGATAGATCACTTAGACAAGTAGGATTATTTAGCGTTGAAAGTGTTAGGGATAGAAGTATCAAAAAATTCAATATGATGAAAAGTGATCTCAAACAAGTTGGATTAAGTTGTGTTGAAGGTGTTACATGGTCTCAGATGCTTGGATACACAAACAAAAGAGATTGCTCAGCTAAAGCATCATATAAAGGAGCTTGAGGAGAAGGAACGGATGGCAAATGAGAATGTAAGTTAGCTTCATTCCTTGTTCCAGTTTATGAGGTACTACTGTTAAGAATTGACATGTTCATATAAAGAATTGACATGTTCCAGTCGCTGCAGAACAAGATCAATAAAGGCGAGAGTTGATAAAAAGATCAGTAAATTTACTTATTAAAGAAGATACATGGGTAAGAAAAAGCATGGATATCTAATCAGTGAATGGGCATCAATATTCCACTATCATAGTTGTTTGGAGAAAAAAAAAGACAGCACACATCAACAAAATTAAAAATCTAACCTCGTGCAACTAGTAGAAGTCTTCTTCATTAATTGTCAACTGCAAATATAATTGATATTCATTTTATAAGACATTAACATAATGACATATATAATAATAGTAGTTATTTAAAAATTTGCATATCATACCAGATGACAAGGCCAAGCTATCATTCCTCCAAGTGCATCCTCAAACCTTTGTAAAATATCATATGGCCTAATCAAACTCTCTTCCCGTTGTAGAACAACTAGAACTTGTATTTCACACCAATTTGGTCCCAACGCCTGTCTTCCTACTTCAGTATTCGGATCCATTCTACGAACAACTCCTTTTGCCACAATTTTTGTCGGATCAAATAGACTTTTTATCAAGACAGAACATCCAGTCTACATGAAAAATACAAAAATAATGGAGATGTTAATAATCAGTAACGCACTGAATATAATAATAAAGTAAGAAAAATAGAAAAAGACTTTACCGTTAGAGATAAACGCATTGGATCAGAAAATAATGGACTACTAGATGATGTTGTGTGTTGATTGCAAATCTTTGATTCTAACATTGCAATGTGTTTGCCTTGCTTTCTAATTTGTTCATCCATTTTTTCTAACTGTGTCTTTTGCTCCATCACTATTCGGTTCAGTTTTTCTAAAAATGACAGCAACTCATAGTCAAGATAGAGCACCACCAACTTCTTTAATCATGTACATTAATTTCCATATGTAAAGACTGAAAATTTACACAGAGAAAGGAAATTGAAACACATAAATGAGCTTATAAATATCAAGCTAGAGATATGTAACCCAAAATATGAATTCTGTTTGACTGTTTGAAACACAGAAATGCCTCCTCAGAATATGAATTAATAATTTGACTGTTGAATTCTGTTGTTACCAGTTCATCTTGTGTATATCATTTGTATCATGCTTGGAAACCTTTCTTTGTTTGAGTCAAGGATCTTTTTTATTCTCGAATACAAGTTGTAATGACCAATTGAGCAAACATTTCGTGGTGTCTTGAAATGGTTGGTACCCTCTCCTAAGAACAACCTCAATCTCGAGAGCTTCTTGCTTATATTGTCTCACCTTGCGTTTAATCCTTTAAAATCCCTAAAAAAAAATATTCCAAGAGTCCATGATGAAAGGCACAGCTTGGTTGGTGAATTGCCTAATCAACAGGCTTATTGCTTGGGCTCAGCAAACATTTCCTAAAATTGTGTTCAGAAAATTAGAAGTCTGTTAGTCAAGATGCTACCCATGGGGAGACAATATGGAGGTTATGTTCTTTAAAATGTTAATTAACATGGATTATACTGGCAACACGGGATTCAGAAAACTAGGGATTCAGAAAATAAGGGATTTAGAAAAAAAATGTTCTAACTGCTTTGCTAACCAAACGACATCATCAACTAAACAATTCACCTTCAATCACAAATCTTAAACAGAGCGCACAAAAACCTTGCAAACTAGGGATTCAGATCATGAGACGGTGGAAGCGGAAAGAAAAATAACCTCAACGGGGTAGATAGCGGGGCAGATGGCTTTTGTGGCCGGGGAGATGGCGTATGGCGAGGAGGGCCGAGTAGGGAGATGACCGTGCTGATGGGGAGGCGCGCGAGTAGAGTAGACAGCGTTGGTGAGCAGACGACGTGGTGGGGAGGAGCGCCGCGCGTGGGGAGGCGCTCGCGCAGCCCAGACCGGCTGGTGGAGGTGCGCTGGAGCAGGGAGAAAGGAGCGGCGATCGAACTGCGATTTAGGTTTTCGCGTGCTGGCGCGGGCGAGCGAATCTTATGGCCTTTGTTCGCGCGAGGGCGAGCGAAAAATTTAGGCCGAGTTCGCGCGATCGCGGGCGTTGGAGAAGGAGTACCGCGAGAAAAAGTTTATTACACAAATTTAAAAAAAATAAATTAACTATTTTAATAAGAAAATCTTTAGATTTATAAAGACACATTTATAAATGTGTCAGGATAAACGGTTTAATCGGACATTTTATCAAATAAAATATCTCTGTTTTAATAAATGTCATTATAATTAGTTTGTAATAATATTTACCATTAAGTGTCATAAACAAAGTGTCACAATAGGTCTTTTTTTTGTAGTGGTGTCAGATCCTCGGGAAAACTAAGGCTGTCAGGAAATCATGTCAGAAGATTGATTCTTAATGAGACAAGACAACCTGATAAGACAGGGGGCCTCTTCCTCTCCTATATAAAGCCCCTTGGGTGCTTCCAAAAAGAGAATTATGGCTGCTGCAATTTTCTTCCTTATCTCTTGTGTTCTCGTTTTGGTCTGAGTCCGACTCAACCCTATCCTGCTAACCCTTGAGCCTGACCCCGACTCACACGCTGTCACAACTTGAGTCGTCTCGACCCGACCAAATCATCCGAGTGAAAGCCTTCTGTGCTTCTCGACAGGACCAATTAATATAACACAATACTAATTGCCAGCTCTATAAGGAAAACTATCTTGATTTAACGAAAATCAAATAAATAGCATTTATTTAGTTTTCCAAAGACTGAAGATTATTTGACCATGACGATGGTAAATAAAAGACTAATAATTCGAACAAAATTACTTAATTTTCATTAATTCGACAGCTTGAGATAACTTAAAATTTCAAATTGATTTATCTGATAAAAGTGAAAAAAATACTGTGGATTATGACACATAATCAAATAAATAACAACAATATTATAATTTATAAGAATTCGAGATCGTCCATGTAATGTTAAAAGGCGAAATGCTCGTTTTTGGCTTCCCTGTCAGCCAGTCTCCAATACGAAAGAGATAAATTATAAATCATAATAATTAAGAAGGTAAGAGGATGGACGACAAAAACCAAAAATTTTACACTGGGTTCGATTCGCCTCCTCTTAATTTTTTTATCCCTCGTTTCTATAATTGATAAAGTCGCCTAAAAGGTCCGGGCCAAACACATGGGTTGGGTCTGCAGACTCGAGCCTGAATGGATCCATGCCGGGCTTGGCATTTATTTTGAAAATTATATAAAATAATACTAAAGGATTCGGGTAGATGGGTTAAAGGATTCGGGTACTGGCGACGGACCCATGACCCACCACACTGAAGCGCGGGAACGATCGACATTTCCCGCCAATTCGTCAACTACATTTCTTCGTCTGCCCGCCTGCCCAACTCAAACCCTAGTTGTGCTCCGGCCTTATCATTCTCAGAGTAGAGGTTGAAGGAGCCGCGTCTAGTCCCGTCTCGTTACTGCCGGAGTAGAAGGAGACGCGACTTGCCCGATGGTTAGTCCTTTTTTTTTCTTCCCGGTTTGTCGCTGTCAGATCTCATCGATCCGTCCCCTGTGTTCGTGTAGGATGATTCCGATAACCAGCCGTCGACTCCCGGGTCGCCGACCTCCGCTGGGTTTAGCACTGACCGGTTGCCGCCGAACACGAGCCGCAACACTGATTCTTACTCTGACGAGGATGAGGCTGCCGTCGACCCTCATATCATCGGGGACGACGACGGTGGCGGCGGTAATGAGGAGGACGAGGAAGGGGAGGATCTGTTCAACGATAATTACATGGAGTGAGTATTCAAAATCTTGTCTCTGCATCTTCTGTTTTTCTTGACGTTACTGATGTGGACGGGGATGGTGGGGCTGCAGAGATTACCGTCGGATGGATGATCAAGACCAGTATGAGAGGGTCGGACTCGACGACTCAATGGAGGACGAGAGGGATCTGGACCAGATAATGGCCGATAGGAGGGCAGCAGAGGTGGAACTCGACGCTAGGGATGGCCATACCGGCACCGGCGGCATCCTTGATCGGAAGCTGCCCCAGATGCTCTATGATCAAGGTGTAGTGTTGTGTATTTTCATGTTTCAGGTGGTTCTGCATTTATTCACGCACAATGCCTTGATTTTACCCTTACCACTACCAATTTGGCCTTAAAAAATGTCATCCATGAACCTTGGTACAGTGATTCTATACTTAGGGAATGTGCTTATGTATGTCAGAAGTTGTGCCTTCTGATTCAGTAATTTTGTTGGTATTGAAAAAGCTTGTTAATTAATACTTCATTACGACTAAATATGCTGGAAGCATTTGTAAACACGTCCAAGAGAATTACATTGTGACTCCATCTAATTCTGACCACTGACTTGTGCCACAAAATTATCTAATATTAACCTGCTTACATCTCTGTATATATATTTTTTAACATTTAACATTTACTGCACCATACGATTATTAAACGTTGACCTATCCGTAGTTCCACATTAGTTTATGATCTTTTGCTTGGAGAGATTTGAGAGTAAAAAGTTAGGGAGGCTCTAGAAACAACAGTTAGTTAACTCATTTTATCCCCTCTATCTTCTTTCATCTCAGATATCACCATGTAAACAAACTCTTAATCTATTTTGTTATAATGTTCCCCTATCAAGACCTCTCAGCTGCTTCCTTTCATATTCTACAAATGCCAGTCCATCTTTTTTTTTTACTTGGTAGTTCTTGATTGCTTATTTAATATCATCAGGCCAACAAATTAATTTGTAATATTGTTTCGGTTCACTGAAGAATGGTCAATGTCTCTATGTTAATAATAAATCTTACAGCATAACAAATTCGCAATGACTCACCATAAAAAAGAGTATGGCTATGCACCCTTGTTGCTGTATTTTCCTGGTTTTTTGTGAGAATCAAGCCGTAAGTTGCCAAAAAAAGTTATTCCTTATATAATAAGGTTGTTTTTACTAGCAACAGACATACAGCGAGACTGACATGTTTGTCAGAACAATCGCATTCTTCTCCTAGGGCACATATGCATTGACTTAATTAAGGTAGTCCTAATAATAAGAGGTAGTTGTTTTTTTGAGTTACAGACACAGATGATGATACCAACATCAGGCGTCCAAAAAGATTCAGAGCTGATTTTAGGCCACCAGCTGGTGGAAGAAATGATGACACTGATGGTGGCTCTCAAAGTTCACCAGGAAGATCCCTACAAGGACACTCTAGAGAGGATGTTCCAATGACTGATCAGACAGATGATGATCCATATGAGGTAGTATATACAACTATATATATATTTTTTGAAGTTTCTCATCTATCTTTTTCCTCTTATAAACCCTGTTTACTGTATTTTATTTTCAACTTAATTTCATCTAACAGGATGAATATGATGAAGAGGGTGAGATGAGTATGTATCGCGTCCAAGGAACTTTGAGAGAATGGGTCACAAGAGATGAAGTTCGTCGGTTTATTGCGAAGAAATTCAAAGAGTTTCTTCTTACTTATGTGAACCCCAAAAATGAACGAGAAATTGAATACATCCGCTTGATAAATGAGATGGTTTTAGGTAATTGCTTATTTCGCTTGAGAATCCTAAGTGATTGGAAACATTATATGAATTGAGTTGTATCACCATACCAACCTAGTGATTTTCTCTCTTTTTTTGCTCCATTTACACATTTCAAGTTTTTTTTTTTGTTTTTGACTGTTGTTTTTGGCTTTGCAGCTAACAAGTGCAGTTTAGAGATAGACTACAAGCAATTCATATATATTCACCCAAATATTGCCATATGGTTGGCTGATGCTCCACAATCTGTGCTTGAAGTTATGGAGGAAGTCGCTAGGAATGTTGTTTTTGATCTCCACAAGAATTATAGAAACATTCATCAAAAGATTTTTGTGCGAATAACTAATTTGCCAGTGTATGATCAGATCCGGAACATTAGGTAGGATTTTAGATTGTTGAGAAAAAATCTATTGTCTCTCCTTTTGTAATGAGATTTGATGCGTTTAATCCACATGCATTTTTGCTCCACAGGCAGATTCATCTCAACACGATGATTCGAATAGGTGGTGTTGTTACTCGACGGTCTGGAGTTTTCCCTCAGTTACAGCAAGTGAAATTTGATTGCAACAAATGCGGTGCTGTTCTTGGCCCTTTCTTTCAGAACTCTTATACTGAAGTAAAAGTGGGATCTTGTCCTGAGTGCCAGTCGAAAGGACCATTCACTGTAAATGTTGAACAGGCGAGTCCTTTTTCAAATATTGTTTGGTGTCTCTGTGCACATTAATTTGCATTGTTTTTTGCATTTAGTTAGCTTAACAAGTTTTAAGCATCATCTTACTAAGTATGACTGTTTTCATCACAGACAATATACAGGGACTATCAAAAACTTACCCTTCAGGAAAGTCCTGGAATTGTCCCTGCTGGTAGGCTTCCAAGATACAAGGAAGTGATACTTTTAAATGATCTGATTGACTGTGCCCGACCTGGAGAAGAAATTGTAACTTCTGTCTATGTCTATATATAGTTGAGACAGTGCAAATCATGGTAATTTTCTGATATTAAGAATGTGATTTTTCAGGAAGTCACAGGCATATACACAAACAACTTTGACTTATCTTTGAACACAAAGAATGGATTCCCTGTGTTCGCTACAGTGGTCGAAGCTAACCATATTGCTAAAAAACAGGATCTTTTCTCTGCCTATAAACTTACCGATGATGACAAAGCTGAGATTGAGAAACTGGCAAAGGATCCAAGAATTGGGGAAAGGGTTTGTCACTTGACATATTTATTTGTATTTTCTTCCTTTTCATGAGTACATTTGGTTTAAATACAAATGAATCACAGATTATAAAATCTATTGCGCCATCAATCTATGGTCATGAAGACATTAAAACAGCCATTGCACTTGCCATGTTTGGAGGACAAGGGAAGGATGCTGAGGGAAAACATCGGGTAAGGGGAGATATAAATGTTCTCCTGCTTGGCGATCCAGGAACTGCAAAATCCCAATTTCTTAAGTAAGATCTTTTCCAAGTCGTTCTTTCATTCTTCTATCTCAATGCATATATCAATGATTGAACAATATATCAAATAGGTATGTGGAAAAGACAGGCCATAGAGCTGTTTATACAACAGGTAAAGGCGCTTCTGCAGTTGGGCTTACTGCGGCAGTGCATAAAGATCCAGTAACAAGAGAATGGACTCTTGAAGGTGGTGCTCTTGTCCTCGCCGATAGAGGAATATGCTTGATTGATGAGTTTGACAAAATGAACGATCAGGACAGGTTAGTTCCTTTGCTGTTTATATTCAACCAACAATATGTACACATTCCTATTAGTCTTCTTTATCATTGGTAATTTACATAAAACTGAATGACAGAGTGAGTATTCACGAAGCCATGGAACAACAAAGCATCAGCATATCAAAGGCTGGAATAGTTACATCACTCAAGGCCCGTTGTAGTGTCATGGCCGCAGCAAATCCAATAGGAGGAAGGTAACAATCACTCTTCTGGTATATGACTGCAATCTTCTATATTGAGAGCTTACCTGTATGTATGTTTAGATATGACTCATCAAAGGCGTTCTCCCAAAATGTAGAGTTGACAGATCCAATCATATCACGATTTGACATTCTCTGTGTTGTTAAGGTCATTATTACATTTCAAAGTTCATACATTATGGTAGAGGTTATTGATGGTGTCAATTTATCAGCTTTGCCCATGGGAAATTCTGGTTGCAGGATATAGTTGATCCCATCACCGATGAAATGCTTGCGACTTTTGTTGTAGACAGCCATGCCAGATCACAGCCAAAGGGCGCTACACTTGAAGACCATCCTGCGAGCATATCACAAGATGATATTCTGGCTTCTGATAGACCAGTTGACCAAGAGGTAAACCTTTTACAGTTTTATTATCTTATTAAAAATTTTTTTCCCACATGTAATGATAATCTTTTTGCTACAGATTCTTTCTCAAGACATGCTGAAGAAGTATATAACTTTTGCGAAATTAAATGTATTCCCCAAATTACATGATGCTGACTTGGATAAATTAACAATTGTTTATGCTGAACTACGCCGAGAATCATCCGTAAGAATTTATAGCAAGATGGCAACTTCTATTTATTTCTACGAAGGTTACATTCCTGTCATATACTTCATGGGTTTTTGTAATTAATAAGCGTTCTGGTGACTGGTACAGCATGGACAAGGGGTTCCAATTGCAGTTAGGCACTTTGAATCCATGATCCGAATGTCAGAAGCTCATGCGAGAATGCACTTGAGGAGCTATGTCACTCAAGAAGACGTAGACATGGCAATACGAGTCCTGCTTGATTCTTTCGTCTCGTGCCAGAAATTTGGCGTCCAAAAAACTTTACGAAAGGTATGACAAACAGCTTATATCTCTCAATGCTAAAGACAACCAAAGAGTAACAGATATTATTGGTTGCAGTAGATCCTAATGGTAGATCTGCATCTAAACCTAAATATTTAAATGGACCTCTCACCTATAAACATATACAAATTGGACTCCGTCTTTCATTGCCATGCTTGATTCTTCATGTCATCTCTGTTCATTCTTGAACTTCTGCAGAGTTTCATGAAGTATATGACCTTCAAGAAGGATTACAATGAGCTTCTCTTGCATCTTCTGCGTGGTCTTGTGAAAGACGCACTGTACTTTGAGCAAATTGTATCAGGCACGACTGCTCGTCTGGCGCATATAGAGGTGAAAATGGAAGATCTAAGGAACAAGGTAAAACGCCAGACTAGTGTACCCCGTTGCGCCGAACATTTCTAATCTGATCTCTGGTTGATGCAGGCCCAGGAACATGAAATCTACGATCTGAAGCCGTTCTTCTCCAGCGCTCATTTCACCAGCAACAATTTCGTTTTGGACGAAAGTCGTGGCTTAATTAGGCATCCTCTAGCAACTTAGAGCACGAGGGCCAATCTCCCATTTGCGTTTGCTCACAAGCAGGCTACTTCATATTCTTACACTTGATCTTTGGAGATCATTAACATGACAAGCTTTCCTTATTCCGCTTCATCTGTTAATTATTTTAAATTAAGATGTTCGAGTGCAATGATCCATGATGTTTAGATACTAATAGTGCCTGTATTTGGTCGATGCAATGAGTAACCATTTAAAAAAGTTCATCTTTTATCCTTTCGAGCTTTTTTCAAATTTGCTGTTTTCTTGTACATTTAGAAAGCTTTAATTTCTTATCTCATTATAGCTGGAATGTCTGGAGCCTGATTCCAATCGAAGATTTCTTCCACGTTCACGTTCAGAAACTGATTGGTGGTGATAAAAGGAGAATTTTATCAGATTACATTAACGTAACAGGTACTCGTCGTACCAAGCAATGTCAGGGACCTCACATGGTGGATCTCAATCTGTGGTCTCAGAATGCAAACTTAGTCATCGAATCGAAACATATGATCTTGTTATATATTTTCTCAGAACTCGACAAGATTCCCCTTAGAGCTCGTCTCGTCGTCGGCCATCACGTGGTGCCATGTTACCTAAATCCACATCTCTGCTTTCTCGCTTTCATACTTAAACATGCCTTTCTTGTCCAGTCGAATCTATAAAGGCTAGAGCTCAGTGAGAGTTGATGACCCTAAAATCTAAATCCATCATCTACCATGAACGACGACGGGGTGAAGGCGACTGGCATGAGGCAGATTGTTCAAGAGTTACTTCAGAAATGGCCGCCCCTCGCGTTTAGGCCAAAGGAAACGTCCGGCATTCCCCCCTCCGTCGACAAGCGGCTGAAGAGTCTGTGCTGTGACTCCGACGAGGAGTGCTGCCATAGCCCGGAGGCCCCTCCGGACGTGCCCAAGGGATACTGCCCTGTTTACGTAGGACCCGAGCAACGGAGGTTTGTGATACCGACGACCTACCTGAGCCTCCCGGTGTTCAGGCTGCTGCTCGAGAAAGCCGAGGAGGAATTCGGGTTCGATCACAAGGGAGTGCTCACGATCCCCTGCGAGATCGAGACGTTCGAGTACATCCTCCAGTTTATGGAGCGGCATGCAGAGGGCCTCGTCGATGATGGCGAGCCTTCGCCTTCCACAATGAGCTGAGGAATAGCAACTGGCATCGAATGGGTTGATATCGAGCTTGCACTTTCTGAATCGAATTGCGTTGTTTTCATGTGACAATTTTATGTTAGAGATCTGATGGATTCTGTTTACAAGCTGAAGGAATTTGTTACTTACATGTTTTAATATTTGACATTGTTAACTTACATTGAGTCGTTGTTAGGCCTTAAGGCCCAGAGTCTACTTTAATCTGGGCCGAAGAGCCCAGTTGGCCTATCTTCGGCCCATGCAAAAAAACCCATAAAAATGTAAAAATTGTTTTTAAATGTTAAATATATTTAAACTAAAAATATTATTATTATTATTTTCCTAAAAAGTTTTTTCTTTTTAAAGAAAAGTAAAAGAAACATGATCTTAAATAATTGATTTGCAAGGAAACGAAGTACCATGATTATTACCACACGTGCTCATCGTCCCCATGGAGGATCGTGACGCCTCACCGAATTGTCCCATGGCGTAGCTAAAATGATTATTACATTTATAATTTGATTAAGGGTCTAATCTTAATAAAATCTAAGGAATTATTTTTCTATGCGATGATTAACTTTGATTTTATGAGATAGTAATCTAAGGTGGCGATTAATTTTTGTCAAGAAATTGTCTAAAATTTCATGTATTTAATTATTGATAGCTTTCCTATTTATGTAAAAAAAAAATTACCAAATGGCCTTGATTCGACTCAGATGCATCCCTTGTGAATTAGAGAATACTTAATTTCTTAATAGCTAAACTTGTATCACTCAAGTTTTTTTTTAAATTTTTTTAATTGATATTACATATTTAATTTATGTCAATTATTTCTGGGGATAAATATAATCCCACAAAATTTCTCTGTAAATTAAAAAATATTGACAGATGAATTTCAATCCAATATTTTTATATCAATCAAAGTAATTTATCTGTTAATGTATGCTTGTTAGCCATCTTATACCCCCGAGTTATGATGCAAAAAGTGACTAATTGTTATCCAACATTCAGGTTGATCTCTAATTATGACATATTTTGTATTTTTTTTTTCAAAATGAGACGTCAACCTGGGACATAGTTTTTGAACGCTGTCAGACTTCCCAATTTCTTGGGTTATAAAATTTATGAAATTGGACTGTCAGATTCGATATTATTAATTTATTATTTTTAGCCACCTTATAAATAAAAACGAATAATTCTACCCAACAATATGCATCTTATACACAACATATACAATTTAATTTGCAAATTTACATTCATACCAGATTAGAAATTAGAGGAAAGCGCAATAAGAAAATTACACACACGTCCTTGATTACAGGGACTAAATAGTAATTTAAACCGGTTAACCCCATACTTTTGCCATTTCTGCAATTCCGAAATTTTTTCTAAATCTCCACTGTTCGTCATGCATTCTTACATAATCAACCCTACATATAAAAGGTTCTCCAAATAAGCCCTGCTGCTTAGTTTCTTCTTTAATTCTGGTGTTTCCGCCGCCGCCGCCGTCAGCATGCGTAGAACTCGACCAGCTCCTCCAACGACTCGGGCTGCGGCTCGGCGTTCTCCAGCATCCACAGCAGGTGCTCGAACAGAACCACCTCGCACCCCACCACCACCATCGCCGCGCCGGCGCCGGCCTCGTCTCTGCACCGCTCGACGAGGACCTGGAAGAGCGGGTGGCCAATGAGGCCGGCGCTGACGAGGTACCTCCGGCGCGACTTGCCCACGTACACCGGGTGGAACCCCGGCGGGACCTCGTCCCCGTGGAACGACGACGCCGACGATTGCACCCACCCGTCGCCGTCCCGCGACCGGGAGGAGGCCCCTAAGGCGGAGGCGGCTTCTCCGCCGGAAGTAGAGCCGGTGATGCGGCCGGAGGAGTTCCACCGCTTGATCATGCACTTGAGCTTGCTCAGCTTCCCGCCGCCGCCCTTGGCCATGGGATCCGGACGATTGGGGAGGGAGGGGGGCGGGGGGTCGCTTAAAAAGGCGGCAGACACTGCAGTGGGCCCCTTCCGGAGGTTGTAAGATTTTTTTACTATAAATAGACCCAAATCCGATTGCTCATTAACCAGTGGAACCGAATTCAGATTGAAGATTTTCATAATATTTTTGTTTCGATCCGAACTAAATCCATTTGATCCATCAGAATTTACACCCTATCCGAGGGCATGATATTTATGCATTCAACAAATAACCTTTTGAATATTTTTTGAAGACAAAATTAACTACAATTAAAATAGATTTTTATGTAATAAATGGAGTGAGTTATTGCGTTCTAGCTAGCTGTTTGGATAATTAATTGGGTTCCAGATTTATAGAAACATGACAGGCCAAACCAAAGGCAATGTCGCCTCCATAACAAAGTTTTGTCCATTCTTTGTCGGAAAGGACTCATGGCTAGGGCTCTCTTGGAGTCCTTTCCTATGGCCATGCATGTTCTAATAGCTCCATTAGTTTTTAATGCTGCTGATGGTGGTGGTGGTTTGAATCAACTCCATCATTAAAAAAGTTTTTTCTTTTCCTTTCAAGAAACTCATTGTTTTCTAGTACTACAATTGAACTAACTACATCTTAATGTGTCCCTTTTGATTGTAAGCATGCATTAAGGCAAAACCATGCATTTATTGTGTTCTTGGTTCTCTTTTACGTGCTGGCAAACACTACTAATTAATTCACGTATTTAACAACTTGAAGAAAACTTAATCATATGCTTATACTTGATTTGTAGCGAACTTGCTTGAATATTATATAAATGGATAGGTATGTTCCAGTCCATTAGCTGTTAATGGTCCACAAGCTCCATAAAGTTGCCAACCAAAAACGAAGGAACTAATTAAGGGCTGTTGGGGAACTACTCTTTGAGTTACGTACGTCTGCAAGCGAATTCTAGTCTGTCATGGAAGAACAAATTCAGTGTCAGATAAAACCCACAACTTGTTTGGCATGCCAAAGATGGACAAAGCTTGCTGATACTCTTGCTGATTAATTGTTTTCCTGTGAACCTGTGACTTCTTGCATAGAGGACATGCATCTAACCTTTGCCCCATTTAGATTATAAAATCATCCTGCTAGGAATCAAAGTAGGAATGGTTAGGCGACAATATATACACTGAGTCCATCAATTTATAAGTGGATTCCATAAGGTCTGCCTCAAACTCATATCTTAACATATCTTTTGTACCAGGCGTGCATATCGTCAAGATCAAAGAGATGCTGCTCTTTGTCAACTTATGGGCTTTATTTGATTCTCTGAGAGTGAAGACATTTACTTGAAGTGACTGGTTTAATCGAGATATCAAGTAAAGGTATGTAGAGACAACCCAGGAATTAGATGCAGAAACAGAATGATGGTTTCGTGTGACAAAGGTTCTGAAGAGGGGTTGGAGGCATCTGGATTTAAGTTGACAGTAGAAAGATTATATAAAAGATTGGAATCTTTGTAGTTGAAGGAGCATTAATGAAAAGGACATAACTAGTTGTTTTCAATGGTTAGAGTTGGAGAAATCAAAAAATAAATGCCAGCTCTTTCTGGTAGGTGAATTGATTTAAGTTTGGCCTTTGCAAAGTTGAAGTCCTATTGACATTTAACAAGGAGAGTGCTGTTCCAATATCATGTCAGAGTCTGAGAACTTAATCAATACATTTATTGACTAACTAGATTGAGTATTTATTTTTGGGGGGAAAAAAGACAAATGCCTCATAAATTGGTGTCAATGGGTAGCAAGTGCTATAAGGTTATCTAGTAGCATTCATGAAGATATGAATGTACCCCAAAGAACAATTTACTTTACCACACCTATAGTATTTTTGTTAATCAAAGCTGCTTTCACTCCAAACTCTTGTGCCTCACAGGTTTCATCATAAGATTCATCAGGCACATAGGTGACAAACAAGAAGGTAGCCAACAATTCAAGAGAGCAAACTGTCAAATACCCCAGTTCCATCACCATGATATGGGTGTTGGACTGATCCATGGATCACCTCAAATACCCCATTATGAATCTGTTTAACAAGGCAGGCTCTAAGTTCTTGGATACAATTCTTGATGTTCATAAGAACCCGAGATGAATTGAATTACCTTCAGGTGTCCACCTAATTGCTGGAAAAAACTTCATGGGAGAGTGAAAAATCATCCGAATAGAGAGACAAAGGATGCAATCTTGCTTTCTCCATTTCAAAACATAGACATACATGATCTGTTATAATATCATAAACTAAATATTTAATGTAGTTTTATTAGTGCACAACATATTTATTTCTTCAAATTCTTAATTTTCTATGCTTCTACTAAAATCCTCCTCCTCCTACGACGACAAGATTCACGAAGACAACGATGGTTAGTAGGCTTCAGTCTCTCCCTTGTGCTCGACACTTCCATCTCTTTCCTTTCATCTATCAAAATTTGGTGGGCTCGACATTCCTCGCTGCAGAATCCCTGATCACCCCTGCTTTCACTAGTTCAACAGCCATTAGTTTGTGAAACACAAACCAATAACAGAAAAGAAATCATTTGGAATTCATAGCCCAAACATCTTTAGGAAGCCATAGTCGAATACCTGTACATGTACACATCCTTACGAGGACTCAGCTCAGCTTTGCACAGGAAACAAGTTTTCAGAAATCCAGTCTGTGTGGCAGAAGTAGCCCTGAGGCTGAGCAGGTGATGAGGCATGAAAGAGTTGAGTGAGGACTTGATCACGACATTCGATCGGCCTGTGGAATGCTGAATGACAATCCGAAGCCCTTCGAGTCGCTCAATTGCTCCTCTCTCTCCCAAGGCAGCAGTGGGCTTTGTGACCTCCCAACTTTCCTCCCCTACATGGAAGATGCTCTGAGTTCTTGGGAGCATCTTTGGAGGAGGAGAAGCGACGGGAATTGTGGAGAGGGCGGGAGTGATGGGTACTTAAAACTACTTGGTGGCCACAAGAGGACCCAGCATTTGTTCCACATGACACATTGCAAGCTTCATGTTTCTTGATTGAGATGGTAATTGAGTCTTTGCTTGCGTGACTTAGATTTCTGATTCCAGCCAGGGCATGCATTCACGCAATCAAATTGACAAAAATTCTGATCAACATGTGAGTGATGGGCCAAGTAGCTTTAAAAGATGATAGGGTATGATGAAGCTATGAAGCAAGCCAGAAGAATAATGACTCAACATTAGTGTTGAAAAACCTTTAGAGCATCCGTGATGATTTAACATTTTTAGCGTTATAATATCTACCACCTCATCAAAAAGTATGAGATACACATATCACCATTAATAATAACATCTTCATTCTCTCACATTCATTTAACATTTAACACCCATTATTTATCGGGTTCACATGTCACATACATATTATTCACATATACATTCTCTTATATATTCATTCTCTCACATACCCATTCTTTATTTTCAATTCATTTGTACAATTTAAATGATTATTATTTAAAATAAATAATAATAATATTTTAAATATTTTATTATTATTTAAAATTAAAATATTATTAAAAATTCGAAATAAAAGAGTACAACAAAAAAAATACACTTGCATATAAATTAAACATAAAGAGAAATTATAAAATATAATTCAGGAGTTGTTATTGTATTATAATTAAATATGTTCAATTAAGTCGGCACAAAGTTGAAGATACACATGACTAATCGTTTAGGTGACCGTTGTCAATCTTCAATCGATTATGGTTGCCCTCAATCGATTGAGGGCATCCCCAATCGTAGCCCTAACTGTCGCCATTATGGGAACCCTGGGGTGCCCCCAATCGATTGGGGCTGCCCCGCCCCACATCGATTAGGGTCTTAATCAATTCCCAATGATTAGGGTCCTTAATCGATTCCCAATCGATTAGGGATGTTGCCAATCGATTGGAGTTGGGGATGTCATGCCATCTCGTCTTTTGATCGATGAACGCGTTTAAATATCTTTACGCGTTCAGCGCTTCAACACTTTAATGATTCACCATAATGATATTAACACACGTAACTCGTTAATCGAATTTTATTATGCTCAATTAATGAATCATTGCAGGTGCTCTTATTTCAAAGACATCTCATATTTAAGGTCTTATTTGTCTCTTTCTAATTTATTTTTTTTTTTTTTTTTTGCCGTTTTGTTGTTTCCCCTTTTTTCTGTTTTACCTGAATGTATTAATCAAATGGGAAGAAAAGAGCAAAAGATTTGTATTCCTATAAAGAAGGAGACATGCAGCATCTATAACAGTTTGCCACTATAGCTTCATAATCATGAACTTGCACTCTGCAAAACCATTTACTGCAAAATCCAATTGCCGTGAAAAGATCACTTGTACTCTTAATTTTATTTCTAAAAAAAGTGGTCCTGTCCAATCAAGTGGATATAATGGCTTGAATGCCAATTGGATTTCAAAAGTTAGTAGGATTTGGAATATATTGCAGTACTGCTTCCAAAACTTGTGGAATATTTCTAAGGCTTGGTAACTAGACACTCCACCTGGAAAGGGAAAGAAAGGAACAACTCAAATTATGCATCAACAGTTGCTATTCTAATACTAGAGAATCCAATTATGCTTCAAAAAAGCTACATGACTTTTTGTTCCATTGTCCTGTGGTAGCAGCGGCCATCAGAATCCAATTCTTTGCTAGAAAGCATAGAATGCTATAGGAGAAATACTTGTAGTTATTATTATTATATTTTATTTAATACATCCTATTCCTCCCTATGTGCAAGAAGAATATATATTACCTAGTTTCAGAGTATAAAATTTTATTGAACATTGCACTGTAATACAAATGCTGTATCGCATTCATGAAGCAAGTAGTTCATTAAAGATGAAGAAAAAAAGCAGGCTCCTTGCTGTACTTGGAATTCTTGTCTTGATTAAGGAGATAAAGTCTTGTGGGAAGATATGCAAATATAACTTCGGCAATTGCTTTCAGTCTCCTCCATGGCTTTCTTGAGTCACACACATAAATAATATATAGGGTGGAAATAGCTTGTACTCGAGAAAAAGATCAGACATCTATTTTTCCTTCAAAGAAACATTCTCATCCACCTGTGATTGGCTGATTTAAGGTAAGGCAGAGGCTTAAGAGAAATGAGAAAGTGTGAGATCAGAATTTATCAGTTGAAAAAAAAAGTTCACTTGCATTAGTTAAAAGATAAGTCATTGGCAATTAATTTAGTGCCACAAGAAGAGAGATAACTCATTGGTCTTCTTCGTAGTTGCACTAAAGTCCTTCTGAAGAAGAAAAACACAAAGTTGGACCAGCAAAAAGGAAATTCTGCAAGGATTCAATAAATGACACCGCATTGTTCCAACAAGTTTCATGCATGATTGAGACCTTACTGTTGTATACATGCCCAAGTTTCTGCTCAATTGTCAAAAAGAAAATGAACAGGATTAGTGAACAATAGGACGATTCACTCATGCTTAAAATCAAGTTGTTGGAATAACTTCTACACGTTGCATTGCATCTCATGAGTTGACATTATGGTGCTACTGAAGCTTGTACCAGCTTTCCTTTGCTCCATGTTCTAATCTCTTAAAATGATTTGCATCCAGATCTGACCATGGTGAGTGCAGTCATGTCAGTTTCATCAATAATGATTGACATTAATAATTATTTCCAATCCAAAAGACAGATGTTTGAGGTGAGACAAGGGCATTCATTTGATTGAGCTGCTTCCCGGCCATGCCACCTTTCTCTCTATATTTGTGGCCTAATTTTTTCCTCTAAAAAGTTTGAAACTCATGCTTACCAAACTTTTTTTCCCTTTAATTTGCAATGATTATTTCACATGTATTCTTCTATGATATCGCAAGCCTATATATGAGATAAGATCAAATGTACTAGAAATATAAGTTACAGCAGCATTATTCTTTACTAACAACCTTATCCTGTCATGAATGGTTGAAACAATGATAGTTTTCAGAGAGTAATAACGTAACAAGGATCAAGGTATATTGACAAATTCTTCAGGTCTCCTAGTTCTTAGTTCCCATTTCTTCAATTTCTATTCCATTTCTTACTTTGGAAGGTACAAAAGAACATGATACTATAGTTTAGAAATACATTTTTATGTCCTCGTATAAAAAATTCAACAATATGAGAGGAGAGAATTTCTTTTATGTTTATTTATCAGGGGAATTTTACACTTTCGATGTCACTATACACGATCTAACAACACTTTCTGAAAGAAAAAAAGTTGCAATATCTTACAAGGGATATGAACAGTCTCGATAACTCCTATACCAAGTGACATGAGATGGTTGAAAATATAGTGGCATTCGACCATAACATTGAAATAATAAAAATAATTCTCAGTGGCAAAGAAAATCCAAATCAACAAATTCCTTGGACTTTTTTTGTGTGTTCTCTGTCTCACCAGTAATCTCTGCAAGAGCATGCCCCATCTTTGAAATGATGAAAAGAATTTCGATCCTTGATCAATATTTCATGCTTATATGTCTTAGAAATTAACTTTGAAGTGATATGACAATCTGAACACATTCGTACACTTTTAATGATCCGAATGGCCCTAAAAGCAGGCAAGTTATCAAGGCCAAAAGTAATTGCTAGTTTTTCAGAATGCGTGCCAATGATCTCTTCCTTTTCTTCTTCAAACTCAAGTATAATGTCATCCAAAAAAGATGTAGCTGCCTTCATAGGTGCTACTTTGCTATTGATTTCATCTAGTTTAGTTTGCAAACTTTGGCTTCCATTTAAGAAGGTCATCACTTGTTTATTGGCTTCCATCCAACAACAACCATGAGCATCACCAATCTTGATACCTTTATTAGGATTGCACACTTTGGAAGCAATACTTGGATTCTCGTATAAAGCTTGTGCATGTGATAGAAGCCTTCGAACTTCAGGGTTCCTTGGCTCCAAATGGAACAAATGTCTTGCTGCAAGGTTTGCTATCTTGATATCAGTATACATTCTGGCTGCAGTAAGAAGAGCATACCAGACAGCAGCATTTGGCTCAATAGACATACTCTTGATAAGCTCACAAGCTTCTCTAAGCTTACCAGAACGTCCTAAAAGATTTGTCATTGCAGTGTAATGTTCTAAGCCTGGAGACAACTTGTACTCCTCCATCATGCTAGAGAAGAATCTTTTCCCTTCATTCACCAATCCATCGAGAGCATAGGCATTGATCATACTGACAAAAATTGCTTCATTTGGATTAATGCCTTCCTGTTTCATTTGTTGAAACAATCCTCGAGCTTCATGAGAATATCCATATACTACAAGTGCAGAAATCATGGAGTTCCATGTGATGAGATCCCTTGATGAGAGACCATTGAATACTACCCAAGCATTTTTTAAATTTCCAGACTTTGAGTAAGCGTCTATGAGAGCATTTGCAATTGCTGTATCACCCTGTAAATTGCTGTGTAATATACAAGAATGGATCTCTTTTACCGTTAATTCAGATAACAGATTTGCACACGCTGGCAGGATGCTGAGGATGGTGACAGAATTAGGGAGTACCATGAGTGTCTGCATCAGTTTGAATATTCTGAAGGCCTTTTTTGTGTCACCATTCTGCAATGAGCCAGAAATGAGTGTGTTCCATGTAGCTGTGTTTCTTTTAATGCCATGTACTTCCATCATGTGAAAAAGCTCCATGGCCTGGTCCTCATCCTCATTCTGAATGAACCCCGAGATCATGATGTTCCAAGTTACTACATTTCGGTGCACACCCAAACTCTCCATCCTTGAGAAGAGTTCATAAGCTTTACCGCAATAACCAGCTTGTGTGTACCCTCCAATCATTGAATTCCAACTGAAAACATCTTTCTCCAGCATCCCATCAAAAATCTTTTGAGCGTCCGCAAGTCTATCACATTTTGCATACAATTCAATCAAAGAATTCCCCACCAGAATTCTGTGTGAGCCTCCAAGTTTAAATGCATACGAGTGGAGTTCCTTTCCTTTGTTCAATGCTTGCAAAGAAGCACAAGCAAAGATGGCACAGGCGACGGCCATACTGTTCGGGTTCACTCCTGAAAGTTGCATCTCATGGAAGAAACTCAAGGCTTCACTCGACCTCCCATTCTGAGTGAGCCCTGAAATCATGCTTGTCCAAGTAAAAACATCTGGCACAGTTCCAGAACGCTTCATCTGCTTCATAAGGTCCATGGCAAGTTCTGGGTTACCAGATTGATGGTAGCCGGCTATCAAAATAGTCCAAGTGATCGCGCCTGGTTCGATCCCTTCGGCTCTCATCCTAGCAAATAGTCTCATAGCGGCTTCATGTTCACTCCATTGGCAATGGCCAGAAATGATTGAATTCCACGAAACACTATCTCGCCTACCCATCCCCTCAAAAAACCTAGTGGCCATCTCCAGTTCACCGCACTTGGCATACATTGCAAGCACCGTATTCCTCAAATAGGCTGCTCTCGAGGAATCCAAAAGTCCTGTTTTGACGGCAAGGGAGTGGAGTAGCCTCCCGGCCTCCAAATTGCCAATGTTAGAGCAGGCCTGCAATATCCTCGGAAGCAAGTACCCATCAGGGACGACAGCGCCTCACGCATCATGTCGAAGAACAAGCCGAGGACCTCACTCCACCGATGCTCACGGACGTAGGCGCCGATCATGGCCGACCAGGCGAAGAGGTTACGCTGGCCCATTCCGTCGAACACGCGTCGGGCGTCGTCCAAGCTGCCGCATTTCGCGTACATGCTGACGAGCTTGGTGTCCACAAAGACGTCGCGGTCCCGCACGGCGGCGATGGAAGCGTGGAGGCGGCCGCCCAGGCCGATGGAGTCGGAGTCGATGCAGGACTGGAGGAGGGAGATGTAGGTGCGGGACTCGACGGGGATGCCCCGTTCCACCGCAGCGATGGCTTCTTGGAGGTCGCCATTGGGAATAACAATTGCAGGTGATGGCGGTGGTGGTCGAGCAGATGGTTTGGGGTTGGATTTTTGGGCGAGAAAGCTAGGTCCACCGGCGGCGTCGGAGGCGGCGGATTTGATGGATGGTAGTAGTTTGAGGTGGAGAGAAGATTGATTTGCGTGCTCAGCGAAGAGATTGGGGGCAAGGTCGGTGCATCGACAACATAGAAACGCCTTTTCCATGAGGTGGAAGAAGACGGCAGCCGTAACACACTGCCACACCTTCTTGCGTTATCTACCCTACCCTCTTCGTGGATAACTTTTTTTTTAAAAAAAATAGAAAATTTATATTCGAGAAATTAATAAAAATTAAATTTAGATTATGGGATATTATATACAAGTCTTCACAATTTGATTTTTTTTTTGTTTTCAATTTAACATATTTATAAATTAAATAAAAATTAAATAATTACTGAAAATAAAGTTTTGGTGGTGATCATCCCAAAAGAATAAGTCAATTTAATTACTCAAAAGACCTTATAAAGTCATCTTAAACTAGGAGATGAGATGAAGCAAATGTAATTTGAAAATTCTCGAGCTTAAAATTATAAAGATAAAATCATTCTTGGGATCAAACAATGTTAAAGGATTAAAGATTGAAGATCAATTTTCATGAATTAGAAAATGAAGCCTCCCTTCTGTTCAGGAGCATATCTGAATCACACAACCAGTTCTTTGCCAGACAAGTGTTTATATATAAAGAATGAGATGAGCTGTGGATATCAATCAAATCTAAAGAATCAGAATCGCATTACACATACAGGTGGCAAATCAAATCTAACAAGATCATCAGGCCAAAATCTTCCATCATATCCTCCTCTACCTTTGGGCTTCATGTATAATCGTATAATACAGCTAGCTTGCACATTGTGAATTGCTGGTATTTATAAACACACTTACTGCATGCATGATGGCCTAACAGGGTTAGAAATTGGTGTTGTTCACAAATTAACTTGAAGATAATACATGACTAATTCAATGATTAAGATAGTGAATAAAATCTGTTTTCAGTTTTCTGAACCCTCAATTTTGACACAGCAAAATGATTGAGAAAACCGATGTGAAAGTTTGTATGAATTACTCGTAAAGTAATTAATTACCAGCTGTTCATTAGATTTAATTTTAACTCTTACGTCAATCATTCCTAAACCATACAAATGCAGCCAAATTAACTAGCTAGCTAGCTAGTCAATGAGCTAGCTGTTTAACAAGTAATTAATAATATTTAAGCACGCATAATTAGGTGTATGGGAGGAATGACTCATCCCCCGACAAACTGTCCCCTTCACCAACCAAGTTGCGTCGTCTTGCTTTGGCATTCTTCCACCTTTTAAGCTACCTCGCCACTTTATATATAACAAGGATGAAGTAGCTCTCGCTCTTCTGTCACTTTGAGAATAAGATGAGTCTTGGAGCTCCAAAAATATATATATCTTCACAATAACATAATATTATTAATTTTGGATCTAAATCTTCATGACTTTGCTTTTGGATTTTTTTTTCAAAGATTTTATGCCAATGAAGATATTTTCCATTCTTTTAAACCCATGATCTTTTCCATTTCCAACCAATATGGGATTTCGATTGAACCCTAGCAATCCTCTCCTCAAACGAAAGACTACCATTGGTCCGGGTTCTCTCTGCAAGCATCCGGTAATTCTTGACTTACTTCAGATCTTCCTGCAAGCATCCGATCACTTTTTTAACCTTCTTCGGGACTCCTCGGGAGCAATCCGATCACCTTTTGACTTATCTGGATCTCCCGAGAGCATCCGATTATCCTTTGACCTGCTCCGAGCCTTTGGGCCTCCCTGTGAGCAATCCGATCATCTTTTGACTTATTCCGGATCTCCCCGAGAGCATTCGGTTATCCTTTGACCTGCTCAGGGCCTTTGGGCCTCCCCGCAAACATCCGCATCAGGTCACTCTTGACTTATTCCAAGTCTCCTTGTAAGTATCCGATCATGATTTGGATCATAACTCTGAGATATATGAAGATATGTATAACCTTAAGCTCAACCACGCATATATATATATATATATATATATATACATATATATATATATATATATATATATATAAAATCTCCTCGATCGCCATATTCTACTGCATCACAACCGCATCAAGTTCAGGTCCCCTGGCTCTTCTTTAATGCATCACAAATTGATGTATTTAATTCCTAATCCAAGTCAAATCATGCTTGGTTTTCATCAGTTCCGTAGAGCGAAAGCGTTCTCCATGCATGCATTCTTTCTGGGTATATAAGGCCTTGGGGATGAAGCTCGAGCTCCCTCATCAGGTTTGGCTTGGCTTAATCAGGCCAGGGCCTGATCATATATAAGCCTAGCTCGCTAGCTAGCTAGCTCATTTGCCGTATGGCAGACGCAAGGAAGAAGGAGAGGAGAGGGCTGACAGGGAGGTGCGCCGCCCTGATGAAGGAGCAGCGGGCGAGGATCTACATCATGCGCCGCTGCGCCACGATGCTCCTCTGCTGGTACATACACGGCGATGACTGAATAATTAAACCCAGCCAACAAGGAATTGAACAGTAGAATTTCGATCGAAGTATATTGGTAGCCCCAACACCAGGCTATATATATATCTAGCTATATAGATTTCTGCGTCATGTTCAAGCCATGGTTTTTGCTGTTTCTGCCTTCTCCTGCTGCTGCTGCTGCTTTGGATCTTTGGTTTCAGCTTGTTCAGTCATGGACATGCTCGATCGATCGGTTGATCAAATTTTTCCCAGGAATTGATGAAGTACTGGGTTTATTTATTGGCATTAACAGCCGCAGATCATGCAGAGGCGAGAGTTTCATGGCTAGTTGGTGATTGCATGTATACTCGAGAAGGGCCAATTAATTGGTTAATAAATATGAGATACTCTGGCTTTTCTCCCCTTTTCGTTAAATTTTCAAGCCGGAACGATCCGACTTACGGAAGTTTCACACTGACCGTTAGGATAAATCGGAAAATATTTATGATGGACGATCTACAAATCCAACGTCTCATGATTCATACTTCATCTAGAAGAAAAATTCCTGTAAAAACTTTTCTCGCCTTTTGATTCCAGGTCTTTTGGTTGTGATGGACCAAAATGAAGGGCTTCAGAAAAAAAAATGTTATCTTGATGATGCTAAGTACTCTGGATTGGCCAAGTGTTAAAGGTGATTTATATATTATCTTAGATGATTATATAATGTTGCGAAGAACTAATGAGAATATCACTAATATCCAAAATGATTAAGGCACGTGATAGTCTTTTATTACCTATAAAATCAGTACACGTGCCTATTGTGGCACTGGGTCCCACACACGTGTACGATTATGTGTTGTTGGGTTGTGCCCGGCATTTTCAACTGGATTTGCTTTATGATTCGTGCTTTATAGTATACCGGGTCGTTGGATAGCTCTACACGTGTCGTTTTCTTTTTTTTACCTTTTATTTTCTTTTTCCGGATCACGTGCACCGATAATGATAGATGGATTGACTCATGAGGTATTTGATATAAATTTGTTAATGAAAATGATAATGAGTTTAATTGAGAAGTGTATGTATTTGATGATAATCTAGTGGGGAGTGAATTATGAAATCAAGGGTATCATATTTTTATTTTGATTCTGATTCCCATATACCAAGCACCATCAATGGGAATGAAATCTATTTCATTTTCATTCCCATTTTTTAAATTCGCTTACCAAACGCCCCTATTTATTAGATAATAATAATATTATTTCAAATCGACAAAAAAACTAATAAAACAAAATTTAACTAAAAACCTCCGGATTTGCGGATCACAAATGCCAAACCCTAATCATAGATCAGCAAATTGGAACAAATGTTCAGCATGAAAAGTGTGAAATATTTCAGATAAAGAAATTCACAACGCGATTCAAAATATCTCATAAAACCATCCAAAATAAGTAAAGCAGGAGGACAAATCGTTCGCTGTCCGAGGGAAATAATAAAAAAAGAGCATTTAGAAAAATATGTGTTCTAAGTGTTTTCAGATCGTAGAAGAGTCGGGTTGCAATCGATTTCGTTTTTTTTTCCTTTTGTTTTCAGATTTAATTCCGAGGAAATCAGAGAGGCGGGCGATCCGTTGCGCGCGATGGATCTGGAGGCAGCGTCCCGGAAGAAGCGGGAGGTTCTGGTCCTAGGTTTTGCCGATGCATACGGCGAGGAGATGGCTGATTCCAAGGAGGGAGAGATCGACAAGGTCGCCGTCGCTGCCGCGGAGATCCGATTCCGAGCCCTCGATGCCGGCGGTACGATCAAGGTCGGCTTTCTCGCTTCTCGTCCCTTGATTACTCGCGTTCTTCTCGTCAAAGATCGTTTTTTCCCCTTTTATGTTTGGCAAATCTCCTTCTTCGAGCGCGAATCGGACAGTGCGCTGATGATTGTCGTTTCTTTACAGATAGTTAGACCAATGTTTCATCGTTTGTGACTGATTCATGGCTTTAGGGTTCCAAATTGCCCATTTTTAAATTGATTGCTATTGGACCTTTTGGCAGTGACTGTTAGTGTTGCTTGTTTTGCTCCAGAGTTACTTTGGGCGTAGAGAACTTGCCGAGTTTGTTAGTGGAGCATTAGCTGGTGCTATGACTAAATCTGTTCTTGCTCCTTTAGAGACCATCAGGTTTGCTTTTCTCCTCCCTCTTTTATTTTACTTTGGCATTTCTAAATAGAAACTCGGTGAGACTTGTTTTTAGTATTGGAGTATGCATTTACCTATGTTATAAATCTAGTCTTGTGTTTTTAGGAATATTGATACAAGTCCATGCAGCTTTGATGAGTATGAGATACTAGTCCATGGAGCAGTCTTTTCTTTCCTTGGTATATTACCATATTGTTGAATTTTCATGCTTCCTTTGTTCACTGGATGCATTCGTCAATTGTATTAATTATGCCATATTGTAAGATTGATAGCCGGTCAATGTTATTAAATTTTCATTTTTCACTAAACTAGTTTTCATCAAGCTATTTAACTAGTTGGTTTATTTGCTTAACTTTGTTCAGTTTCCTTGTATCTAAGGATTTATTTACTTGATAGGCATATGGAAGTTGGACCACGGGAAGCTTTGTTTTGTACATAATTTAGAATGTTGATTGCTTGATTTGTTTTTTTCATCAACTTAAGAATGGATGATAATGACCCTGTTTCAGGACAAGGATGGTAGTCGGAGTTGGATCCAAGCACATTGCTGGTAGTTTTCTAGAGATCATTGAAGATCATGGTTGGCGAGGACTTTGGGCTGGAAACACTGTCAACATGCTCCGAACAATACCTTCCCAAGCAATCGAGCTTGGTACATTTGAATCTGTCAAACGGACTATGTCATCTATACAAGAGGATTGGAAGGAGAATGGAAGCCCAAAGCTGCAGATTGGTCGAATGAATCTGGATCTTTCTATTCTTTGTAATTGTATCTCTCCAGTTGCTGTAGGTGGAGCAGCTGCCGGTGTTGTCAGCACAATCATATGTCATCCTCTTGAAGTTCTAAAGGTATATTCGATCATCTGTGATTTCTGACAAATGGATATCGATTTAATTTGCTTATCTTCCTTAAAACCCAACCGTTTCAGGATCGTTTGACTGTGAATCGTGAAGCCTACCCCAGCATAACTCTGGCTATGAGCAAGATATACAAGAATGATGGAATTGGCGGTCTGTATGCTGGTTTATCGCCAACATTAATAGGCATGCTGCCATACAGCACATGCTACTATTTCATGTACGAGACCATGAAAAAGTCCTACTGCCAGGCCAAGCAGAAGAAGTCCTTGGACCGTGCAGAGCTGCTGATCGTCGGTGCTCTTTCCGGTGAGTATTTGAATCCTGAGTTACAATTAAACTATGAACAGTACGTAGATTCAGGAAAACCTGTCACTCTAACTAATCCATATTTTGTCAGGTTTAATGGCAAGCACACTCAGCTTCCCACTGGAAGTCGCCAGAAAGCGACTAATGGTCGGAGCCATGCGAGGGAAATGCCCGCCCCACATGTTAGCAGCATTGTCTGAGGTCGTCGGCAAAGAGGGCTTGACGGGTTTGTACCGAGGCTGGGGTGCGAGCTGCTTGAAAGTCATGCCTTCATCAGGAATCACTTGGATGTTCTACGAAGCATGGAAGGAAATTCTCCTGGCGAACAGGCCGCCCATTTAGAGATCTTTTTGTCCCATTTCTTTAGAGAAAAATGTCTAATCAAACAATTCATCTTATAGGACAAGAAGGAAATTTTGTTTTTTAATCTATTCGAAGTTTTAGTCGCACGTTTTGCTAGGAGTGTCAATTCGGATGGGTCAGGTCGAATTCGGATCGAGTTAGAATTTTTTTTTTAAACTCCCAATTTGAATTCGACCCGAATCTGAACTCAATCCGAAATACCCAAATTTGAACTCGAACCCGACTAACCTGATCAACCCGAATAATTTAAAAAAATCGATTTAAAATGTATTTTTTCGTTATTTTTCTTATAATTCTTTATTTTTATCTTAATACTCCATAATCATATTAATATTGATATTAATATACATAAAAATATCTTAATTTTTAAAATAAAAATTAATTTAACTAAAAAAATCACTAAATATTAAATTTGGGTCAACCCGATCCGACCCGAACCCGAATCTGACTCGAAAATTTTCAATCCGAAATCCTCCAACTCAAACCCGATCCGAACCCGAACATTTTCAATCCGAATCTGATTTTTTTGGATCGATTTAGATTGAATTGTCGATTCGTGTTAATTTTTGACACCCATACATCTTGTTGTCTTCTATTTAAATTGCCAAGAATGGTGTAGTCTTCCGTGTAAACTAGCTCTGCTCTCCCCAAGCTGAGTCACGAGTGACAATGAGTAGAAGACTAAATTATGTGGGACAAAGTCTAATCATCTTGCATCATATCTAATTTTTTCCATTATTTAGTTCTGCTCTTCCATCTTGCATCGTATTATTTGATTCAATCTTACGAATATTGATTTTTTTAAATCTCAAAATCACTTAAAACCTCACAATTTTAAGATAATCATAGGGAAAATTTGAGAAAACTCCCCAATATCAAATTGGGCTTTGCATGCACTCCCCAACCGAAAATTTCTTTGCATGCACTCCCTGATGGGATTGACAAGATAGTTTTGTGTTATTTTTTTTATCAGTATGAAAGAGTAAAAAATCAGTATAAATCGTAAAGATTTGAGTATAAATTGTTTGAGATTGAGTACTAATTTAATAAATTTGAGTATTATTTGAAAAAAATTGAGTATACATTATTTCAGTATATAGTAAAAATTTCAGTATACATTATCAAAATTTAAGTATGAATTGATTTAAATTGAGTATTATTTGAAAAAATTTGAGTATAAAATTTAGAAATTTGAGTATGTGAGGTTGTATCCACCACATCAAGATTTTCACATGAGAGGTTACCGAAATTTTATACTCAAATTTCTTAAATTAATACTCAATCTCAAACAATTTATACTCAAATCTTTATAATGTATACTGAGTTTTCACTCTTTCATACTCACCATATCAAGATTTTCATATGAGGGGTGATAGGCCCAAATGGACTGTCACGAATGTGGGCCTCAAATTTAGATGTGAATGAAATGCTGGAAACCCTTTTACAATCAAAATCTGAAAATGTAATATAGGGGCTACAGGTCGTATTTTTCTCGGGGACTAGTTGATATAATTTGATTCGCGCTTGGTTTATGTGTCGTTTATGTTTTGGGTTTCGAATAAAGATTTGGGTTTGGTTTTAAATAAAAGTGAAGATGTGATGGAAAGAATTAAACTCAACTAATAACCAAACAATTGATGGCAAGTGCTAATTCAACCAATGAAAACCTAATCAAGCACTCACCAAATTTTTAGGAACTGATTTCTGATTTCAACAAACAAAAGAACTGCTAAACAGTTAAGTAAAGGCAGAATTGGTAGTTTTTGGAAACAAACAAGCTAAGACAAATCAATGCAAAGGAGATTTTCGGAAATTACACAAGCAATAAGCATTAACTAGCCACAATGTTTTTGGAACCTAACTGTTGGTGCCCCGGTTAGTTTTGATGTGATCCACCAAGTTAGTTAGGTCCTGGTATGTTTAATCCCTCTGCTAAGTGTGCAGGAGCTTAGGTACGGAGGAAGTCGAGCGTAAGACGTGGCGGACGAGAAGGATTGCGCGGGAAAGCGAGCCGACGGGCTCGGTGCAAACCGAGGGACGCGGAAGCTGCGGAAGAGTACGCCGGTGGAACGAGAAGGACGTGCGCGGTGTCCGAGGGACGAGAAGCCGGGAGGAAGGACGCTCGAGGGGCGAAAGGCTGGAGTCAGGTTCGGGTGAGCTTAATTCCAGTTGATCAGAAATCACCTAGAAGATCTACTTACGAACGTCTTTTATAAAAGCTTTTAATCTTTTAATTAAAGCTTTTAATTAAAAGATGATTATAGCTTTTATTAAAACGTGTTAAAGCTTTTTAATTAAAAGCCGATTAGAGTTTTTTTTAAAAAAAAACTCTAATCGAAACGTTAAAAGCTTTTTAATTAAAAGCTTGTTAAAAGCTTTTTAATTAAAAGCTTGTTAAAAGCTTCACAATTTGGAGCCGTTGTGAAGATAAAAGATTATCTTTAATTGAACGTTGGAGCCGATTAAAAGAGAAAAAAGAATTTTATCTCTTTTAATTAGAGTTTAAAATTTGGTTGAGATAATCTTAGATCTACGATCAAGATCCAACTCAATCTTGTATCAACGATCAAGATAATATCACTCAACCTATAAATAGGCTTAGAGATTTAGATTTAAAATCAATTCATTCTGTAATTTCTTTAAGTCTAAGTGTGCTTCAGTTGTAAGGCTTCTCCGCCACAAGGAGATTTTCTGATTGTGCGTTAACCGTCTTGGAAGCAACGACCGAGTTGCAACCAAGTTTTTTTAAAGACGAGTGATATCTTATTTTATTTCTTAACCGTCTATTCACCCCCCCTCTAGCCGGACCAACCCGATCCTACAAGTGGTATCAGAGCGGGTTCGCTTTTGAAGGACTAATCGCCTGAGAAAGCAACAAGACGATGGCCGGCGCGCACATTCATCCACCTAAATTCGAAGAGGATTTCACCGTCTGGAAGAAAAAAATGGAGGTATTTTTTCGTACAGATTTTGATATTCTTTTATCAATAAAATATGATTTTGCAGTTCCTAAAGATGCGAACGGGGATGAAAAAGAAGAAAACTTGTGGAATAAGAAGGAGCAGTCGGAATCTGTTGCCAATGGTAAGGCCGAGTTCCACCTCCTAACAGTCTTGCCTACTCAAGAGGTAAACCGGATCGGCAACTACGACTCCGCAAAAGAATTATGGGAGAAGTTCCTAGAACTTCATGAGGGTACCTCTGAAGCCAAATCAGCAAGAAAGGATCTCCTCCGGAACCAGCTGATAAACCTGCAAATGAAGGAAGGAGAAACGGTGGCTGAACTTCATGCCAAAATAAAGGAGCTAATCTCCGGACTCACCCAACTCGGCGAATCGGTAAGTAATCGCGACTCCATTCGATACGCCCTCAACGCCTTCCCAAGGACCCAGGAGTGGAGCTCAATCGTCGACGCTTATTACATCTCCAAAGATTTAGAGGTAAGTACATTAGATGAAATGTTTTCCATTTTCGAATTACACGAATCTCGGTGGACAGGATCTAGAAAGACGAAGAATTTGGCCCTAAACACAAGGAGAACGGAGAAGGAGTCAGAATCCTCGACGGACGACGAGACAACGCAAATAGTAAGTTCGTTTAAAAGTTTTTTTAAAGCTAATAACTTTTTGAGAATGCAGAAGAAAAGGCGGTCTCCGAAGAAACGAACTGTCCGATGCTACAACTGCAACGAGGAGGGACACCTAAAAGATCAGTGTCCCAAAATCAAAAATCAGCCAAAGAAAAAGAAGGCATTGAAGGCCACCTGGGACGAGACCTCGTCGGACGAATCAGAAGTTCAAGAGTACGCGGGACTTGCGCTGATGGCAAGTCATCAAGAGGGGAGCAGTGTTGAAGGGGGAGCGACATTAGAAAGCGACAACGAAGAAGGAACCTCGCTTTTCGAAAGCGATCCGGTAAGTGAGGTTTGTTTTCTTCCTCATGATCAATTGTATGCTGGTGTTAAAGCCTTGCTCAAATCTAATTGCAGATTAGAAAAAGAAAATTCTAAATTAAAAAATGAAAATATTGATTTGAAAAATTTAGTTGAGAAATTAGAATGTGATATTGTCTGTTTGCGACATAAGAAAAATAGTTATCCTGAAAAGTTAAATTGGTATTTTAAAAACCATAAAGGCCAATTTAAAAAGGTGCCAAAGAATTACATTCCATCCAAATTTTTAGTTAATCCTGTCGATAGAAATCTATTTTGGATACCAAAATCAATTTTGAATTAGTTTTCCACTACTGCATAATTTTTCTTGCAAAATTAGAAAAAGATTTTTATTTGGAAATTTTTGTAAAAAGCAATAATTTTATCTTCCACCTGTAAATTTTTAAAATTTTCCAATGAACGAATTAATTTCTATAAATTTTTAATTAAAATTCGTATTTTTTAATTTTAAAAAATATTTGAAAATTTTTATTCAAAAAATTAAATTTCGGTGATATGCACTTAATCTATTCACGGCTTAAAAAAAAATGTTTCGCATTTTTTCTAAGTACTAATCATATTTTTTCCTTTCCCTATTTTTTGTGCCCCATTTTTTGCTGTGATCAAAGGGGGAGAGTAGCTTAAGTTTAGGGGGAGGTTGTGGTTATTGATTACAATATTTTTATGCTTAACTGCTTAAGTTAGTTTTATTGTTTTTTTTACCCTAACCAAACTTGGGTTGATCCACATCAAAAAGGGGGAGATTGTTGGTGCCCCGGTTAGTTTTGATGTGATCCACCAAGTTAGTTAGGTCCTGGTATGTTTAATCCCTCTGCTAAGTGTGCAGGAGCTTAGGTACGGAGGAAGTCGAGCGTAAGACGTGGCGGACGAGAAGGATTGCGCGGGAAAGCGAGCCGACGGGCTCGGTGCAATCCGAGGGACGCGGAAGATGCGGAAGAGTACGCCGGTGGAACGAGAAGGACATGCGCGGTGTCCGAGGGACGAGAAGCCGGGAGAAAGGACGCTCGAGGGGCGAAAGGCTGGAGTCGGGTTCGGGTGAGCCTAATTCCAGTTGATCAGAAATCACCTAGAAGATCTACTTACGAACGTCTTTTATAAAAGCTTTTAATCTTTTAATTAAAGCTTTTAATTAAAAGATGATTATAGCTTTTATTAAAACGTGTTAAAGCTTTTTAAAAGCTTTTTAATTAAAAGCCGATTAGAGTTTTTTTTTTAAAAAAACTCTAATCGAAACATTAAAAGCTTTTTAATTAAAAGCTTGTTAAAAGCTTTTTAATTAAAAGCTTGTTAAAAGCTTCACAATTTGGAGCCGTTGTGAAGATAAAAGATTATCTTTAATTGAACGTTGGAGTCGATTAAAAGAGAAAAAAGAATTTTATCTCTTTTAATTAGAGTTTAAAATTTGGTTGAGATAATCTTATATCTACGATCAAGATCCAACTCAATCTTGTATCAACGATCAAGATAATATCACTCAACTTATAAATAGGCTTAGAGATTTAGATTTAAAATCAATTCATTCTGTAATTTCTTTAAGTCTAAGTGTGCTTCAGTTGTAAGGCTTCTCCGCCACAAGGAGATTTTCTGATTGTGCGTTAACCGTCTTGGAAGCAACGACCGAGTTGCAACCAAGTTTTTTTAAAGACGAGTGATATCTTATTTTATTTCTTAACCGTCTATTCACCCCCCTCTAGCCGGACCAACCCGATCCTACACTAACCACTGCCAATAAAAATTCAGAATTGAGTGAATTCTAACTTATTGATTCCGAACACACTCACATGCCACAAAGAAAGCAAGCTAAATTCGGATGCAAAAGTTCAAATCTATTGGCACGCAAGAGATAACTCTTTGTGCCAAAACTAACACCAAACAAAAGAAATTAGTAAACTTTCGGCTCTAATTCTTAAGCTGATTGGTTCAATTGGGAAACAAGGCTATTGGGGAAGAACTAAGCAAGTCTAAGGAGAGGAATTGAAACTGAAATCAGAGCTAGAGAAACAAAAAATTCAGAAACTAAATGGCTGAAATTTCAGATTGCAGAATTGAATGATTAGCTACTGATCTTGTTTTCGCAATAGATTAAAGGCTGATCTAGCTAACACAAACTGATTACAAATAACTAATCTAGGCACAAAGCAACTTAACTAGCAATTACTTAACCAAATCTAGTGAAATAGGACTGAAAATTCTGATGTGCAGAATTCAGAATTGGCACGCAGGCTGAACACTTGGCACGCAACAAATTAAGCTAAAGCAAACTGAAATTTAACTAAATCTATCACTAAACAAGTTCCTAATTTACTTAACTCGAAGATTAAAATCCTAATTAAGCTAAACAATTCAGAACTTACAAACTAAGACAGCTGAAAACTAAAAATTTCAGAAACAGAACAGAATTCGGCAGGACTCAAATTTCAGCTACAAAACATGAAAATTAAGGATCTAAACTACTCTTCAACCCTTCTCCAACTCAAGAACTCCTTGGTCGTTAATCAAGAGTGAACTTCGGACCCGCAAGCTCAACAAATCAGTGAAGATACGTCTCTGCTACTAAAACAGATCAAATCCTGCTCAAACTGAAATTAGCTTCCGAATTCATCAAACTCGCTGTGGTGGCTTGCGATTTGGATTAGGGCATGACCGAAACCTTCCAGGGAACCCCTCTGGTCAGCTCGGATGTAGTGGAAATGGAGCACAGCTGAGCTCGCTGAATTCGAGCAGTGAATCTGCTGAAACCTCACGCAGCTTCACTATTGAGCACAAATCCAATCTGAAACCTCTCTGAGACTCTCTTCACTGACCTAGCCCTTGCTCTGATGATGGATTGAGTGACCGCGCCTTCGATTGGATGAAAAATGGAAGAAAACGATGAAGAAAATGAAGAACTCGACTGTTGCGGCGAAGACGCGATGGAGGAAGAAGTTGCGTGATTTTTCCTTAAGTAATAACCAATGGACGGCTGTGATTGATCCACTTCAATCCAACGGCTGATCTTGGTTTGATTTGAGCCAAACTTTGATGATGATGATTTGAGGTCAGGATCTGCCTCGTGGTAGCTCGGATCCTCCAGATATGCAACGGATGGTCCAGATCAACCTAATCTTTGAATGGATGATCAAGAGCCCTCCAAGCTTGATCCAACGGTTCATTGAGCTCTGATTGGGATGAAACCTTCAGATCTTGATCAGGGTGCTTGATCAACCCTAGCCCTAGCTCGGATTGCTTCGGATCGTCCCGGATGGCTCAGATCTAGCCGCTCTTGAATCGGACGACCCAGATTAAATCATAATCTTGATAATTCGATCCGGGTCACTTCCTACTCAAGTTTGACCCAATATGCCCTAGGTCCTTGAACCTTTGATGCTTACAAAAATAGATCAAGAATTTAGTGGCCAAATAATCCAATTTAATGCAAATTTGCAATTTAGTCCAAAATAAGAGTAAGTTCTAAAACCTAGGGCAATTTCACAATTTTAGGAATAAAAACATAGGTTAAACAGGGATTTAAGCAGCTCAAATAATCAATAAAATAGTATTTATCAAGGGGTCACCGAAATTTTGTACTCAAATTTCTGAAATTAGTACTCAATCTCAAACAATTTATACTCAAATCTTTACAATGTATACTGAGTTTTCACTCTTTTATACTCAATCCATCAGGGAGTGAATACAAAGAATTTATCAAGTGGGGAGTGCATGCAAAGGCAAGTTTGGGATTGGGGAGTTTTCTCTAATTAACACATAATCATATTCCGAGTTATATCTCATATTTAAGTATGCTTCATTATTTGAGAATCATTTATTACTTAAAACACATAAAATTAAATAATATAATCTTAAATAAATAATAAAAATTATAAATAATAATGTTCAGTTTGAGATATGCTTTCGGAGATTTCAAAAATTAAAATTAAAATTATAAAAATTTCAATTTAGCTGTTAAGTGACCCCTCGAGATGCTTTGTATGTAGAATGCAACCCCCGAGTTGCTTTGTATGCAGAATGCAACCCCCGAGCTGAATCTCCCGGAATGCAAACTCCCGAGCTGGAATTCCCGAGCAGAATTTTCCGGAACTCAAGCAGGAATTCCCGAGCTGGAATTCCCAAGCAGAATCTCCCGGAATGCAGACTCCTGAGCTAGAATTCTTGAGCTGGAATTCTGCATTCCGAGAAATTCTGCTCAGGAATGCCAGCTCGAGAGTCTGCATTCCGGGAGATTCGGCTCCGTAATTCCAGCTCGGGGGGGGGGCATTCTGCATATAAGGCAGCTCAGGCCACACAATATCTAAGTTGGAATTTTTATAATTTCATTTTATTTTTGAACTCTCCGAAAGTATATCTTGAACAATCTTGAAACAGAATTTGTTTTTATTGAGATGATCACGGAAAAGTGTTGAGGTAAAACACACTCATCACCAGACCCTCTCCGCCCTGATTGGGAATGCCCCAATCAACCATGGGGAAAAATCAGAGAAGTTCACTGGGTTGAACTTCAAGAGGTGACAGCAGAAGATGCTCTTCTACCTAACCCCGCTCAATCTGTCTCGGTTCTTGACCGAGGACCCTCCCAAGCATGCTGAGATTGTTGAGGTGGAGGCTTGGACTCATTCTAAGTACCTATGCCGAAACTACATCATCAACTGTCTGGCCAACTCGCTGTATGTTCTGTACAACACAAAGAGAACGGTTAAGGAGCTGTGAGAGTCCTTGGACAAGAAATATAAGACGGAGGATGCATGGGCCAAGAAGTTCATTGTGGGTCGATTCCTGCACTACAAGATGGTTAACTCCAAGACAATGATCAGCCAAGTCCAGGAGCTTCAGGTGATCCTACATGAGATCAACTCAGAAGGTATGGTTCTGAGTGAAACCTTCCAGGTAACAACAATCATTGAGAAGCTGTCTCCCGGCTAGAAGGATTTCAAGAACTACCTGAAGCACAGGCGGAAGGAGATGAACGCGGAGGAACTCGTTGTTAGACTTCGTATCAAAGACGACAACAAGGGTTCAAAGAGAAAGGTGTTCTCTCAAACTACTATAAAGCAACATGACCGAGCACGGACAAAGCTCAAAACGGAAGAATTCCAAATCTTCTTAGATGAGACCCAGAGGAGGCATAACCAAGAAGTTCTCTGGGAAGGGCCACAGTTGTGCCCGAGTTGGTCACAAATCTTCGGAATGCAAAAAATCAAAGAAGAAGCAAGAGGTCAACCTGAACGAGGGACCAGAAATGGAAGATCTCTGTGTCATGGTCTCCAAATTGAACTTGGCGGGTTCAAACCCACGACAATGGTGGATCGATTCTGGAGCCACCAAACATGTGTGCTACAATAAGGAACTGCTCTATAATTTTGAAAAAAATAGTGGAGACAAGCTGTTCATGAGGAACTCGACAACCTCGGACATCATGGGCTAAGGAAAAATAGTGCTGGAGATGACCTCGGGCAAAGACCTCACTCTAATCAATATGTTGTATGTTCCGGAGAATCGAAAGAATCAAGTGTCCGAATCATAATTAAGCAAGCATGATTTTCACATTGTGTTTGAGTTAGACAGAGTTGCACTGTTGAAAAATAGAATGTTTGTGGGAAAGAACTATGTATCTGATAGGTTGTTTAAGCTCAATGTAATGGCTATTAGGCATAAGATAAATAATATTGAGAGCTCTTCCATTTATATGCTTGAGTGTTCATGTTTGTGGCATGGTAGATTAGGACATGTGAATTACGATGTGCTACGTAGATTAATAAATATGCAAAACATACCAACATTCCACCTTGATCCAAAAATACAAGTGTGAGACTTGTGTTGAAGCAAAATTGACAAGGTCATCCTTTTAACACGTTAAAAGAAGCAATGAACCACTCGGCCTAATTCACACCGACGTATGTGGCCTAAAAGGTACACCGACACGTGGTGGGATTAGGTACTTCACTACTTTTGCAGATGATAACACAAAATATTGTTATGTGTATTTTCTCAAAAGCAAGGTTGAAGCCATAAAGAAATTCTTTTTCTACAAGAATGAGGTTGAAAACGAACTTAATAAGAAGATTAAGGTGGTTCGAAGCGACCGAGGTGGTGAATATGTATCACTATTCGCTAAGTTGTGTGTTGAACATAGGATCAGACATAAAACAAGAACTCCTTATACCCCTCAGCAGAATAAAGTTGCTGAGCGAAGAAATCAAACTCTTAAGAAGATCATGAATGCTCTTCTATTGAGCTCTGGGTTGTCAGACTCCATGTGGGGGGAAGATGTGTTAACAGCTAATTACCTTTTAAATAAGGTCTCTCGAAAGAAAATATATAAGAGCCCTTATGAGTTATAGAATGAAAGATGACCATCCTATAAATATTTGTGAGTGTGAGGGTGTCTTGCCAAAGTTTTGGTGCTTGATCCGAAAAGGATTAAGATAGGAACAAAAACTATTAATTGCATATTTATCGGATATGCACATAACAGCAGTGTGTATCGGTTTTGTGTATAGGAGCCATAATTATCAGATATACACAAGAACTTGATAATAGAATCGAGAAATGCCTCATTCTTCGAGTATGTGATTCCATATAAGACCCGAGAGGATGTTAGCTCCTCAAAACGGGTGGAGGAAATACCAGAGGAAGAATAAGAGGATGCACCTATTGAGGCTGCGCCTACGCGAAGTAAGAGAGCTCGGGTGGAAAAATCTTATGGAACAGATTTTATCACTTTCATACTGGAGGATGAGCCCCAAAGCTACTCAGAAGTAGTAAACTCTTCTGAGGAACCTCGCTGGAAAGAGACAATTGCATATGAGATAAAATCTATCTTGCAAAATCACACTTGAGAACTTGTGGACCTTCCTCCGGGGAGTAAACCATTAGGTTGCAAGTGGATCTTCATGAAAAGATAAAATCAGATGACACAATTGACCAGATTGGTAATTAAAGGTTAACAACAACGAGAAGACCTTGATTACTTTGATACATATTCTTCGGTGTCGAGAATAACTTCCATTAGAATGTTAGTTGCTATTGCTGCTCTATGGAACCTGAAAATACATCAGATGGATGTAATGACGACCTTTCTAAACGGATTTAGAAGAGGAAATTTACATTAATCAACCCGAGTGATTTTCTGTGCCAGGACAAAGTAACCAGGTTTGCAAATTGGTGAAGTCGTTATACGACTTCAAACAAACCCCAAAATAGTGACATGAGAAATTTGATAATGTCATGTAAGAAGGTAAATTCAAACTCAATGAATGTGATAAATGTGCCTACACGAAAGCCACAAAAGATGACTTTGTCATCTTGTGCTTATATGTAGATGACATACTTATCATTGGGAGTAATGATAAGATAATCAAATCCACAAAAGACATGTTGAAGTTGAACTCAAGATTTAACATGAAAGACATGGGCCTAACTGATGTTACTAGGAATCAAAATTCTTAGAATAACAGAAATAATTGTTCTTAGTCAGTCTCATTACGTGGACAAGATTCTTGAGAAATTCACCAATGGTGATACTACATTGGCACGAACGCCGATAGACACAAGCCAACATCTATCGAAAAATCGAGGAAAAAGTATCTCTCAGGTAGAGTATGCTCGGGTGATTGGAAGTCTGATATACTTGATGAATTATTCAAGACCAGACTTAGCCTACGCAGTAAGTAAATTGAGTACATACACGAGTAATCCTGATGTTGAGCACTGAAAGGGATAATAAGAGTACTGAGGTACTTGAGATACACTCGTGGAAACGAACTGCACTATATGAGATATCCTGCTATTATTGAAGGATACAACGATGTGAGTTGGATATCTGGCATAAAAGACTCGAAGTCTACGAGTGGATATGTATTCACTCTGGGGAGTGCAGCCGTTTCATGAAAATCTTCTAAGCAAAACGTAATAGCCATATGCACGATGGGGTCTGAGTTTGTAGCTCTTGACAAATGAGGTGAAGAGGCTGAATGACTACGGTAATTCTTAGAAGATGTGCTGAGATGACCAAAACCCGTGCCGACAATCTGTATACATTGTGATAGTCAATTGACAATTGGCCAGACACAAAGTCATCTGTATAATGGTAAGTCTAGACATATACGTTGAAGACACAATATCATTAGACAAATACTCTCTACTGGGGTTATCACTGTTGACTATGTGAAGTCAAAGGATAATTTAGCGGATCCGCTAATCAAAGGGTTAAATCGAGAGTTAGTTGCAAGCTAATCAAGAAGGATGAGTTTGATGCCGATAGAAAATGTTGGTGCAAAGGAAACCCAACCTATGCAGACTAGAGATCCCAAGAACTAGGTTCAAAGGGACAACCTAACTGCACTGACAAAGTTATTCACTGTAAGGGAACGATCCTTTAAAACAGTGAAGGATGAATGTTAAGCATACGACTTTTAATGATTGAATAGGGTTATATGGAAAACTCTTAAGAGATCACATAAGTGAGAAAGAAGTGGGGCCGCTTCGAAGAGAATTGGAGGCACAATTCTTAGAACTTCTCGCAGAATCAGGCGTGTTCATGGCCAAGAACGAACATACTCATGAGAACTGAGGTATATCAGGGAGAGTCCTGGGTGAGATATGTCAATGCTTACACGAACGACAGTACAGTTCAAAGACATCATGTCTACTGTCAGCCAGTAAGTAAACATATCTTCACAAAGGAAGGTTCAAAGGGTGAAACCTACCTGTCCTATATTGGACTCAACTGCTGAATGATATTACATACCCTGTTTCTATTCATGTGAAGGATTGCTGGATACAAGTGAATAGAAATGAAGGTGGAGAGGAAAGAGACTCCATTGTGAATTAGACTTTAGTCTCACATTCAGAGTTTTAAGACATATTGGTTGGTTTAAATTATTTCACAAGCATATTAGTTGTGAACAAATGCATAGGAAGAGGCTCTCTCTCACGCGTGGGTGCACAAAGGGTGCAAATCCAGGGTTCGGATTTGTATTGAACCAAGTAGATTTGTGTGCGTGCACGACCTGCGCGCGTTGAATGCCCGACCGGTCGAGGAAAATTTGTCCAAGCGAACAAACCAATATTTTACCAGCTGTGAAATTTTTTACTCAAATGTAACTCTGATGCATTAACTGTTGATTAATACAAAATCAATAACCTCCCGACATTTGGATCTGGATGGCTAATTAATAGTAAATAACATTAATTCGGTCATTAATTACTGCATAGGTCTAAGCTCTATATAAAGAGGCTGTAACTGAGAGCAAAAGATAGAGATCGAGGAAGAGCAGCAATTGTCTTGCATCTCATTCCCAAATCTCCGTGTGTTTCCCGCTCGGGCGATTACCTCTGGTAGCAATCGGGTAGTTTTTCAGTTTGTCACGAGCAACTAGTATTTCGTTGTGCTCGTGGTCCCGCCGTTGTATTATGATGAACAGACGTCCATCGGAACCTCGAAGTATATTCGGAGGAGGACAAATCTGTTTCAAGGAAACTGCATTACACAAGCATCAGCAACACTTCCTCTCCGGTTCGGGAAAATCATGTTGGGAAGTCCGATTCAGGAAGACCGGTTCGGGAAAACTAGGTCTGGAAGTCCGGTTCGAGAGTTCCAACTCGAGAGTCGGCATTACAGATAATCTGCTTGGGAATTCCAGCTCGGGAGTCTGTATTCCGGATAATTTGCTCCGGAATTCCAGCTTGGGAGTATGCATTCGGGGAATTTCTGCTTGAGAATTCCAGTTCGGGAGTCTGCATTCCGGGAAATTTTGCTCGGGAATTTCAGCTCTGGAGTATGCATTTCGAGAAATTCTGCTCGGGAATTCCAACTCGAGAGTCCGTATTCCAAGAGATTCGACTCGGAAATTATAGCTAGGAGGGCTATATTTTTCTTACAAGGCAGCTCGGAGCCATGCGAGGGATATGCCCACCCCACATGTTAGCAGCATTGTCTGAGGTCGTCGGCAAAGAGGGATTGACGGGTTTGTTCCGAGGCTGGGGTGCGAGCTGCTTGAAAGTCATGCCTTCATCAGGAATCACTTGCATGTTCTACGAAGCATGCAAGCAAATTCTTCAGGCGGACAGGCCGCCCATTTAGAGATCTTTTTGTCCCATTTCTGTAGAGAGAAATGTCTAATCAAATAATTCATCTTATAGAGATCTTTTTGTTTTTTAATATATTCGAAGTTTTCCACTCATGTCTTGTTAATTGTCTTCTATTTAAATTGCCAAGAATGATGTAGTCTTCCGTGTAAACCAGTTCTGCTCTCCCCAAGCTGAGTCACGAGTGACAATGAGTAGAAGATTAAATTATGTAGGCAAAAGTCTAATCTTCTTGCATCATATCTAGTTTTTTCCATTATTTAGTTCTACTCTTCCATCTTGCATCATATTATTTGATTCCATCTTCTTACGAATATTGAATTTAAACAAATTGGGCATGAAAAGGAGTGAATATGATAGCAAAGCTTAAGTTTTGCTGTTAAGGATGAAAAGTTAAAAAATATATTTCAGAATACCAAGATAATTTATACCAAAGCATCTTGTTGCGTTGAGTTGGATTGGACCTTTTCTTGGCCTCTAGCATTGAAAAGTTCCTGAATTCACTTAAATTTGAATATAAGGACTCTCATAGTTTTTGTTCAGTAGAATAATGATGATCTTATTGAAAATTTTAAAAAAAAAAGTCACTTATTCAAACTTCAAATAGAATTAAACTTAGACCAATAACTAAAATAGTGATTTAAAAAGATAAACATCTAGCATGCATGAACTCGACACTAGACTGTAGATATGTCAATTATACATGACCCAATGTCAAAATATGAACCTTTACACTACTCCTCTTCGTGTCTCCTTCAATTGTTTCTTCCAACAAGGCATAGTCGAATCCAAGTCATGCCACAATATTGGCCTAAGCATATGCCACCTATTTGCTGAATATGAGATGCTCTTTCTATCATTTCATTGCATTTGATGTACTAATTTTGCTTGATGCTAAGAAGATTTGATTCATATTTTTTGTTTTATGGTCCCTCAAATTCTTGCCGAAGAGGGACACAATCCTCCAAAAGAATTTGATGCAAGGCTATTGGACATCCACTTACCAAAATGTGCCCTCGGGGCTATGGTGCAGCGGTAAAGTCATTAGTTGTTAACCCAGATATCCCCGGTTCGATCCCCAATTACGGCGCATTTTGCAGGAATTTTTCCTCCAAATGGGGCGCGAACCCTGGGACGCTGGGCTTCTAGACTGACCACCACGAGCGCTTCCCGATTTACCCTGGTGATCGGTGGGAAACTTTCGTGGGGCCAGATCGATCACCTCAGGTTCAATTTGTCTGCTGCCTGGTTCATATTTTTTTTTTTCCAAGTGCAATTTTAATTAGCTTTAGCTTTTAGTTAAGGTTCTATTTTAGTGGGCACTGGACCTAGCCATCCGGTGTATTTTATTCTTAGCAAATTGATAAATTATTGAAAAATAGTATAGCCTCCATCTTAATGCATCAAAAATCTTTGAGAAATTGATAGCTTATAAGATGTCTGATTCGTTCGCCTCAGCATTCCCATCAACTCATCCCAAAATTAACACAGAATCATAAAGGTTACTAGCTCGGATATTGTGGCTAGTACGTGAGGAGGATGGACACATTGACTTTACTAGGTTTTGACTCTCAGACCTTAAGATGACAATACTTATATATTAATTATCAGTTTATTCTGTAAGGACAAATTGATAACTTCCAAGTTGTCATGAAATTACATCAATGAGGATGAAACCTAACATTGGGATTTCATGAATGGTCGTCCTTCCTTAATGGCAACATTTCACTAAGGCTGATCATATTTTGGTTTAGAGCTTTTAAGATATTGAATACTAAATCAATATGTCAAAACATTACACATGCATATCAAAACATTTCACTAAGGTGGATCATAGTTTTGGTTTAGAGCTTTTAAGATATTTATCGATCAATATGCCAAAACATTACACATGTACACATGCATATCAAAACTCTTATTGTTAGCCAATCTTGTGTCACTAGTTTGAATTGAAGAGAGATTTCTATTAGCAATATGGTTAGGAGAGGTCGATCCAAAGGGGCATTCAGTTGCTGATATAATATATCTTTAAGCAAACGACAAATTTAAAATGAGGATTATGGTAACTTTAATTTAATTGGGTGTGTGTCAACGTCTAGAATAAATCTAATGAAGATAAGATGCAAAGTCATTTACAACTTTTGATGATGTTTTTTTTTTTTTGATAATTTTACATCATTTAGACAAATGTCCTACAGTGTGTTATTATAACTAGGATTCAACCCGTGATATTTGAAAAACTATTTGAGAATGGATGTCATCTATTATGTGGGGTCGGGTCGGTCATCCCAGATTCTTCTGCTACCTGGTCCAACATAGAATGGATGTCATCCCACTCTTCACGAGTTTGCCGATCGAATCCGTCTTCCAGTAACGGATCTAGGATTATAAGTTCGAGGGGACCAATGTAAATAATTATTATAATAATAATCAAGAAAATAATTACTATAATAATATCTTTTCTAATCTTTCAAAGATAATGTATATTGAGTTAAAATTTGAAAAATAAAAAAATATTTTTTTAAAAAATTTAATCATCCAAGGGATTTGAACTGTAGATGTATACTAAAATAAAAATTAGACTTACCATTAAACCCACTACAAATATAGACTTATAAAGGACGATTAGTCGCTTTACTAGGCATCCGCGGTTCGATCCCCAGCTATGGCGTATTTGTAGGAATTTTTCTTCCAAATGGGGCGCGAATCCTGAGACGCTGAGCTTCTAGACCGCCCACTGTGAGCGCATCCCGATTTACCCTGGCGGCCGGTGGGAAACTTCCGTGAGGCCGGGCCGGTCGCCCATGTAAAGCTTGCTTATATAAATTCGCCCTTCCCGGATCCCCATGTAAATTCACCCCTGCCGTCTTCCTTTTCTTATCGATTCGATCCTCGAAACCTATCTAATTTCCATAATCTTAAAGCATAAAAGTATAAGAAATCTAGGAAACATCGTGGAGTTTTCCCCTCTTTGTTTTACTTCTTTCTTTTGGAACCACACTAAAATTAATTTTACCAAAGATGGGACTCAGAGACAAGAAATGTCCCCATGAATTCTGCAAACTTTCATTCATCAAGTCATTTGTTTCTCCTTTAACAGTACTGCAAAATTACTGATAAGACAACATTTATCTGATTCAATCAGTAATAAACTGTAAAATGAGAAGATGTATCCATGAACCATAGAATTTCTATCAGATTACGCCCCTAGTTTCTTCTTCCTTCCACAGAATCTAGTTGCCTTTTTAAACAGAGGCCTTCAGCACTGACACATTGAACGGATCAAATCCCTATCCTCGCCGCTCCACTACAAGAAAAAGGTTGCGTGAAGAACTTATTCTCCATCTCGTCATGGATCGTATTTTTAGCTCCTTTGATCAGTCACTTTTTTATCTTTCAAACAGCCACCTACTAATTTAAATATAGGCCTCTGGAGGAGAGAACTCACGTAAAAATGCCATCATCGCAAATTAATTTTATAATGATTGTGTTAGAATTCTACCATCTATTTTTCAGGTAAATTGTTTCTTCAGGTCGAGGGGAGTTGGAGGTGGAGATCATGGACGGGCAGTCAGGAAGTTCCGAGATGAAGAGCTATTTCGATGTCCTGGGTCTCTGTTGCTCTTCCGAAGTCCCACTGATCGAGAACACCCTGAGGCCATTGGAAGGAGTTCACAAGGTCTCAGTCATCGTTCCTTCCAAAACTGTCATTGTCGTTCACGATCCTCTCCTCATCTCTCAGCTCCAAATTGGTAAGGAAACAGGTTTAATTCTGTTAATGGCTGAATTTTGATATTTGGATCGATCGGCTGATTCCTTGTTATATATGTTTTTGGGGACGCCCAGTTAAGGCTCTGAACCAGGCAAAGCTCGAGGCCACTGTTCGGGTGTATGGGCAGGACAAGATCATCAAGAAATGGCCGAGTCCACACATACTGGCCAGCGGATTGCTGCTGCTCGTCTCCATGTTCAAGCACTTCTTTCACCCTTTGAAATGGCTGGCCATCGCCGCGGTCGTCGTCGGTCTACCTTCGATTGCAATTCGAAGCGTCGCGGCGATCCGGAGATGCACTCTGGACATCAACATTCTGATGCTGATGGCTGGTAAAATTATGAGAATTTCTCATAAGATTTATCATGCATGAAATCGATTCGTTCTTAGATTTGATGGTCTCTCTCTCTCTCTGTGTCTCTTGTGTGGCAGCTGCCGGGGCAGTTGCCCTCGAAGACTACTCAGAGGCAGGGTTTATTGTGTTCCTCTTCACCATTGCTGAGTGGTTGGAATCACTGGCTAGCCATAAGGTACTGCCAAATATATAAAATACTTCAATGAGTAGTAAAGCATGATGGCCGGAGTTATAATTTGTTTGCCGCAGGCGAACGCAGGAATGTCATCCCTGATGAGGATGGCTCCTCAGAAGGCCATCTTGGCCGAAACGGGCGAAGTAGTGAATGCTGGAGATGTGAAGGTGAACAGCATCCTTGCAGTCAAAGCCGGAGAACTGATCCCGATCGATGGAGTTGTGGTTCAAGGGAGGAGTGAAGTCGACGAGAGTAGCCTTACAGGAGAATCCTTCCCTGTTTCCAAGCAGCCCCAGTCTCTTGTTTGGGCCGGCACCTTAAACATAGATGGTATGATGCTTCTATCCCTACAAGAATTACATAGATTAGCGATCGATATTTACGGAAATGTTTGGTGGCAAAAAATTCCTTAGCGAATCTACTTAGGGGTAGAGTTTTGAGTTCCTCTTGCAAATTAACGATGGATTTTAATTTCCGTCGTTAATTATAGCGATGGAAATTAAAATCCGTCGCTAACTTTGATGACGAATATTAAAATTGGTCGCTAATTTAGCGACGGATTTTAATTTTTGTCGTTAATTTAGTGATGGAAATTAAATTTCATGGTTAATCTAAAAGTCCAGCGGCACCTCTTCATTTGCACAATTTAAATCAAGTTTACATTCAAATTTCCCATACACGTTCAACATTCACAATACTTATTCACCATTCACATTCAATATTCATTCAACATTTGTAATACACTCAATCCATCTACAATACATTCATATTTACAATACAAATACCTTTAGGATTTGATCGAGTTGATCATCACATAGTAAAATCACAAAATGAAACAAGGGTCGTTTCTCGAGAAAGTCGAGAAAAATACCTTCCCATGTGATGATTTGTTCGATTTCTTAATTTACCTCTTTACAAATAGTTATAGGACAGATCGTGTAGAGTGTCCGTGGTCAACATATGACTCTTTGTAGAATTTTACAGAATGTTTACTGATCCAGGAAGTTTGGTGGACCCCTGCCCCCTAACAGGAAGGTCAAGATGGCTGGTTGACATGGTGGTCAAAGTTAGGAGAGGCTTAATTGTGCACCGAGGCCAAGTTTTGATCGGGCGCTTATGACTAAGGGATAACCGACCAAGTCCGGTCGGATGATCCAATGGAATAGGGGACTAGGGTGAACCTCAATAAAGAGCTACTCTTATAATCCGAGCAGACATAGCCGATCGGACCTCGAAGCTGAACTCCGATATGTCCGATTGGACATTTTGGATTTCTTGCCAATGTAAGATGAAAACTGAATTGGTGATCCCCTGAGCAGATTAGTTGAACAATACCATGGATGGTCATTTTCCAAGCCTCTACCGAACCCCGCCCGGGTTAAACTGATCGGACGCGTGACTCAATTTTCTCAGACAAAAGAAGTCTATATATTTGCTCCAATACCCAATAGTCCTGCCAACCTACCTGCCCATTGGATCTACCATCTCAGGAAACCCCATGGAGAGCAAGGCCCAAAACATAGATGTCAGAGACACGTGGTACTGTATCTTGTAGAGATATGCAGTAAATATTGAGTAATCATTATACTGTGGTGATAAAACATAGATGTCAGAGACACGTGGTACTGTATCTTGTAGAGATATACAGTAAATATTGAGTAATCATTATACTGTGGTGATATGACTGCTCCATACCTCAAGATTCAATGATTAAATATTCCTTTATTTGATGTACCATCTCGTTAATATGAAAGTTACGAGAGATGTTATAAATAAGGATCCGTTCTCCATGACGAAGGTAAACTCACTAAGAATCGATGCATCTCCTCTTCCTTTTCATAGTTTTCATTTTCCTGTAAGACTAACTTAAGCATTGGAGTGGATGCGTCAGGAACCCTTGGTTTGCTCGCTAACGCTCTTCTTCCTTGAGTGTGTTTAGGTGCTTATTGGATTCTCTTGCGGTCAACATTCCGACCACCTCATCAGTGATGCACCGTTCATCACTCTCCGACCGGAATATCCATGATACATTCAACGTTCACAAACATATTCATTTATCAACAAAGTAACATTAATGCAACAGCAAAGTAATATTTAAAACATCCTATATGATTCAAGAACAATACAATTATCACTTCCATCACACAAACAAGTACATATAGTTCAAATTCATTACATTTCGTCTCAAATCTCAAAAACTAATACATCATCATCATCATCATCATCATCATCATCATCATATCATCATCGCATCCTAAAGCAAATATAATAGATAGGTTATTAAAAAAAACACACATAATTCAAACTATACTAGATTTTCTATTTTGAAACAATTCTACTAATATAAAGTTAAAATTATTTATCAGAAAAATGTACAAACTAATAATCACAAGTTTAACCTGCTTTAAAAGAATACATAATAGACTATAATATCAAATCAGTTCTTCAAGTACTAATCTTTTTTCTACATTGTTCCTAAAAATATATAATATAATTATATGTGCATATAATATCAAAATTAACTGAACTATTTTGCATGTTTTATGAGTGATAAATAAAAAAACTAAATTAAATATCAATGCATTTCAAAAGAACTATTATTATTATGAGTTACTTATCAGTTATATTTGAGTCATGAATTTCATACGACATTTAAAAATTTGGATTCCATTAAGATATGAATTCTTATATTTGTCGCTCTATTGATCAACTGCTACTTGACTCGAGATTATTCTAATGTTGTGACCCCATTTTTCAATTCTTATTTTTCTTGTCTTTACACTTACATTTCAGTAGATGAAGAACTAGGGTGACCCATGAGCCTAAAAGTCATCACACGATCATATATTACTTTTGCTTGGAAGATAAGATCGTAGAGGAAATTCTTTTTTCTTTCACGGACAACCTTATAATATATATTATTTATATCATGGTGATATAATTTGTAACTCCTCTCCTTTTATAACGTACTGAGATACCTATGCAACTCAATCAATCATATCATCTTATGTAAAAGAAAATTATTAATATCTAATATACAATTAATAAAATTAGTCTTTGTTAAATATAAGCGATAATAAAATTCTTATATAATAGACCGTGATCCAACCGTATAAACTCAATTGTCTATTGCATATAATAGACCGTGGTCCAACCGTATTCTTTGTAAATCCAGTGTTTGGCTCAGCGAGCTTCGTGTTTCCATTATTTTCAACGGTCGATGGATTTTACTATCATTTTTCTGCAACTTAATTATTCTTTCGTTCATCCCAAATCTATACATAGATGACTTTATTCCCTTCTTTCTCTACTTATATAGCAAATCTTTGTAAAGTTTTTGATAATAATTATTCCACGTTCCTTTAAATTTTATCCATTGATTGATTTCAGCAAATCAATTTGACGATAATTGAGATGAGTTGCAGGTTACATTAGCGTCCGGACAACTGCTTTGGCTGAGCAATCTGCTGTTGCTCGAATGGTAAGATTGGTGGAAGAAGCACAAAACCGCAGATCCAAGACACAGACACTGATAGACTCCTGCGCTAAGTATTACACACCAGGTAAGCTGCTGCGTGTACAAAGAAAAGTTAAGTAAATAATAAAAGATGGAAAGATGAAGCCACACAACTTATTGTTGCAGGGATAGTCATGATAGCCGCAGGGTTCGCTGTGGTTCCTTTAGTTATCAGAGCTAAGAATCCTAAAAAATGGTTGAAGTTGGCTCTGGTGCTACTGGTGAGTGCATGCCCCTGTGCACTGGTGCTATCCACACCTGTGGCAACGTTTTGTGCATTGCTGAAAGCAGCAAGGATCGGATTCCTCATCAAAGGCGGCGACGTTCTTGAAAATTTGGCCGGAATAAAAGCAGTAGCATTTGACAAGACAGGGACACTCACAAATGGAGAGTTCACTGTCATGGATTTTCGCTCAATTAGCAGTGACGTCTCCGTGGAGACACTCCTCTTGTGGTAAGGAATTAGTAGCAGCAAGGTTTTTCTGAAAGAAAATAGTTTTCCCCCTTCTTCTTAACATAATTCTCCAGGGTTTCGAGCATCGAGAGCAAATCGAGTCACCCAATGGCATCCGCACTGGTGGACTATGCTAAATCAAATTCTGTTGAACCAAAACCAGAGAAAGTGAGCGAGTTCCACATCTATCCGGGAGAAGGAATACATGGAGAGATAGATGGAAAGAACATCTATATAGGGAACAAAAGAATTGCTTCGAGGGCATTATGTGAGAGAAGTAAGAGATAGTAAATTCTTGCACTCGACTGAAATCTGATTGCAGTTAACTGTGAAAGAATTTCTAACTGTAGTTGAATATTTCAGTTCCAGACATAAAGGATACGAAAGGGATCGACTATGGATACATATTCTTGGATTCGACGCCAATTGGAATATTCACACTTTCTGACACTTGCCGATCTGGTGCTGCACAGGCATTGAAGGAGCTAAGATCATTAGGCATCAAACTGGCTATGCTTACAGGAGACAGCTCTGAAGCAGCCATGCACGCTCAGAACCAGGTAAACTAAGCTCACTTCATTGAATAGAAGCAAGCAATAGTTTGATGCTGTTATTGATTGTCAGCTAGGGAATGCGATAGAAGATGTTCGTGCAGAGCTTCTACCAGAGGACAAGGTAAGGATAGTCGGAGAGCTGAAAGCCCGTGAAGGCTCAGTAGCAATGGTAGGGGATGGGATGAATGATGCTCCTTCCTTGGCCCTGGCAGACGTAGGAATTTCAATGGGCCTATCAGGTTCAGCAGTTGCAATGGAAACCAGTCATGTAACCTTACTGTCCAACGATATTGGCAAGATCCCAAAAATCATCAGGCTAGCCAAGAAGACTTACTTCAAGATCATGCAGAACATTTTCTTCTCAGTGATAACAAAAGTAGTCGTCCTGGCGATTGCCTTTGCTGGGCATCCACTGCTTTGGGCTGCTGTCCTAGCTGATGTTGGAACATGCCTGCTGGTTATCTTGAACAGCATGATGTTATTACAGTCAAAGAAGAGCAAGAGCAAGAGCAAGAACAAGAAGTGTTGCAAGTCTTCTCACAAAAAGCACACTGAAATTCCGCAATGCGCCAACAATGGCGATCAGTTGTCATGCCATGGCTGTGGAGTTGAGAAGCCATATAAAGGATTGGCTCACAGGAACTGTGCGAATCAGGGTTGCCATATGGAATCATCTAACGATTCTCATGGTTGTCATGAGACAGCACAGAAAGTAAGTTCAAGCGAAGAACATTTAGTTTCAATAACAGAGGGGAGAAAGCATACATGCAAGAAGAGCCAAACGTGCAATAATGACAAATCCATAGAGGAAGATTGTGAATCTTCAAAATCTTGCACAGGGAAAGATGAAAAAGACCACGGCATGTGTTGTAGTACCAACAGTAAAGAGGCGCGTGGGAAAGAACAAATCTGTTCCTCTTCGCATGGGTTGCCACACATAGGAAGAAGAAAGAGGTGTGGACAAAGGGACGGTTGTTGTGCAAGTGGAATAGTACAGTTGCAGGAAATTATCGCAGAATAAGGTGACAAAACCCTAATCAAATAACGCAGGGGAATTGCCTATCGTGTTTGTGCTTTGTCTTGTTTTATCTTTGCGTGTGCGACTGATGCAATTGGAAATATATTTTCAAATTCAAGATATGTAGCTTATTTACTCAAAAGATCGAATGATCGAAAAACTCACAGATCGACGCCGACAAGTTGCAGCGAGGCTTCGCGAGCTCCCCGACAACCGGACGAGGAGGAGGGAAAACCACGAACAGTAACCGAGAGAGAGGCTCGGAGGAGGAGGAGGAACACGGCGAAGGGCAGAGGCGTAGCGGCGACAACTCCGGGCGAGAAGGACTGCTAGGGTTTGGGGCGGAACGCAGTGATGGAGTATCGTAAGATTCGGAGCGTCTTGGAGTGGAGGCTCCTCCGTCGAGGGTTCCGCGGAGGCGAAAAAGTCTCGAGGTTGATGAAGTCCCGGTGTCGCGTAGCGAGGAGGGAAGGGGTCCGTGCGTGGCGGAAAAGGGTTCGTGGCTCTCAGGAGAAGAAGTCGCACGGACTGGGACAGCCGTGATTGCGCGAGGAGGAAAACGGAGTCGGAGGAGGCTCGGTCGTATCGGAGAAAACCAGTCCGTAACTTTGCTTCAAATCAATTTGGATCCACTATCTTTTTTTTTTTTTTTTTGTTTTTTCATATTTCGCAATCATGGGCGAAGACCGACGATTCATCCGATCGTCCATCGAACATTACTAACAACCTCTGATTATCATCCCGAATCAAACGATATCCTAGATAAAATAAATTGGTCGGGATCGTCGTAAATACGATATCGTCGGATTCGACAATGAATCCGGTGAGATCGCAACTGCGACGATTTCCGATAGATTCATCGTATCCCCAGAGTATAATTTGATTCGGGATGACGGCCTATCCGATCGACGATCGAACGAATCATCGGTCATCGCCATAATTGTGGGACACGGGATAAATAAGATTATGAGACAGAATCCTATCCCCAAGTCATAGGGCTATGATGATTTTATATCATTATATTTGTTCTAAGGAATCGTAGTACTCATCATATGGACAAATAATTAACCCATTAAATACTATTATTATTATAAAATCTAGAGACTAAATTCGAATTTATCCTTTTCTATATATGAGTCATTATCTAAATTAATAACTTGTATATTGATTTTGAGACGAATTAATATAGATACGAGCGACTAACCAATCGCCTTTTCCACCATCATTGTCTTTCATCATTTTATTTTAATATAACAATTTTTATATGAAAAAGGATATCTAATTTAATATTTTATATTCGTTGAAAATTAATAAAAAATCTATGAAAAACAAATACTTGCCCACTGTTTCAATCCGGAAGTCAACTACGAAGCCGTAAATAATTTACCCCGAATTTTTATTTTTTTACTTGGCCTAAATTCGTTAAAACATCAATAATTATCAAAATTAATAATGAACTCTTCCTCATATGACATAGTCATAGTAGGCCCGGACAAATGGTGAGCAATGATGCAGTGGTAAAGTCATGATAGATTAATTAGATATTTATGATTTAATTTTATACAATGCACTATAATATATATATTTTTAAAATAAAAAAAAATTGAGACGTAGACTGCTAGACGAGAGTCGTTTGCTTTCGAATTTATTTAGTTTGTCGGTGAGAGCTTTTAATGGGGCTGGATCGTTTGAATATTGGATTATAAAAAAAAAACTTTATTAGATAGTAAATATATTTTCGAAAGTTTCTCAATTTGGTAGACGGAATTCTATGTCTCAGAGGATCCTTGTCTTGCCTATTATATACTCATGGGCGACGGTCGATGAGTCATCCGTTCATCGATTAGACATCATCGATGATTTTTGATCGTCATCTCGAATCAAATGATATCTTAGAAAAATAGTGAATCGGTCGGCAATTGCAATCTCATCGGATTCGACGGTGAATCCGGTGAAATTACAATTACGACGATCCCGACGGATTCATCGTACCCCCAGCGTATAATTTTATTTTGGACGACTGTCGGATAATGTCCGATCGGCGATAAGATGACTCGCCAACGGTCACCAACAAATAGAATAAGCGAGACATAGGGCAAATTGAAACAGAATCTGCCCTCTCAATTTGGATGTCATTTTGACGGGCAGGGATCCTCTGGTCCCAAAATCCCTGGTCTATCCCTGGTCCACACTAAAATTGTGGCCGGATCGTGATTGTGATCCGGCCGCAATTTGTTTCGATTCCCTCTAGGGTTCACCGTGCCCCTCAGGTTATAGTTTGGGTTCGGGCGGGTAGCCGGAGGCCACCTGACGGCCTAAACCCTAAATCCAGATTTAGGATTTAGGGTTTAGGATTTTAAATTTAGGGTTTAGGTCGTCCACCCGCCCAAACCCAAACTATAACCTGAGGGACATGGTAAACCCTAGAGGGGATCGAAATAAATTGCGGCCGGATAGTAATCCGGCCGCAATTTTAGTGTGGACCAGGGATATACCAGAGATTTTGAGACCAGAGGATCCCTGCCTCATTTTGACACAGCCTTTCACGCAGTACCCTTCAACTTTTTTTCCATTCATTTTCAACAATTTCGTAGTAACTAAGCTATTGTTTAATTGTTACTAGGATACATAGTAAACGAGGTAAGTTGAATCAAATTTTGTTATACTCAAGCTTATTTCATAATGTAACAGAGTTAAGCTAAGTCAAATCTAAAATGAATCAATCTATTAAAATAATTATTCAAGATTTGGATTGATTATTTTTTTTATGAACTTGAACTTGTCTTTAACTATCTTAAGCTTGACTCATTTAAATGTCATTGAGTTCTCAATTCAATTTTTTTATTGTTTGAAATTTTTATTTTTAAACTTATTTAGTTATTGAACTTTCATAATACAAACTTGTTTATTATTTTTAAATATTTTTTTATTTAGTAGATTAATAAAAATTTTATTGATAAATATTATTCATGAATATTGTTGTTCGCGAACATTAACGGTCTCAACATATGTGTTTGGATTTGTTTATTTAATTTAATAAGTTATCCAAACTTGTATGTATTAAACGATCATAAATAAATTTTTATTTGAGCATCAATAATATTCACGTATATGTGATTTATTTATCATCCTAATGATTACAACTTAAGAAAAGATAATTTCTTTCTTGGACAGTACTACATGGTCAGAATTTGGCCAGTCAGATTTTTTTTATAAATTTTAAATTATTATTAAAGGCGTCTAAATCTAATTATATCCAAATTTTTTTATTTTTATAGTAAATTATATCTTTTTTATTTATACATTAATTGTTTTTTATTTATAGAAATTCATTCTAGCTGATGAAGGTCATCTAGATTTAGTGTTCTGTTTTTTTTTTCCGGAACACTTTTGAAGAGTTAATCTCATTTACGATCAAGACAATGCCTACTGAATCCCAGTAAATCCCAAACTCTTCTCATTAAATATTAAAAAAGCTAGATCAGATTAGTCACGATGAAATTGTGTCGAATAAAATAAAATAGTGTTTAGGCACGACATTCATAGCCGACAGTTGAGACAAGGCCCAGAATCTAAGAGAGCAGGTAACCTGCATGCATCTGTCAGTTGATTAAAAACTCGGCTAATGTCTCGATCATCTCAACACTTTTCTTCGAAAGATAGAGACACTGCGGCATTAGTCTCGGGATCATTTGTCAACACTGCGGAATTTGAACTCACGGCAGCATGCTTCTTAATTTCAACCTTCTGATAAATGATATCTCTCTTCGCAGATCACAATCATTTACTAACAGATCTAATTGTTCTCAGGAAAAAAAACATGAAAAATAAATGACTGGATAGATGTATCAGTTCTTTTGCTTGAAGAGAAAGGATTCGATATTGAATGCATAAATGTCTATTGTCATGTAAAAAAATTCAAAAGTTATGGTTTGAAATTTTGGCTGCAGAAGAAATTAATACTGTCCTTTCTGTCAGTGTATTTACTGTAGGAATGATAGTTTTAAGAAATAAATTTAAAAAAATATCAGAGAAACAGATGAACAGAATCCCTTAAATTCATCAGCATCCATATTAAAACTTTCTTCTTATATTAATATTTATGAGATTCGGTTCCGATCGATTTCCAAGTTTTGAGCAAATAATTGGGTGTATCGGAGGAGCCAGTTTATCAGGGTTGACAAAGTAGTAGTCAGAAGTCAACTACGTGACGCTCACATGGTGAAAGCATGCAAACCAAATCGATCTAAAACACGTTCTTTACCCACTAATCCTCCCTTTCTTTGAACTATTCCACTCTCGATCCCAGAAAAAATAATATTCAAATTAATTATTGAATATTAGATATATAGAACCCCCCTGGTTCTTCTCCTTCTTCATTCCTCTGCAACTGCTTTGTTCCTGTTCCTGTTCCTGTTCCTGTTTAGAGAGAGAGAGGACAGAGAGAGAGAAATGGGTGGGTGTTTGGCTTGTCAGCGGCGGCGGAGGACGTTCAATTGCGTGAGGGTGATTCACATGAACGGCTACTTCGAGGACTACGAGCCCCCGGTCACCGTCGGCGAGGTCACCGGGAAGCCTCCGGCCCACGTCCTGCTTTCCTCCGCCCACCTCCTTGCCTTCGGCTCCAACCCGCTCAGGCCCGACGACCGGCTCGAGCCGGGACGGCTCTACTTCCTCATCCCCCACTCCATCTTCCAGTCGGAGACCTCCCCGCTGGACCTCGCCAGCCTGATGACCCGCCTCACCGGCGCGCTACCAGGAAGGGCCGCGCAGTCGCCGCGCCGCCCTCGTCGCCGAGTCGGAGCGAGGGGCAGTGGTGCAGGGAGAGGCAGCTGACGGCGCGGGGGCCGTGGAGGCCGGAGCTCGACCCGATCGAGGAGAGGTCCCTCCGGAGGGACTCCATGAACAGCAGCATGCGCTCGATCATGACCGCGGAAACGTGAACGAGCTAGATCGGCGGAGGGAGGGGAAACGAGTTGACTTCTTCTCGATTCCTCGATTAATTCCATTTGGCTTTACAATCAATGATCGATCATTCGGGTTGTGATTAGAATTGTACAGCGAAATTACTTAGATTGGAAGGATAAATAGCGAAAACTATGTGATGATGACTTGGTTGGCTACCAGGATTTCTAATATTAATTTTTATTTTTGTTCTCTTCTTCTTCTTCTTCAAATCGATTCTAATATTACTTGCAACCTACAGCATCTACTATATATGTAAAAGTATGATCAGACAAACATTTTGCAACAGTAGAGACTAGAGAAGGAACAATTGGAATGCTATATGGAGTTGGTTAGATTGGTAAGGCAACTTGCTCGTATTTGGGATGTCCCAAAACGTGGGATGCACACATTCCTTCTTTCTAATTCCAAAATAATAATAATAATAATAATAAAAAAGTCTACGGATTAAATTGGAAACACAGAGCCTTAAATTTCAACAAGCTACATCATCAAACTTTAACTACAAGTGATTGGCTTTCTTGTGGGCAATCGACGGCGTAATGGATCAAAGATGCGGTCATCCAGTTAAGCCGCCTCCAGCAAAGATAAAGTCAAAACTGGCCAAGTAATATGATTGGTTGGATTGCAGTTCAATAGATAAGGATTGTATCTCCTTTCTAAAAGTGCTAACTTGCTTATGATAATGCTAGGCTGTGATATAGTGATAAAGTGATTAATCGTTAATTTAAATATTTTAAATTTATATTTAGTAACGATATATTTTATAAAAAAAAATTTCAAATAGAACGAGAATCTTGAGACGTTGACCTTCTAAATTATCCACCGTGAATACTTTCCGATTTACCTTGATGACCGTTGAAAATCTTTCGTAAGACCAAATCAATCACTCTAAATTCATCTCTTATCTGGCCCAATATTTTTTTTTAACTTGCTTATGATTATTATTTCGGAGCTATGCAAGAGTTAAATTGTCATATGCATTTTATTAAAAAAAAACGTGTAATTATGAATATTTAAATATTTTTAATTTATTTTAATGATTTATAAAAAAATTTATACTACGAAATCAATCTTTTAGATTCTTAGATTATTATCTGATTTATTATTATTATTATTAGTTTTTAACCTGCTTGATGATTTCTGCTCATGAGAAGCCGCTTTATTTTATACTTTTTCCAAAATGACTTGTCATTCAGAAAAAGACGTATATGTTAACTATTCCAAAATGGCTTGTCATGCAGAAAAAGGCGTATATATATAAACAAAATAACGCACTATGCTGAATTATTTGGTGGCGACTGGAGCTTTAGGGACACAGAAACGTGCATAATAAATTAGGCTGGGTGGATTTATTAAACACAGGATGGCAATCTGGTAGTACCTCGTTTTAATTAAATAAAAGTAGATCTCAAACAAGTTAACGGCTGACGAAGAATATAAGAATAACACAGCGTTGCTTTAACCTTATGCAATGTTTGACGGAATATTCAAGTGCAATTTGAAAAGAAAACCATCAGTCGATGAACAATAGCCGCAGCAGGGGAAGATAATTTGGATGCCACCATTAATGATATCTAATGCTTGATGGAATGCATAAACGGTAAACAATCCAACAGGAAGTTTATTTCCATTATTATCCACATCCCGCGTTAAAGTTGGCTTGCCGAGGCTTGCATTTCAGCATGCCGCATATAGTACAGGGTTGACTCACTGGGAGCAGCACATCTTGTTACATAAATTGGACTGCGGGGATACCGTTTTATTATCTGAGTTATCTCAGTCGTGCATGAGCTGAGAATTTAGCCATGTTGATCCATCCAAGCAGAAATACCTAATAGATCCCGGGTACGACCCTATATCGCACCTTGTTGCAGTACATCTTCCAGTATTTTCCATACCTGTCGCAAGTCAAAATACATCGACATTTACAACGGATCAAAGTTAAAATAAGAAATGTATGTAAGCTGACCAATTAGGATTCAGAAATGGCTGATAGATCAGGATTCGGAAATGGTTTGCGACATTCAAAGACAGATGCAATAAGAAACTTCATGACAAGTAGGGTGTCCTTTGCTTACAAGGTCAACAAAGTTCGCAAGAGAAATATGGCAAGAGCCTTGTAATACATCACTGCCACAGATGCATAATCCAAGTCTTTACCAAAAAGAATCCATATTAAGTTCCAAGGATAGTCAGAAATTGTGAAATTCTACACTAGCTGACTGGCATACTAGTTAGTAGAGAACAAGATGAAAATTTGCAACCATTTATATGATGTTAGCATATTATTAATCATAAGCAACCTAAAAATATTTGGAAGAAACCATTGTTGAAATTCATATTAGAAAGAAAATCTTTCTTGGGCGCAAAGGGTCTAACTTTCAAAGTCAGCTCATGAGCGGTGCGTCAAAAACTAAAGAGGGGAAGAAGGGACTAGAACTTGGGAAAATGAAGTACTTTTGTGGGATTTGAGGAAGGCAATGAGTAGCGAAAATAGCCAGGAGGTTGGCAGTGTAGATGTTGATATAAGGGAGAATGGTGGCTTTTGAGGATAGAATAGTTGCACCATGAGGAGGTGCAGGACGTTGTGATATGTAAGGTTATTCAAAACTTGCAATAGATAGCAGGTTAAGTGATAAGGAGTTCTGTGATAGTGCAACAGTAAGGTGGGAGAGAGCATCGGAGCGTGGAGGGATTTAGAGCCGTGAATTGGTTGAGAGAAGTTGCAAAAAGAAAAATTCAGGGAGAGGAAAAGATAAGACAAAGAAAGGAGAGAACGTACTGGCACACCAAACCCATGAACTCCCCTTGAGGGATTGAACAACAAAAAATCCTTTTCTGAGGATTCAATCTGCTTTGGTTCGTAATGGCACACCAAACCCATGAGACTCCCCTTGAGGGATTGAACAACAAAAAAATCCTTTTCTGAGGATTCGATCTGCTTTGGTTCCAAGTTGAGAGAGAAAATTCTAGTATTATAATGAAAAATACCAATTACGAAGACTCGGCAAGTCAGCATGACACTTGATGATATAATACCCAATATTAGGCTGAATTATCAACTCTAGCATGATAAAATACTGTCAACTCCACAGTGTGGTTTAAGACAGTGAAAAAGGGCAAGTAGAAAAACTGATACTGTATTAGTCATGCTGGTTCTTGGCATTTTCCTTGCTGTTAAATAGTGGAAAGATCCTCATTACAATGAATTTTGGAAAATCAGTTTCAAAATTTGTAATTCACAAATTTCTTTATTACTCCAAGGGAAATAATCTACCCATCAGTAGGATTTAATTGACAACTTCGTGGAGTTCCAATCCACAAGGCTCTCACTGTTTACAAGACCAAAGGATGCCAACAATGTGCACTTGATGGAAATTTTCATTTCAGCAGTGACATATATAAAATAGAAACCTACCAATGAGTGGGCTGGCCAATAATGTGTCTGATTATTTAGTATGCCAATTTCTTCAATTCATTCAGCATATTTTTTAAGTCTTAAATAAAAAAAATGAAATATGAAAACAACGTCATAGAGTATTTTTATAGCTTACTTGGTTGAACATCGATCATCATCCCTTTTTGCTCGATCCAAGAGCAGAATGGTAAGAAATATCACATAGAAATAAGGTAGGAACTGCATTAGTAGAATCAAAAGTCAGATAAAAATATAAAACCCACAGGCAAAGAATGTTAATAGAAGATAGAATATATCCAACAAACACTTACATGGTTAAAAAGTGCTGGCACACTCCAAAAGAATGCAGCTAATATCTCAGGCACGTAATGAAAGTGACGAGATACACCCCACCTGATCATTATCTCATAATTAATAATTTATTAGAAGTTTGTTTTGTAACCAAACTTAGGTATCATAAGACAGAGTTTAAATATTTTTGTTACTACAGGTGAAGTTATATGGAAAATATAATTATAAATCATCTTATTTTGCAGGTTGCCTATACAAGGAATACTGACCATCCAGAAGTCAGGAGAAGGCTAGTTTTTGTCTCGCCTTTCTCAGTCTTATAGGAAGCAACTATCTGTTGGAATCAATACGTTCAAAGCTTTAAAAGAAAATTACAAAATCAAAAAAAAAAAAAAATCACGTAAGAGAAGATGCTGCGTAAGCTTGAAACCTTTGATGGAGCTCTCCCCCAAATCAAACACTTCCCATTGGTTCTGCGGAACACTTGCCTTTGTCTATCACAATCGTAATTAACATAGATGCAAAGAAGTCCAGATGCAAGTATGAGAAGTGCAAGCTGGAGAGATAATCAAAGATTAAGCTACCACAAAAGATGTTTCATAATTGCTGGCAAAAGAATGTTATAGAAGAGGTATAAGATTATGCTTTATATTTAAGGTTGTCCATTGGTGAAATTTGAATATATAGAACATACTTGAGTACCAAGATGAACAGGATGATTAACAAGGTACATCCCTGGAGAAGTATATATTGAGGGAACCCATACCAAGCATCCCCAACAGATGTAGAATCCAGCTGATAGAAAAGTGCAAGACAAAGTTAAATTTGCATGGGTAGCTTAAAATGAATTATGTTTCAAACTATTATAACACAAAGATCTGTAGTTATTAGATTGTAATGATTAGAGAACGTTGCTGATATTTAATTAGAAATATGTTCTTTTGAATGAGGTAATAAAAGTTAGTATTGAGCTGGCAAACTTTATGTAGTATGTTAATTGATCAATAATAGATTATGAATGAAAACTAAAAGATAGGTAATTATCCTGTTCCTAGTTCAGTTACAATGTGCAAAAGCATACAAATCAAACAAATATTTATAGAAATTAAAGAAACATAATGAATTACTTGATTATATACCAACCTCTATCGTGTGCAATATCCATAGTGCACCAGTACCCAGCTTCCCACCAGAAGAATTTAGTGATATAGACAAGCATCAACACAGTATTCACCAGCATGGAATCAGATACTCGCCCATTCATTTCATACTGCACGTAAAAATGTATTTGAAAACAAATGGCTAAATTCAACAAGCCTATGAGAGAGAACTTGTTAAGTGTTCATTTGAATGTGCATTTGTCCTTTTCCTCTTGTCTTTTGTTCCATATATCAGTGAATTAACTAGAAAATTCTTCAAGGTTTTGGTTCAAATAATCTCTCAACTGTACAACCTTCTGTTATTTTTGTCCTTCTCATGTTTCTGGCACTAATACCTACAAATATGTTCACCTTTTCCTTATTGGTTACTGTAGATTTATGAAGTGTGGTGGCATTGGGATTGCCTGACTAAAAAGACACCTTTGAACACTCAGTTTGGGAAGATTAGGATAACTGTCACTCTCTTGTAAGCCATCAACAATTCTTTAAGCTGTTGGCGTTGAAGCTGAACCATTGATGGAGTTAGGCTAAGATCAATTGACTTTTTAATCCTAAGTGAGTAATGACTACAGGAACTTATGAAACTTATAGCCGTTTAAAAACAAAATTACTGTAGGCCAATTTTGAAGGATATGCAACTTAAACAAAGAGGGATAATTAGAAATATTTTCCCACAATCACCCAAGATTAAAAGCAGAGTCAGACATCAGTAAAGTCAGCATCTTCTTCCTTGAATTTAATTTCCTTATTATTGCTCTAGATGCTGCTTGATATATTAATGCTTTCCTCATATCCTTACGTATTTATCAAAAGCGTAAAGAACACATGTAGAGATAATAATAACCTGTTTGATGCAATATGTGACAGCAAGAACAGCCCAGGACATCATACCAAATCGGCAGTTTGTAAAAACCTTGATATCAAAGTTCTTACCGATTCGAGGATATAGTTCCATGCCCTGCACAAGGAAAAAAAATCCAGAAACTGTACAAACTGCAACTTGCATTACATTGAAAGGAAAAAAAACTAAAAAACTGAAGAAAGTATTGCCAAGTAATCCATTTGCTCCATATAGCAGATATTAAAACATGAAATAGAACTTCAAAATAACGGCACACAGCTAGAAACAAACTAGCATAAAGAAAGGTGTAACCAAATGTTCGACCAAAAAGAAGTTGAACAAAAAAAATGAAGAAATCAGTGGGCGGTAAGTGTTCGAGTATTACCAAAAATCAAGTTTTTTTCATAAGCTAGACGACTATTTTAACCCTGTCAAGATGCCCTACCCCACCTAAGGTTTCTAGTGTCATGACCACATTTCAGTAAATGTACTTCTCCATGCAAAAAAATCAGTGGGAGGCAAATGTTTAAGTACCCAAAAAACAAGCTTTATTCGTACAAAAGGATAGCTATTTTGATCCTGTCAAGATGCCCTACACCTAAGGTGTCCTCTGCCATGACCTCATCTGAGTGAATGTTCTTCATGCAAAGAAACAAATTAAAGAAACCAGTGGGAGAAAGTGTTTGAGTATTACCAAGAATCAAGCTTTATACATAAAAAGAGATGACTATTTCAACCCTGCCAAGATGCCCTACTCCGAACATTTAACTTGGATGGAGCTTTAGCGATTGACAGGTTTTGGAATGCTAACACTAGCTTGAAAAGCCCTAATAGAGACCAGGCAGGAAAACTATTCCAATGAGCAATTCTCAATTGACTTCTGATAGTGTAATTTGCTGGGTATTCTTTCTAGTGAGAGCTAGAATGTGGTTAATAAAATTAGAGATGGCATATTCTAATTCATTTTTTCAAGAGTAAATATCCTGCATGTACAATTATATAAGATTCCGTCATCATAGTAAAGAAAATCCTATTATTGTGTATATGCATTATGGTGGGCAGTCAGACCAAGGATTTCCATGACGGTATAATATTTATGGCAACGGTTTAGATTTCCAAATATTTTATTTCATATAATTTCACATAATCATAAAATATGCGGCCACGCAAACACAATTGTATAAAAATAGTGATACATCTGTGTGCAACAGCCAAAGATCTTTACTATCATACAGTGCTAGCACAAATTTAAGCAACAGCACATAACCTGCCATGATTAGAAAGCAATGATTAAAACATAAATCAACAAACTGATTGTAATATGTCCAATGCTTTTATGCAGAACATTGGTCACATGTTCTGTAATATCTCAAATTACCAAACAGCTACATCTTGCTGATTATTTTATGTGCAATCAATCAAGAACAAACAATGACACAACAACTCAGTAAATGACGTCTACAAGTGTTAAGAAAGCTTACCCAATAAAAATCAATTATAAAATTTCCTGATGAACCAGAATCAGAAGAAGATGGTGCCAAATGACCCTGAGGAGAACAAGAGTCATCTGAAATTAGGAATCGAGAATAGTAATAACCATAGGAAAAGCTAGATTGAAAATGGCATAAGCTCACTTTCAAGTATAACAAAATGCAGAACACTAAGCTTCCCGTTATAAGTGCTGAATAAATTTCTCCCAGGCGATCATACACAATTGCAGGGTTGAAGATTTCAAACCTTTAAAGACAAGTCAAGGAACACTGTCACTACTCATGGTTAGAAGTTAAATAATGTTAGAATAAAGAGAAATACAGGTGAATTCCTAAATCAGATGACAAAGAAAAAGTTCATACTTGAAGAGGAAAACAAGAGATGCAACTAAACCACTTGTCTAAACTCCCAGTAAAACATACAAAATCCTACATATGCTAAACAATACCCAAAAGTTACGAAATTAAAGCATTTAATTACGTACTAGAGGTACGGAAACATGTGACCACACCCACATTTTAAAAATACATTTTCATGTTGCTAATTGCTACAAATGCATCCGCAAATGCATATGTGGTGTTTCACCATATTGCATACGATGCATAAGCAACTCATCATCATCAAATCATATTTATCCCAACCATTTACAGTAAGCTACATGGATCTTGACATTCCATTAAGCTCTATGCAAAGTTCAAAACTAGGGAATTGTTTTAAATATATTAACAAGTTTTCTTTCTTTCCCTCTTCCCCTTGCACCTTCAACTCTAATTATTCCAAAAATTAGAGACAAACATTGTTGGGATTACAATCAAAGTCCCATTGGTATGAGGCATTTTGGGTAGAACCCAAAAACAAATCCATGAGGATTTAGGTCCAAAGTGAATAATATCATACAATTATGGAGATATGTAATTCTATTGGTCCAAAGTGGTAGCAGAGTCATGGTCAAGATATAGCCATGTGGGGAACCTTAACAAAGGAGGTGGGAAGGCCCGGACAGATGTAGCCATTAACTTGTATTTTTACAAGACAAAAATGAAAAATAGAAATTTCCAGACGAAGATAAAGAATTTGGAGAAAAAACATAGTGATGTGAAGAAAATCAGATAGGTAGTGAATCATACAGATCTAGCACTATAAATAATTTCAAAACACTCACCACCAAAGGCTGATGTAAGTTACTAAAGTTACAGCATAGGCTAATAGGCCATTTGCCTGCAATCAAAAGAAACAGAAATAAATTATGTCAACAATGACCTCATATTGGCTAAACTGTATAGTCCTCATGCATTTCGGGAAAGAGAAGAAGAAATAAACTTTGGGATCTCTTATCTGCAACTGTGGGACATCCTTGTACTACATGATTCCTTTATTACAACGTCTTATCTATTTGTTAGGTTGAAATAAAAACTTCCTTATCCACTAACAAAATCATTCTGACACTGATATAGATGTAACTTCCAGTTCACTAACTATTTTTTTTTAAGAATAAGAATGCTTTTCACAAGTAGATAAGTTAACAAGAAAATAGAAACTAAAAAATTTATACAATGACATGGGAGCTTGAATGACTAAGACAAAATAGTTTATGAGACTATACATTTCAGAAACACATAACAAACAACACAAAATTCTAAGTCATGTATAATCTTCATCATTTCATCGCCATCCAGTAGTCTAAGTCCTAACTATTTGGTAACAAATTGTATAATCTTATTCCATCATTTGAATCTATGCAAGATTATATTATCAGCAACATTAAGATCTCTTATATGACTTTTAATTGTGTCAATTAAAGTTCCCTGTGGACCATTAAACCATCATAACATATTTTCTCTCATTTTACAATCTACTAGAACTACACCTAGTTGTGCATGAATACTAGACCATGTATCCATCTTAGCATCTCATATCTACTATATTAACTTTGTTCAGACATTAATTTCTAAGTATGTGGTAGACTAATGCATCACATATCTATATAAATGATGGGTCTTACCATAATTTCAGAAAATTTTCTTTTAAGCCTGAGATGTACGTGATGATCACAAATGACTCCAAATAATTTTCAGGCTATAGTGTACAGAATACCACCCACAACAACACAAATAATTGGAAACTCATATGTATAACTTCACAGAAATATCATTGTTTTATATCAACGGTAATTGACCACAAACAGGGCCTCCATTGAAAGTAGCAGGAAGTATTTATAAGATCAAGCAGCGCTTTAATTTTATATATATTCTTTAAACAAAAGGGATGGGAACAGCATGTTTGAAGAGTGATGTGTTTCTTGAGGTTAATTAACACAAACCTTGTAGACAGGTATATTCCCAGTAGGAGATATAGGACCTTCAACCCTCTTCCCAGGTAGCACAAGCTGGAGTATGGCTTCAAAAGCACCAAAACAAGCAATTATTTCCCATGCAATAAGGGAAGGTGTAGGGCAGATATCCTTGAGACTTTGCAGTCCATGTTTCCTAACACATTCAAAGGTTTGCACGACTGAGCCATCTGCATGAACCATTGTATACCATCTGCAACAAAGACCAATGGCATGAACAGAATGATTACTGCGTCCAGAATGTCATAAGATACTCAACTTATTCTTAAGAGCCTAAGGATATTAATAAGAAGAGGACAACTGTATAGGGAAAAAAGATAGCTATCCATTAATGGAATAGATCAACAAGTGATGTGATCGTTTGAGTAACTTGACATTTGATTATAATGGATTTTACACAACTTTTACAACTAAGAAACATTAAGAATGATCTAGTTGCATATGAGTAGGATCTTTAGCTAACTACATTCCGGGTTAACTAAGAAGCTAATAACAATAAAGGTAAAGTTATATGCCAAAGAATTGAAACATGAGCGCTTGATAAAGAATTAAACATCTTTGTTGTAAATAGCTGAACTAATATTATAAGCATATGATCTGCTGCAAAAAATGCCTATTTACACAGTCATAGTCAGATGATTTGCAATCATCAATACTATGCCTCAAATTTATTCTTTAACTAAATAATAGGTAGTTCAATTACTTGGGATGATTATCATAGAACACTTTTTAGACAAAAGAAAATGAAAGAAACGGAGAAACTGTTATACTGTGTCATTTCAGCAAAGCCAAGTAAATCAATCAACAGCGATAGAGATTTTAAGTTGAGGCTGAGTGCATGTTCAATGGACATCCAAGGCAACTGAAAGGCACCACGAGAAATAATTTATACTCGTTCTACTAAAAGTATAGACAACAAGGTAACGTACATACCATACAAACACGAAAACGATAGAAACTCAAAATGTATTACTACAATCATAGAATTAAAAAAAAACTGAATTGCAGGTTATTCCTTTCTCAAAATCCTGAAGTGCAAGAATAGCCTTGATTTTACATCACCAAAATAAACAGAAATAAGAAACGAGTTTCGGTGCTAAAGTTGACAGCTTATTTGGGATATTGCCAGCAATCCAAGAAAAGGGAAAGGAGAAGAATGTACGTTTGGAACAATTCAAAAGAAAGAATAAAATGAGAATCATAATTCTCACAGTATCAACCAGGACAGACATTTTGATAATCGAACATCCGCAAGCTGCGTCAAGTTTATCACGAATGAGCAGGGAGGGTGTTCCGATAACACAGAGAAAAGCAGGAATCAGTATAGGATAGCACATGGAGTACCACAAGCATGGATCCTGAATGTCAAACCACGTGAATACTTTCCTCGAGATATCAAAAACCAACCAAGCGATCATACATAAGTAACCATTCAGAAAAGGGTTTAATCGCACGAATCTGAGAGATAGACGGATAGAAAACAGAGAGATCTTACAGCAGGATGACGAAGGGAGGGCATAGCGTGAGAAGCGAGATCATGGAAGTGTAAGTGACAACAGGGGAGTGCACCGTCTTCGCTTCCCCCATCTTCGTCGTCCGCCTGAGTGCTGCTGGTGCGGATCGCTCGCTGTCGCCGCGGAGATTTTTTATTTGGAAAGCGCAGGGAAGACGAGAGATTCATTTAAGACTCAGGTCTTCGGCGACATCGACTGACCTTCCGATGATACTCCTCTAAATTGTTTCTATTCACAATAATACCACTACCGTCATGTGCTTTATATCACTCTATTCTCGCAAGCGGACGTGACACGAAAAACCGTTATAATCGAGTAGGCGGACCAAGCGTTTCGGTGCTACAAGTAAAACGCGGAATTGGGACAGTAACAGTAGAAAAATGATAGGGAACGTAAAATTTTAACGTGAAATTCAATTTAAATAACGTGACAATTCAATTACAGCGATCCTCAACAAATTCACCATATTTCCCAGAGTGTAGTTTGGTTCAAGGTGACAGTCGGAAACTGCCGACAGTATCCAAATGATAATCGAATATGTACACGAAAGATATCAAATCATTTACGTTGAGTTTCACATTGTCTATCATTGATTGTAAGAGAAAGTTAAAAGTAGTTCGTACGGAACGGAACGGTCGAATTTGCTTTGCGGAACCAGCCATTGGACCGTAATGTGTGATCTAAATTAATAAACAAACAAATAATAAGTATTTTTTTTTATTTTTTATAATAATAATTGTCTTTTTAAATAAATAATTGTTATTTCCTACCAAAACCTTCGTGCAACTCCAACATTTTCTTTTGCCAAAAAAAATTATTTAAAATGTTTTTGTGTTGATTTTAGTCAAGCACCTTAAATTTTTGTATAACAAAAAAGGCTTAGATATTTTAAATTCAAACCAAAAATAACTATTTTGATAAAAGGCTTTGATACTTTAAATTCAAACCAAAAATAAACTATTTTGATAAAACATTGTGGACCAAAATACTCGGCGATCATCTCACTCCTAAATCTTAGAAAGTATTTTTTTATTCAAAGATGAGTAAATATAATATATTTTTCAACTACTATTTATAACCATTATTAATTGTAACTCAAATATAATATTGATCAATGACATCAATATTTTTATTTTTTATTTAATTTAGATATTTAATTTTTTGAATTGATTAATTTTAAAGATAACTAATTTGAGTCTATTAAATTTTTTTACCACCTACTACCATAAATCACTCGCAAAGGTTTATTCAAGCGATCAATTTTTAAAGATTTATTATTCTATTAGAAAAAAAATTTACCGTATATTATCGTTGAAATTCAAACCTTAAATCTCTATTAATAGTTTGAAAAAATTAATATTGTAGCCTGGAATTATTGATCAATATTGATCAAGGCTGTTAATCAAAGAATAAAATAGTAGTTAAGATTTATAATTATTAAAATATAATAATGATTAGTTGAATAAAAAAAGAATATTAATATTGTCCATTGTATACTCATAACTATTATAAATATGAATGGTATAGATTAAAATTAAAATATCCATATTATATTGGAGCAATATAGATATCTTAGGTTTTGATATTCAAGTAAAGATTTAAGTTATATTTATTATCATTTTTGATGTTGCATTATGAGAATGTATGACACAGGTACATAAGAGAAAAACCCAAGTGACATCTTAGCAAAGAAAGATCCGACAACAAGGACAGAGGCGGAAGGAAGCTCCAAAAGACAAGGCGTGAAGGATGGAGAGGCATTTGAGGGGCGCAAGGCTGTTGGAGGAGGCTAGAAGGCTATGTTAGGTTGGTCGGGCGAGGACGAGTGTTGAGTGACTGTACTCGAGGTTGAAATCCTAGGTTTAGGGTTTGATCAGTCGACTGTTGCCTGTAGCAGTCGACTAGTGTTGGGCACAGAAAGATCAATTGACTGATCTTTTATGTAGTCGACTAGTGTCAGCTGGAATTCGAATGTTGGACTGTAACGTTCGAATTCAACAGTTGGCAGTCGACTGGTGTTGGCACTAGTCGACTGGTAATGGCTGTTTCAGGATCGAGCTCTATTTAAGAGAGCTCTGTTTGACTGGGCAAAGGTTGACGAAATAAGCTTGGATAAAGCTTATTAGTAGTCTACCAAGCTCAGGTGTGTGTGCAAGTGTTGTGGCGAAGTATCTCCACCCACAAGGAGCTACACGATCTAGCCAGAGGCTTTTCGGGGAGTCATCCACCGACGGATCGGGATCGTTCACCTTACGGACAGCCGTGGAGTAGGAGCTTTATCTCCGAACCATGTTAAATTGGTTTGTCTTCCTTTGCGTTAGTTTTAGTTTATAATTATTCCGCTTGCGCAAACTAATCGTGTAGGAAGAACCGCGAAAGAAGTTGGTGAACGACTATTTACCCCCCTCTAGCCATACGCACTGATCCCCAACAAGTGGTATCAGAGCAAGGATCACTTTTGTTGGACTAACCGCCAAAAGAGCAAAGGCGCTAGAGGAAGTTGGATTCGGAAGGTCCGCTAGGATGGGATACTCGAATCCCACCTCCATATGATCGAAACAACTTCGATTATTGGAGGAAGCGGTTAGAGACTTGGTTCCAAATAAATTGGGACTATTGGATTGCATTAGAGGTTCCGTTCAAAGGTCCAACGGACAAAAAGGGAAAACGCCTCCGACTTCGGTATTTGTTAAAGGATCAAAAGGAGTAAGCGGAGTCGAATAAGGAGGTAACGAAAATTGTTTTAAATTTATTACCTTCTTATATTGTGTCCCATGTAAGTGAGTACAAGAATGCTCATGAGCTATAGAGGAAGGTGATAGCTCTTCATGAGGATTCTACACAACGACAAGAAGTGGATGAGCCCAAGGACAAGAGCTCCTTGGTCCAAGAGAAGGAGAAAGATCAATCGGAAGTTGAATCAAGCTCAACATCCGAAAATGAGGAGGAAGTGGAATCGTCCACATCCTGAAGTGAGGAAGAAGAAGAGCAATCCAAGGTGGAGGAGATCTTGGAATCTCAACCCTCAACCTCAATTACCAAGAAGAGTGAAAAATCCCACATCAAATGCATTAAGTGTGGGGAAATGGAATACTACAAGAGTAGGTGTCCTTCACTTAAGAAGGTAAAAGAGATAAACCATAAATCCGGTAAAGTTCATTTAAAAACTAATGAGGATTGTAGGGATGGAGCTAAAGATAAGAAGTATATAATTTGTTTTACGTGTGGTGAGAGGGGGTACTACCACACAAAATGCCCAAGGAAACGAGAGTTCAAGAAGCTAGAGCATTTGAAGAAATTGGAGAAGAAGAGGAGCTCAAGCCAAGGGGGAGCTTCAAAGTTAAAAGGGAAGGTAATCCCTTATTTAAAATTCAATCCAATTTCTAATTCATATATGCTTGTTAAAAATAATGTAGATTATTTACCCAAGCATAATCATGGATTTAGGTATAATGATAGGAATAGGGTTAACTGTAGGACCGATGCACGTGAGAGGGGGGGTGAATCACGTGACTTTTAAAATCTTCGTTATAAAATCAGAGTCGATAAAAAATTGTACGATGCTTTTGATAACGTGCGCAGCGGAAAAATTAAAACGAAATGTGAAAGCGAAAAATACTAAAAATTACACGAGGAGTTTTACTTCGTTCGGAGCCTTCGCCGACTCCTACTCGAAGGCCCAGGTTCCTTGAACCTTTCCTGTGGGCAATCCACTAAAAACCTCTACCGACAAACTCCCGATAGAGTGATTCGTATACAAGATTGGGCGGAAGTGTAACAGCCCTACACTTCCCCCTTAAATAATTTAAGTGCAGACAGAATGAAAAATTCGTTACCCAACACTTAGATTTATCTGAAGCAGCTTGGGTGTTGGGAGCGATCTTCCAGCAGCGGTCGGACAACGTCGAGTCAAAGCACAAACCGCAGCAGAGGAGCGTGGAAGCAAGAGAGCGCCAAAGCTTGAACCAGAATCAAATTTTCTTATCTGTTAGAGGGCTTGCTTGCTTCTATTTATAGTGCCTCGATGCATGATCTTCTCAGCTCAAATTTTATCCATCAACAAGATGAAATAATTAAAAAAAAGATAATGTTTCTATCCTTTGCTTCGATTAAGAAAATAATTTAAATAAAATATAAATACAGAATATTGAAAAGTTAACCAAGAGGTTTTATCCTCTTACAATTTTATTAATAATTTAAAATGAGATTTTATCCTTCCAGCTAAGCTTCACGTGAGAATTTTAAGCATTAGTAGGAATAATTTTATTCTCTAAAAAGAAGGAAATACGAATAATTTAAATGATAATTTATCCTCCACCAAGGCTTTAGATAAGGAATAATTTTATAAAATTCAACTACAAAATCTAATTAAATAAATTCTGTAAAATAGAGTTAATGCATTTAGAGTTAATTAGACCCCGTCCAAACCGGAATAATTTTATAAAATTCAACTACAAAATCTAATTAAATAAATTCTGTAAAATAGAGTTAATGCATTTAGAGTTAATTAGACCCCGTCCAAACCTGGATAAGGATCTAACCAGGACTCAACCGAGGTCACCAAAATGGGCCTAAGTTGGACCACGCCTAAAATCCTAAAATAGGACCCGTCCTCACTGGTTCGCTCCTCCAGTGACTTACCTCACTTACCTCGTGCAGCTCTACTCAACTTCTTAACCCACCAGGTCTTCCTGCCAGGGCTCAACCACCCTGGTCTTTTTGCCAAGTTTCAACCAACTTGGGCTTCAGCCAGTTGTCAGGCCCCGTGAACCCAACTGGACTTCTCGCCAGGACTCAACCACCCTGGACTTCCCGCCAGGACTCAACCACCCTGGAATTCAGCTTGGTGTCAGGTCCTAAGTCTTTCAACCCTGCACCCTTAGTAAAGAGGTCAAAACCAAAAGCAAGTCTAACTTTAACCTATTTGTCATTCATCAAAACTCAGGTTTAACTATTAGTGCAAATTGCACCAACTTGTAGGATCGGGTCGACCGGCTAGAGGGGGGTGAATAGACGGTTTATTAAAAATAAGCACTAACACTCGTCTTTAAAAAGAAATAAACTTGGTTGCAACAGAGTCGTTGCTTCCAAGGCAGTTGATGCTCAAACAGAAACTCCTTAAGGCGGAGAAGCCTTTACAGTTGTAGCACAGAAAAAGCTTAGAGAGAAAGAGAGTTTACAACTCAATTAATTGAATAAAAATGTTGAAACTCTAAACCTATTTATAGCCTAAGAGAATAAATCTAGATTGTTGATTGTTGAGGAATTTTCTCTTGGCCATTGATCCATGGATGTAATCTGGATGGTTGATCTTGGATGAGATTAAACTGCATCCATTAGATCTGATTAAAGGATAAAGTTATCCTTTAAGAGATAACTTTATCTTTTGCTCGCAACAGATAAATAACTTTATCATCTGCTCGCAACAACTTTAATCACATCTCTTTCTTATCTCAGTCGTTAAGGTTGATGATTTATGTCGGCGAGGTTGCTGGTTCGAATCTTTGCAGCAACAAATAAAATTCTTTTTGTTTCACGTGTCTTGTTTGACTTGGTCAAACTGACCAGTCTTTTGGTTCATCTTCTGGGTGATTTCCGGCCAACCGGAGTTAGGCTCACCCGAACCCGACTCCGGCCTTTCGCCCCTCGAGCGTGCTTCCTCCCGGTTTCCCGTCCCTCGGGCGTCGCGTACGTCCTTCTCGATCCACCGGTGTACTCTTCTGTAGCTTCCGCGTCCCTCGGATTGTACTGAGCCCGTCGGCTCACTTCCCCGCATAATCCTTCTCGTCCGCTACGTCTTACACTCGACTTCCTCCGTAAGACGAGTGTTAGTGCTTACTTTTTAATAAACCGTCTATTCACCCCCCTCTAGCCGATCGACCCGATCCTACAAGTGGTATCAGAGCGGGTTCGCTTTTGAAGGACTAATCGCCTGAGAAAGCAACAAGACGATGGCCGGCGCGCACATTCATCCACCTAAATTCGAAGGGGATTTCACCGTCTGGAAGAAAAAAATGGAGGTATTTTTTCGTACAGATTTTGATATTCTTTTATCAATAAAATATGGTTTTGCAGTTCCTAAAGATGCGAACGGGGATGAAAAAGAAGAAAGCTTGTGGAATAAGAAGGAGCAGTCGGAATCTGTTGCCAATGGTAAGGCCGAGTTCCACCTCCTAACAGTCTTGCCTACTCAAGAGGTAAACCGGATCGGCAACTACCACTCCGCAAAAGAATTATGGGAGAAGTTCCTAGAACTTCATGAGGGTACCTCTGAAGCCAAATCAGCAAGAAAGGATCTCCTCCGGAACCAGCTGATAAACCTGCAAATGAAGGAAGGAGAAACGGTGGCTGAACTTCATGCCAAAATAAAGGAGCTAATCTCCGGACTCACCCAACTCGGCGAATCGGTAAGTAATCGCGACTCCATTCGATATGCCCTCAACGCCTTCCCAAGGACCCAGGAGTGGAGCTCAATCGTCGACGCTTATTACATCTCCAAAGATTTAGAGGTAAGTACATTAGATGAAATGTTTTCCATTTTCGAATTACACGAATCTCGGTGGGCATGATCTAGAAAGACGAAGAATCTGGCCCTAAACACAAGGAGAACGGAGAAGGAGTCAGAATCCTCGACGGACGACGAGACAACGCAAATAGTAAGTTCATTTAAAAGTTTTTTTAAAGCTAATAACTTTTCGAGAATGCAGAAGAAAAGGCGGTCTTCGAAGAAACGAACTGTCCGATGCTACAACTGCAACGAGGAGGGACACCTAAAAGATCAGTGTCCCAAAATCAAAAACCAGCCAAAGAAAAAGAAGGCATTGAAGGCCACCTGGGACGAGATCTCGTCGGACGAATCAGAAGTTCAAGAGTACGCGGGACTTGCGCTGATGGCAAGTCATCAAGAGGGGAGCAGTGTTGAAGGGGGAGCGACATCAGAAAGCGACAACGAAGAAGGAACCTCGCTTTTCGAAAGCGATCCGGTAAGTGAGGTTTGTTTTCTTCCTCATGATCAATTGTATGCTGGTGTTAAAGCCTTGCTCAAATCTAATTACAGATTAGAAAAAGAAAATTCTAAATTAAAAAATGAAAATATTGATCTGAAAAATTTAGTTGAGAAATTAGAATGTGATATTGTCTGTTTGCGACACAAGAAAAATAGTTATCCTGAAAAGTTGAATTGGTATTTTAAAAACCATAAAGGCCAATTTAAAAAGGTGCCAAAGAATTACATTCCATCCAAATTTTTACTTAATCCTGTCGATAGAAATCTATTTTGGATACCAAAATCGATTTTGAATTAGTTTTCTATTACTGCATAATTTTTCTTGCAAAATTAGAAATAGATTAACACATTTTATGATATTTTGAATTTTAAAAATATATCGTTGAATTTTTTATTCTGCCACTATATGATTTATTTTTGAATATACAAAATAGATTTTAATTTGGAAATTTTTGTAAAAAGCAATAATTTTATCTTCCACCTGTACAAAAATTTTTAAAATTTTCCAATGGACGAATTAATTTCTATAAATTTTTAATTGAAATTCGTATTTTTTAATTTTAAAAAATATTTGAAAATTTTTTAATCAAAAATTAAATTTCGGTGATATGCACTTAATCTATTCACGGCTTAAAAAAAAATGTTTCACATTTTTTTAAGTTCTAATCATATTTTTTTCTTTCCCTATTTTTTGTGCCCCATTTTTTGCTGTGATCAAAGGGGGAGAGTAGCTTAAGTTTAGGGGGAGGTTGTGGTTATTGATTGCAATATTTTTTTTCTATGCTTAACTGCTTAATTTAGTTTTACTAAATTCCTTATTTTTTGGTTTATCCTAACTAAACTTGGGTTGATCCACATCAAAAAGAGAGAGATTGTTGGTGCCCCGGCTGGTTTTGATGTGATCAACTAGGTTAGTTAGGTCCTGTGTGTTTTTAATCCCTCTGTCTAAGTATGCAGGAACTTAGGAACGGAGGAAGTCGAGCGTAAGACGTGGCGGACGAGAAGGATTGCGCGGGAAAGCGAGCCGACGGGCTCAGTGCAATCCGAGGGACGCGGAAGCTGCGGAAGAGTACACCGGTGGAGCGAGAAGGACGTGCGCGGTGTCCGAGGGACGAGAAGCCGGGAGGAAGGACGCTCGAGGGGCGAAAGGCCAGAGTCGGGTTCGGGTGAACCTAACTCCGGTTGGCCGGAAATCACCCAATCGACGGTTTGACGAAAAGTCAACTAAGTTGACTTTTATCAAGTCAACATTTGACTTGCTATTAAAATAATAAAGTTTTAATTATATTAAAACTTTATTTAAAGTTTCAATTTAATTAAAGTTTTTCAAGTAAATTTTCATTTAATTAAATTTGGTTAAAACTTGATTTTAATTAAAGCTTCTTTTAATTAACATGGATGCACAGGGCCATCCTCAATTCGGCAACACAATCGGCAACAGCAAATTAAATCGGCAAAAAGTTTCGGTCAAAGGCTATCTCTCGGTCAAAGGCTATCACAAAAAGTTTCGGCAACAGCAAATTAAATCGGCAACAGCTTCTTACGTGAAGTTCGGTCAAAAGAGCCGTTGAAGACCATTTCAAAGGAGCCGATCAAATTATCTCTTTTAATTAAAGTTTAAAAGTTGATTGAGATAATCTTAGATCTACGATCAAGATAAAACTCAATCTTGTATCAACGGTCAAGATCATATCACTCAACCTATAAATAGGTTTAGAGATTCAATCAATTAATTGAGTTGTAAACTCTCTTTCTCTCTAAGTTTTCTCTGTGCTACAACTGTAAAGGCTTCTCCGCCTTAAGGAGTTTCTGTTTACTGATATTACTACTTAGAGATCGAAACAACGACATAGAAATTCAAAAAAAAACCATCTCGAGCGGAAAGATAAAGTTTTAAATAAAACTTTATTTCTTAAAAGATAATGTTATATTATCTTTTAATCAAATCCAATTGATGCAGTTTAATCCCATCCAAGATCAACCATCCAGATTACATCCATGGATCAACGACCAAGAGAAAAATCATCGACAATCAACAATCCAGATTTATTCTCTTAGGCTATAAATAGACTTAGAGGTTTTGTTTATTTAATTCAATTCAATTTCTTGTAATTCTCTCTAAAGTCTAGTGTGCTTCAGTTGTAAGGCTTCTCCGCCACAAGGAGATTTTTTTTGCTTTAACCGTCTTGGAAGTAACGACCAAGTTGCAACCAAGTTTCTTTTTAAAAGACGAGTTCCTCCATTTCTTTATTTTATTATCTGTCTATTCACCCCCCTCTAGCCGGACCAACCCGATCCTATATGTGGTATCAGAGCCAGGTTGCCGCAGAAGGACTAACCGCCAACTGCAGCAAATCTCAAGAAGATGGTTGGACCAGTGATATACCCGCCTAAGTTTGAGGGGGAGTTCACGGCATGGAAACGGAAGATGCAGGTATTTTTTGTTATTGATTATGAGTTATTAATAATTGTGAAAAATGGCTATGCAGCTCCAAAAGATAATGAAGGAAAGATCAAGGATCCTGACTCCTGGAATAAGAAGGAGCAAGTAGACGCAGTTGCTAACGGAAAGGCAGAATTCCATCTGCTGACCGTCCTCCCAGAGCAAGATGTCAACCGGATCGGTAAGTACGAATCGGCGAAGGAACTTTGGGAAAAGTTTCTCGAACTGCAGAGAAAGAAGAAACGCACGATCCGATGTTATAACTGCAACGAGGAGGGACATATGAAAGATCAGTGCCCCAAACTCAAGAACCAGCCAAAGAAGAAAAGGGCACTAAAAGCTACCTGGGACGAGACTTCGTCAGATGAATCGGAAGCCGAAGAATTCGTTGGACTTGCACTGATGGCAAGTCACCAAGATGAAGATGAAGAAAGTACCTCGGAAGAAAGTAGCAACGAAGGGGAAATCCCTAACTTCGAAACTGACCCGGTAAGTGAGGTATGCCTACTTCCACCTGCTCGAATTTACTCTATACTAAAATCTATGCTAAAGTCGATGAATAAATTAGAAATAGCAAACTCTGAATTAAAAGAAAAATTAGTCACTCCATGCTCATCTGATCTATCTGACCAACTGAAAATAGAGAATGAAAATTTAAAAAATTTAGTAGAAAAATTAGAAAATGATATTGCATGTTTAAGAACTAAAAAGAATTTTTATCCTGAAAATCTGAATTGGTATGTTAAAAATCACAGGGGTCAACTTAGAAAAATGACCAAGAACTATATTCCTCCTAGATTTTTAATTAACCCTGTAGATAGGAACTTATTTTGGGTTCCAAAGTCTATTTTAAGTTGATTATTTTTCTTTCTATTACATATGCGCTTAATTATCTGACATTTTTTTTATTAGGAAATTTAGTTTGATTAATTGTTACTAAATAAAAATTGTATCTCTAACTTTTCCAAATGCATAATCTTGTTGTCTATATACGACGAATTTTTTCTCAGATTTTTTTTCATTTCGAATTTTCATGATTTTATGTTCAAAATTCGAATCTTAAATAGTAAAAATAGAAAACAAAGTTATTTTCTCAGATCTGATTTTTCCATGATTTAGATATAATTAAAAGAATTTAATAAAATTTTTATTCGAATATTTGAAGCAATTTTGAATTTTTAAATATTTTTTTCAAAAATTCTATTCTGCTGGGTTTTAATTTATTTTTAGACTTGTTGATCGAATTTAAGATTAAAAATTTTTTTTTGTACAACCCCATATACCTATCATCATTGTATACAAAATATTCCAGATTTTTTAATTGATATTTCAATTTTCTATAAATATTTTACTAAAATCAGATTTTTATTTAAACAAGAAGGATCGAACCTGAGACATACCAAGTACACGGTAACGCACTTACCAATTGGGATAAAGGGCTATGGCAGTAAATAATTTTTACTTTTCTTGTGGGCTCTTGGACTAGTCTTTTTGAATATTGGCAACATTTCACTTCAATCACCTTCTATCCCAAATGGTAGTTGGGTTTGTGTGTCTTCTTGAGGTCTCATGTTCGATTCTCCTTTGCATCAATTAATTTCTTTTTTTTCCTTTTGGGCGCTTGGACTAGTCTTTTTGATTCTTCGTCTTCTGGGTGATTTCCGGCCAACCGAAGTTAGGCTCACCCGAACCCGACTCCGGTCTTTCGCCCCTCGAGCGTCCTTCCTCCCGGCTTCTCGTCCCTCGGACACCGCGCACGTCCTTCTCGCTCCACCGGTGTACTCTTCCGCAGCTTCCGCGTCCCTCGGATTGTACTAAGCCCGTCGGCTCACTTCCCCGCGCAATCCTTCTCATCCACTGTGTCTTACGCTCGACTTCCTCCGTACCTAAGTTCCTGCACACTTAGCAGAGGGATTAAAACCAACAGGACCTAACCAACTTGGTTGATCGCATCAAAACCAACCGGGGCACCAACAATAGGGTTAACAAGGTAGATAACTCTAGGAAATCATCCAAGGCTAGACCGAGTATGACCCAAACTACCATGCCTAAAGGAAGGAAGGTAATAAATGAGAGAGACATTAATCCCAAGAAGGGGAGACATATGCCTAGAAGGTGGGTAGGTCTAGGAATGCCCAAGGTGGACATGTTGACTCTAGGGTTAAAGCTCTAGAGTTCGAAAATCAAGTCTTGAAGGCAGAACTTGAAGAAATAGAGAGAGTCCTAAATAGATTCATTATTGGACCTAGGGGACTTGACATGTGTTTGGGTGTTTAAAAATCCAAAAATGTCAAATTGAGTACCTCCAAGACCAAAAGAATGTCAAATGCTAGAAGGGCACAAGACATTGATAAGGGAGGAGTAATTAAGAACAAGTCGTCCAAGATTAAGAAGATAACCTTGGATGAGAGCCAAGGATCACCGAAAATACACCAATGTGGCTTAGTAACCTTGGATGAGTCACCTAGGGAGGTGACTAAGGTTAAGAGCTCAAGGGGGAGTTCTAAGAGTCAAATTGGATCCATGATAAATGGATCTCGGGAAGATATCTCCCGGAAGTCAAGATGAACCATGGAGTATGCCAAAGGGTTTAAAGACGGATTTGAGTCTCAATCCTTAGATTTTGGCACATTGAATTTATGTTTCATGCATGAAAATATGATATTGGGGTTATATTACATGAAAATTGGGTTTTAATGTGTAGATGTCATATAAACCAATGCTTGGAATGCATTGTGGTTTGGTATGGGCAGATACATTAAGTGGAAGTCAAAACTAGGACTTTAGGTCAAAGTTCTATTGAACCATTTAGATAATTCTGGGTTTTGTGTCAATCATGGGATCCGAGATATATACATTTTTAAATATATTTTCCCAAGTAAACACAGGTACCACAAACTTCTCCACAAAATTTGGAAATTTTTGGAGACTTATGAAATTTCTGGTGCATTTCTGAAATTAAGTTAGAAATGTAGAAATAGGCTGATATCAGGGTATCAGTCGACTGATGCAGAGGTCAGTCGACTGATAATTCTGTGGGGTTGATTTTCGACTAGGTCAGTCGACTGGTAACTGTCTCAATCGACTGATATAGGTTGAAATTTTTTTCAGCAAAGTCGATGTGTCTTGATGATGTTGAACTTTTGTATAACCTTATGGGGGTTAATACACAATGTTTGTAGTCTTTTAAGGTTAAAAAATCCAATAATTGAGATATTATTGGAACTCTTTTTGATGTGTGGCAAAGAGGGAGAAGTGGGGAGTTTAGGCAAAGGGGGAGCTTAAGGTTAGCTTCTATGATTTATGCATGATCTGTTATTTCTCTAACATAAGTAGGTTGTTAAACATCAAAAAGGGAGAGATTGTTGGATCAATCTAAATACCTTGGGTTTTGATGTTTGGGCAAAGATTTAAGTTAGGTTTATTATTGTATTTGATGTTTTATGTGAGAATGCAAGATATAAGTACGTAGGAGAAAAATTCAAGTGGCATTTTGGCAAAGAAAGACCCGATAACAAGGACTGAGGCCGAAGGAAGCTCCAGAAGGCAAGGTGTGAAGAATGAAGAGGCATCCGAGGGACGCAAGGCTAATAGAGGAGGCTAGAAGGCTAAGTATAAGTTGGTCGGGTGAGGACGAGTGCTGAGTGACTGTACTCGGGGTTAAAACCCTAGGTTTAGGGTTTGATCAGTCGACTGAACTTTTGTGCAGTCGTCTGGTGTCAGCTGGAATTCGAACGTTGGGTTATAACGTTCGAATTCAATAGCTGGCAGTCGATTGGTGTTGACACCAGTTGACTGGTAACGGCTGTTTCAGGATCGAGCTCTATTTAAGGGAGCTCGTTTTAACTGGGCAAATGTTGATGAAATAAGCTTGGGTAAAGCTTATTAGTAGTCTAACAAGTTTAGGTGTGTGTGCAAGTGTTGTGGCGAGATTTCTCCACCCACAAGGTGCTACTTGAGCTAGCCGGAGGCTTTTCGTGGAGTTATCCACCGACGAATCGGGATTGTCCACCTTACGGACAACCGTGGAGTAGGTGTTTTATCTCCGAACCACATTAAATTGGTTTGTCTTCCTTTGCATTAGTTTTAATTTATATTATTCTGCTTTCCCAAACTAACCGTGTAGGAAGAACCGCGAAAAAAGTGAGTGAACGACTATTCACCCCCTCTAATCGTACGCACCGATCCCCAACATATTATACATAGCTATGTTCATATTTTTATATTTTAGATATGTGAAAAAAAAAATAATGTGAATAAATTATAAAAGTATTGAAATACAAACTTCAAATAATTAGCGGATGTTTTTATCCAATTCCCTATTCATCATATTCTTGGAGAAATGATACGCATAGTGAAAATGAATACCTCAATAAAAATTTTGACTGTCAATAGGTGGCACGCCCGATCGCTGATCGGACATTACCGGCGGCCTCTGACCACCGCCCTGAACTAAACTATACCCTGGGAGACACGGTGAACTCGTTGGAGATCACCGTAATTGCGATCTAGCATCATTCACCGTCCTCCCAAGATATAGTTTGATTTGGGGCGGCGATCAAAGGCCGCTGGTAGTGTCCGATTTACGATCGAACATCGGACGTGATGCCGAGTGACGGTCAAAATTTTTATTGTGATATTCATTTTACTGTGTGTATGATTTACTAATCAGCATAAGATAATACTTATATTGATAGTTGTTTTAATAGTTAATGTCCTGAAATTTTAATGTCAAATTTATTTTTCTCCTAGCCTTTTATTATAAAAAATTTATTTTCACTTCTTATATGTAACTTTTTCTTTACTTCAACTCCTTAATATACTCTGATTTATCTAATTATCTTATTTTTCCATAAACAATTCAAAATAAGATATAATTTATCTTAAATTCAAAACCATTTAATTAGAATTACCCAATCGATTCAACTTAAGTTGGTCAATTGGTATAAGCTTCGAATCGATTATTCATGAGAAAAAAGAATCGTGTTCAATTGAACAAAAAGTATACTCGATTATAATTAAATAGTGTTAAATTTAGGAGCAATTAGATCTCCTTTTTAGACTTTTGTTTTGTACTTATAAAAATAATGAGAATTAAAAAAATAGTAATGCATAATTTGTTAGTAAATATACTATATTATAGTTTAAATGTGCTGAATTTAAGGAGAAAATATTTTTTTTGGACTTTTTATATCTATAAAGAATACGGATGATTAAATAAATTAATATTTATTAGAAAGTTAAATGAGCTATTGTATGTAGTAAGTGGAAATAAATTTTTTTTGTAAAGATTGAGGAGGAAGTTGAGTTAAATATTAAAGAGTTTAGGATAATTTAATCATGTTTTAATAGGTATTGATATTAATTTTTAATCGAAAATAATACCCTATGAATATCTAATCTTTCCCATATAAAAATTCATTATATTAAAATAAAATATTATGGATACTGCTAAATACTCAAATTCTGACTGGCTAGACAAGTAAAAATAGTTAAAAATTTAAACTTAATATCATTTTCTAATTTTTTGTCTTTCTTATTTATTTTCCTATTAAATTATATCCTTTTCTATTTATTTTCATATTAAATTATATTATTTTTAAATTAATTTTTTAACTTATTAAAATATATAAATCTAATATAATTTTTAATATCATTATTTAAAATATTTAAACTCAATTATATTATTTCTTATTTATTTTATAATAAATTATATTTATTTTTATATTAAATTATTTTTTATTTATTTATAAAAATTAATTTTGGAGGGTCAGATTCTGACATTCAAATTTACCGATATTATTATATATAATGAAAGGTCGATAATATTGGGCAATCCAAAATTAACTTTACCATCCCATGAACGTTGGGCTAACCACCACCAACTCGAATATATCCTTTTCTATTTATTTTCATATTAAATTATATTATTTTTAAATTAATTTTTTAACTTATTAAAATATATAAATCTAATATAATTTTTAATATCATTATTTAAAATATTTAAACTCAATTATATTATTTCTTATTTATTTTATAATAAATTATATTTATTTTTATATTAAATTATTTTTTATTTATTTATAAAAATTAATTTTGGAGGGTCAGATTCTGACATCCAAATTTACCGATATTATTATATCTAATGAAAGGTCGATAATATTGGGCAATCCAAAATTAACTTTACCATCCCATGAACGTTGGGCTAACCACCACCAACTCGAATATATCCTTTTCTATTTATTTTCATATTAAATTATATTATTTTTAAATTAATTTTTTAACTTATTAAAATATATAAATCTAATATAATTTTTAATATCATTATTTAAAATATTTAAACTCAATTATATTATTTCTTATTTATTTTATAATAAATTATATTTATTTTTATATTAAATTATTTTTTATTTATTTATAAAAATTAATTTTGGAGGGTCAGATTCTGACATCCAAATTTACCGATATTATTATATCTAATGAAAGGTCGATAATATTGGGCAATCCAAAATTAACTTTACCATCCCATGAACGTTGGGCTAACCACCACCAACTCGAATATATCCTTTTCTATTTATTTTCATATTAAATTATATTATTTTTTAAATTAATTTTTTAACTTATTAAAATATATAAATCTAATATAATTTTTAATATCATTATTTAAAATATTTAAACTCAATTATATTATTTCTTATTTATTTTATAAATAAATTATATTTATTTTTATATTAAATTATTTTTTATTTATTTATAAAAATTAATTTTGGAGGGTCAGATTCTGACATCCAAATTTACCGATATTATTATATCTAATGAAAGGTCGATAATATTGGGCAATCCAAAATTAACTTTATCATCCCATGAACGTTGGGCTAACCACCACCAACTCGAATATATCCTTTTCTATTTATTTTCATATTAAATTATATTATTTTTAAATTAATTTTTTAACTTATAAAATATATAAATCTAATATAATTTTTAATATCATTATTTAAAATATTTAAACTCAATTATATTATTTCTTATTTATTTTATAATAAATTATATTTATTTTTATATTAAATTATTTTTTATTTATTTATAAAAATTAATTTTGGAAGGTTAGATTCTGACATCCAAATTTACCGATATTATTATATCTAATGAAAGGTCGATAATATTGAACAATCTAAAATTAACTTTACCATCTCATGAACGTTGAGCTAACCACCACCAACTCGAATTAATTGACGAATAAAGAAGTTGAGTAATGATCACCTAAAAAAACCCACCAACTAAGGAAAGCTTTTAAATATGCCTAGCCACGCACCGCAAAAGTCAACATTTTTCAAATTGGATTTCAAATCAGGGTACAATCCACGAAATGGACGCCGATTGGCTTCGATAAAAGCAAGGGAATCTAATCTTTAAAAAGAAAATATTTATCTGAATTAATTTACGCACAAAAAGAAAATCCACCGATCCGATCCGACTATTTCACGGTCAATAAAAAAGGGGTGAGATCCTCTGATCTCAAAATCCCTGATTCATTCCTGATCCACACTAAAATTATGATCGGATCATGATTACAATCCGATCGCAATTTATTTCGATCTCCTCTAGGGTTCAACGTGCCTCTCAAATTATAGTTTGGATTCGGACGGGTGGCCGGAGACCACCCGACGGCCTAAACCGTGGCCGGGTGGTCTCCGGTCATCTGTCCGAACCCAAACTATAACCTGAGGGGCACGATAAATTTTAGAGGAGATCGAAACAAATTACGGCCGGATCGTAATCATGATCCGACCGTAATTTTAATATGAATCAGGAATGGATCAAGAATTTTGAGACCAGATCCCGCCCCAATAAAAAATTGTTTCAAGCGCCCGCCTTCGACTCTCCGGTCAGTAAAGCGGGCCCTATAAGTTCACCAGTCAACCGGACCGCGGGGCCCGCCTCATTACCATCTTTTTGACTTCTGTTCGCACATCTTTTCATGCACGGCCCGCATATGCCGGTGTCCTACTCAATTTTGTACCATCTAATGCTGCCGGTGGGACCCGAACATTCGAACACTTCACTTCTTCAGGTAGAAAAGACAAGGGCGTATGATTTAATTTACGGATTTGAACGTGCTCTCCAATCCGACTCAATTACGTCCCGGTACACGACGAAAGCTACATAATTTTTGGGAATATTTTTTTTTAAAAAAAGGAAAATATTTTACAGAAAAGAGCAAACCTCTCCTCGTTGAAGGCAGAGGGGAATAACAAACAAAATTAAAGCCCAACAAGCGAAAGGGGATCGAGGAAGAGGGCGAGGTCGGCGATAGGGCGGAGTCAGATTGCGGCGGCTCCGGCGATCGGGTCGCAAGTGGTTGGAGTGTGGCGGTGCTCTCCTTCGTAGGTGACGATGAGCATCGATGGATCATCCGGCGCACGCTCGACGTGCTTCCTCGCAGGGCAGCCGCGCAGGGTGCTGCACTTGTAGTAACCCCTGCGATTGGAAGAGAGCGTGAGGTTGATCTAAGGAGGCCTGATCGCGATCGGACGGAGTGGGGTGGAGGGAGACGGTTACCTGGGATATGGGGATCCCTTGATGGGCTTCTGTCCGTACTTGCGCCACGAGTACTCGTCGGCCGGGATGTCCGCCACCTTCGAACCAGTCGCTGGCACGCGGATCGTGCGTTTAACACGCAGTTTCCTGGTTAATCGAGGAATTGTTAGAGGCAAATTGATGTGTATGATAGAATAAAGGTTTCTAAGCTGCAATATGATTCGGGGCTTTGAAGATGGATCTATTTACCGTCGCTTGGAGCAGTGGCAACGAGCGCCGGGAACGGCATATTTCCCGGTGACGTGCTCTGATTGCGTCTGGTCGTGCTCGTGGCATCTCCGCTTACTGGCCGATGAGAGAGGTGGCTTCCCCGTCGGTGAGGGAGCGGGAGGGGGAAGAGAAGAAGGCCCGATCGTGCCGTTCGACACGCTGCCGTCGACCGTGACGGACGAGACGAAAGACGACGTGGCGGACGACATCGGCGTCCCCATGCTAAAGCACTTCCTACCGGAGGCGGTGGCAGACGCGACCGTCTTGGTGAAGTCGAACGTGAGTGACTGCGGCGGAGGCGGAAGCGAACGATCCGGAAGCTTGACGCGGAGCGGGATCGGAGCGAGAGTCACCATCTTCGCAGCCGCGAGAAAAGATGGCTCCGCCACGGGGGGTTGCGGCGGCGAAGCTGGTCCGCGGCGAAAGCGGGCGTGTCCGGTGCGGTCGAGTATGGATATGACCTTCTTGAACTTGGAGACGGCGTGATCGGTGATCTCGCGGCAGTCGAGCGGTTGCTGCTGCTGGAGCGAAAGCTTCCGGATCAGATGCTCCATGGAGCGGATGCCGGCGGTAGCTGCCTCCTGTATGGCGATCTGTTCGTCTATCTTGGTATAACTCATCAAGTCGACGGCCATGGAGCAGCGCCGGCCGATCCGATCTCTAGCAAACGAGCATCACAAGAGAAATAATGAAGAGAGTGACGGTGTGAGGAAGATGGAATGTTTTATAAAGACGACGACCAAGATTCGAGTCAAAGGCAGCCTTACATCCAACGGCTGATACCGCTCACTTTCTCCTCGTGATGGCATCCAAATTGAGATTTCGCTTTTTTCTTCTTTATATCACTATATAAAGTCTCACCCATTTCCTACCATCTCTTCTATTCGTCGAGGGTTGTATCGCCCATCATGCTGTAGCGAGGAGATAAAGTGTGGTCGATATAATGAGGCTTTCAGTCCACAGAGTAGGCGGACAACAATTAGGGTGGACTTCTGTTCTTTCCTGTTCAATTAAGAAGAGAAAATAACAAGAGCTGAATGATTCACGTCTTCTTATCTTACCCAATCACAACACCTTCATTATTGGAGGGAATGGCATACTCCCTCTTTGCGGGTATCTTGTGGGGTTACGTAAATTTTCTAAGAGAAATAAAAGGCAGTGGTAGTACCGCTGCGACATCTGTTCCCTTTTTTTTTTTTCCTAATCACATGTTTGGAAATGATCTCAGCCGTCCGATGAGTACTTTAGCCGATGCTGTGGGCTTTATTCAATGATTTAAATAAGTTAATGATCAAATAAAATATGGTGGTACGTACACTGAACACAGCTGTAGCATTGACCAAATGGAGTGCTGAGATTGACGTTTGATGAATGAAAATAATTATAAAAAAACAATAAATAAAGGATAAGAGAACGGTGTCAAAATACAGGACCAGGTAATGGCCGCGACAACGATGGCCACTAAAACTATGAGCCTGTTTCCCGATGCCCGCTTCTGTACTTTCTGTGACAGCCAACAGACAACGGTAATTCACTAAGTCAGGCGTCTAAACAACGCCACTAAGTATTCTAAATATACGAATCGCATATCCAACTGTTAGAATTACAAAATTGTATATTCATTTATCAAAATACCTATTTTTAAATGTAATTTTGATAATGAACTCCATAAAGATTGGAAGAGCACGGGTACGAAGATCCGGTGGGATCTCATGCTTCATGCTTGGCCGCCTTTCCACGATTAGAAGCTCCATCAAAGTTCATTTTCCTCTTCTTGCCTTTGGGATACCTCTTTCTCCCACGCTTAAGTTAAGAAAAAAAAAGTGAGAAAAATAAATCAAACTAGAATTACAATTATACAACAAACTTTTGTGGCCTTCAAAAAAGAAATGTTCTATTACTATCATCAAGCAGAGATTACCACAGCTGATAAGGTTTTGAGGGGATCTCTGTTTATACCTAATCCCCTCTTCAACTTGGGTCGCTTCTTTATTGGTTGTATTCCCATGGCAGCCATAGAAAGTTTTAGAAGGTTGCTAGCTTCCTTTGTCGTTTTATCAACAAGATATTCAGGAACCTCACGTAGATGCGACGGAGGAGCCTTCTTGCTCAGCAATTTGTCATGCTTTAATAACTCTAAATCATTTATATATATAAAAAAGGAGATAAAATTGCTACTACTATAAACTTAAGATGCAAATACAAAAACTATTATGATTTTTTTTATCTTACCCAAATCTTTTGGATTATGATCGAAATGAGCCTTCAACCTGAATGACAAATAACAAGAGTTACACTGGGAAACAACCATCATAAAAGAGTCAAAATGCCATTTATATATATATATAAAAGGTATCTGCTTAAGAAAAAGTGAGGTAAGAAGAACAAAGGTCATACTCACTTATCAGAGTTGATAATTTCATTCCTAAGTTCTTGAGCACGTGACTCTCTAACTGCAATCTTCGTGACAATCTTAGCAACATCCTGAAGAGTAAATCATTCATATGAAGTAATGATTCAACATACATCACATCAAATTTACATTTATTGAAACCCCAAACTTTTACTGAAACATAAAAGGCTAAGGGCTTCAAGTCGGGGTACAGAATACCAGCAAAACCTAGTGTTCATGTTCCAAATAAAATAACCAGAAAACGACTCCTATGCAGTAATGACAAATTTCTGGTGTTGTGTAACTCATAGGAGTTTACACTATAATACCAATCCTATATAAGATTACCTCAGCTCTGTAGCGCAAAGATTCCACAGCACTCTTTGCAAGTAAAGGGAAAGGAATAATGGAATCAGATTGTTCTTGGCTATCATACCCCATCATACTTTTTATTTCCTCGATAATTTCATCCTCTCCTGAGGATACCTGCTAACGCCATAAGATATATCAGAGAATAAAATCATTCCTGACTATTTTCCTTTCAGATGCATTATCCTTCAATATCAAGGATCATAAAAAATAAATGACAGATTCCATGAAGAAACAACCAAGGGATTGATGGTTTTCTAAACATGACTTGTCTCTCATTACTGTGCGACAAGTAAAAGAATATTTATAGGTTATTTAGAACTTATTCTAGTATTTCACTGAAAGATCAGATGCTTACGAGGGACACAGACACACCAGTGTTAAATGCTCTTCCTGTACGCCCAATCCTGTGAATGTATCCAGCAGCGGTTTCAGGCATGTCAAAATTAACTACCTGGATTTGGGCATAGACATACTGCGTTAGATGTATAAAAACAAACAAAAGTTTATTTTGATCCCAATAGGAGAGTGAATTTATTCTTCAAAAAGATAAATTAAGCAACAACAATCAATCATTTGGATAGATACAGGCCACTATAAGGAGTAATCATAGCAAGACAAGTCCAAAGATGCCTACGAGTTTAAAATTTAAAGGCTATCCTTGATTATGCTCCATGCTTATTATGTCTGTTCAATTGTGACACACAGCTTGCTCCATCTTGCAATTTGCAAATTAGCTGAGTTTAAAAGAGTCGATGAAGATAATATTCAAAATCATGAAAATTTAATGTTTGAATCTAATGTTACACTTACATAATTCAATTATTTCTGGGATAATTCTGAAGAAATGAATCAGTGCAATCAAATATATTCACAAGTTTGGCTTATCCGAAAAATGTACAGATCACAATCCTATGGGAGGGAGCAACCATCCTGCAAACCCCTATTGAGCATGCATCTTGCAGGTAGACACATATAGAGCATCCATCCTGAAGATAGAAACGCATAGACCATCCATCCTGCAGATAGACCCATATTACATGGAAATGTGGTGACCCCCCATGCATTTAAATCGTCATCAAACCTGTAACTAAAGCCTGGATATAGAATCACACCATCCACACATGCACATCTTAAGCATCATGTAGAAACACAGAAATATCAAACATTAAGGCTGCGTTTGGTTAGGGGTAATGTAATCCAGTTTGTAATGTAATTGAACCTGTAATGTAATCCAGATTACATGTTGTTGGCCTTGTAATCTATATTACAACACTTTTAATAGCTTTTGTAATGCAGATTACATTACATTACAATTTTAAAACTGTACCAAACAAAGTAATCAAACTTGTAATGTAATCCTGGTTACATTACAAGACTGATTACCCCTTACCAAACGTAGCCTAAATGTCTGCAGGAACCTTGGTAATCATAACTCCTGATAACTAGAACAACTACGAGGTTTGGAAAATAAAAAAATCAAATCACCATTCAATAATTTTATTTCCGAAGTGTGAACTTGCAGTATGTGGTAATGTGCTTAACTTGCATGGAGAAAATCACTGAGATATACCGAGAATGCGGAACAGTATACTATAGTAACAAATATGGTCTGATACATACCGTAAATACATTCTTGAAGTCAATTCCTCTCACAACTCCAAACTCTCCATCAACTTTGTTCTTTATTTGTTTTTTTGATTTCTTTGATGAAATTCTATTTTCCTTGTCCTTTTGTTCCTTAATCTTTGTCTGGCTATCATCTGTTGCTATTAAATAATCAAATAGCCCTGCGTTGAATTCCTGATGAAACCAACAGCAAGAAATAAAAATCAGGTATCATAACCACAACTATAAATCAACTAATCAAGTTCTTAAGAAATAAAATGAATAGAATATGAAGGAATAATCAAGAAAAATTAAATTTCAAAATAGAAAAATTAGGACAAATGAATTAAAAAGTTACAAACCTCAAGGATATGGAGACGTGAGTTTTGTGGTAATTCAGCATTTAAAACAGCAGATCTTATGCCAAACTGTAACAACAGAATAATGAATGTTGAGTATAGACCAAAAAAATTGATCTTCACCAAAAAAAAAAAATCACCAAAAAGTAGCATGATGAAGTATTAAGTAAAAGACATCAAATAGAGAATGTAAGAGGGAATACAGTGTATGATCTCCTACTACTCTCCTGGAAAACATATTATCAATTAGGAGAGATTATGAATGTAATTTCCAGCGTCAACTGAAAGCATTGACATTGCATCTGACATTACTAACATGAAATGATTTAATCAACCTTGAGGAGGAAAGCATTATAAATTTGCATATGAAACTCCATCAAATCTTATGTACTTCTTTGTTTTTCCCTCATCTCTCTCATACTTTCCATCCAAGTAATCAAACCTTAGAATTATAGCCAGTCATAACAGGGAATGGATGATCATGAATACATACCTGCTCCAGAAACAATCTAACTCTGAATCCCACGTCGATTGAGTTAACAAAAATTAACACTTTTTTCTGCACAAGCTCCAATTTCAATAGAGATAGGAGATTGAGTAGCTTATCTTGAGGACTACATGAAATCTGGAAAATGAGACAAAAAATCAGAAAGGTGGTTTAGTGTCCATCTCAACTGCTACCAGGTAAATTAGCATCTAGTTAAATGGTGAAGAAATATTAAACATGCATTAGAAAAAAAAGCTGAGCACACTTCATCAAGCCAAAAGCCTAATATTAAAGCTCAAGCCAAAATAGAAAAAAGGAATAAGAACTCGCAGAAACAGATAGATCTGACTCTCAAACAAGCTTAAAGGGAAATGCCAAACCATGACAGTTTTAATCCAAAGAAAATAAAAAGGACTCCTCACCAAGAATTGCTGGACATTCTTTGGGATAATTTCATCCTTTGAGTGGATACTTTCTGATAGTGTCAAGATTACAGGATTGTGCAGCACGAGTTTTTTCAGTTTATCAACATCAGAGCTGCAATGAGCTTAGTCAGCAAAAAAGCAGCAGATAGTAAAGACGTCAAAACTACTACAGGAGAAACAATAAGCTAGCAAAGAAGATATTGTTCCAGTTTCACACACACAAAAAAATAATAATAATAAGTGCTACAGTAACACTACACGATATGCATATCACTTGATGCAACTGTTACAAGTGAATATGCATAAACAACCTCAGCTAGATACTAAACACATTGTCTAATTTACCAAAATAAGCATATCAACTATTCAGTAGAAATATTCTCATCTAGAGTACAGGCAAACTGAAACAAAGAAGCGTTCCCTCAACAAGTCCAAATTTCTCATGGTCAATCTGATTGCCTTTTTGTGATATACAAGTAAATTTAGCTTCATAAACGGATAAAGTAAAACACATATAAACTTGAATAAATTAATAGTAAGACCGGCGACAACAAAAAATAAAAAAACAAACAAGAAAGAGTTATCCAATCCACATGAAAGTGGCAAGTCTTAGACCGGAAAATTGAGAGAGGAGGCAAAACCTTGAAGTGGCAGACATCAGGAGGCACTGACAACGTCGTGGGACATGAGAAATGAGTGATTTAAGATCATCTTCATAGCCATATGAGAGTAGCAGATCAGCCTAAAAATAAGGATGAGTTACACAAAACCACTTTGCAACTACTGCAACCAATAAAAATGCAAAGAAATAAATAACAAAGCTGGTGAACAAAGTCAGATGACATTGATTATAACTTCTTGATCACAATTATAATTTGCATAGTAAACAATGACTCCCACACCTTTCTACGATGCAGCATTTCATTTGTGCCTATGTTTTACTAGAAATTTCAGGGGGTAAGCAAAGTATGAGAAGAAAAGAACCCACACCTCATCTAGAATCAGCATTGAAAGTGAATCCTTAATAGAAGATGCCTGAAGAACACCTTTGGAAATGCTCGTTGAAATACAAGCTGGAGTTGACACAACAATATCAGGCGGACCAGTCAAAGCAGTTTTCTGCAATAAAACTAACTAAAACTCAATACTCTATGCGATTGAAATAATAAAGCAAGAAAATATAGTATTGGTAATATCAGCACAGATATATAGTTTTTTTCAAAGGGTAATCCGCGGACCATATCTGTGAGTAGCATGCTGGCTGTCAATTGTATAACTCTCAACGGCACTCTACAGAACTCCAGGAGAGATAATGCCTCCGAACAGACCTGGACAGAGTAACTCATCATCTATACAATTCTTGCAGTAAGGAAAACACATATATAAATGATTTTTTCCAAAACCTGCTGACATAATTCCCTTGTTGGTACGAGAATGAAAACACTCGGTCCAGGCTTTGTTGATTTTCCCTCTGAGAAGAGTTTGTGTAGCATGGGAAGGAGGTAAGCAAAGGTCTTGCCAGAACCTGTCTTCGCTCGTGCAACGATATCCTTCCCTTCCTATGGAACAAGGATAGGAACCTCAGTTTCATAGTCCAAAATCAACTTATCTTCCTTATCCCTAAAACATCTAAGGAACAGATTTTTTTCCCCCAAAACAGGGAGAAAACAACGCCCTAAAATAAATGAAATAGCAGGGTCACACACCAGGATCAAAGGGATAGCTTCGCGCTGGATAGGGGTGGCTTTGGCGATGCCCTTCTTCGACAACGCTCGCGTCAGACGGGGGTCAAGGCCGAGTTCCTCGAAGCCGGCATCCTCTTCTTTCTCCTCATTCCCGTCCGTCTGATTTTGATGCTTCATCTTATTGAATCTCTAGGGCTACGATCTCAATATCAGAGGCCAAATCAAGGGAGCGCTTTGGTGGTCGGCAGAGGAAAACAACCACCTAGGGCGAGGAGGAGGCGAGGAGGAGGCGGTGATTGTCGCCAACAGTAGGGTTTTAATTTATTTCTCTACGTATAAATATAAGAACTAGGGTTCGAAATCAATGTTATAATTTTTTACCATTGGGACGATGAGACTGTTTATTAAGGCTTCAGAGTTCAGACGGATTGGACGGCAAACCCTTGTAAATCGATGTTTGTTTTAAAAATAATGGATTAAATTGTTGTATATTATTATTATTAATTAATTTGTACATATTTACAAACACATTAATTTAAAAATGAATGGTGAAATTCAAGAAGGTATAAAGTATATGTTGACTTAGGGAGTGTTTGGGAGAGCTTCTGCTTACTGCTTTTTAGCTTCTAGCCATGCAAAAGTGCTTTTGAGTGTTTGGGAATGCCAGATTCTACTTTAACTTCTGCAACTTTTACTCAAAAGCTAGAAGCAACAATTTGATGCTTTTTTCTGCTTCTGCTTTTTTGCTTATGGTGTAGAATTAAAAGTTGACATTTATACCCTTAATAAATTTATTATTTTACATAATTACCATCACATTTTTAAATAAAATCTTATATTTTTATATAATTTATATTTTCAAAAAAATTTATACATATTTGTATAAATTTATATAAATTTTATTATTTTATTATTTTTTATATTTTTATTAACTTTATATTTTTTTAAATATATATATTATTAAAAAATAATTTTGATATAATATTTAAAATATAATATAAAATATATAAAATATTATAGATCATGTATCAAAATTATATTTAGATAATTGAAAAAAATTAATTTTGATAGTTTAAGGATATTATTGTCATTTAATTAAAAATTAAACTTAAAAGTGATTATTCACCAAACACTCAAACTTTACCTTGTATCAGCTTTTGACTTCTATTTCCAAACACTGCATGTTTTAGCTTCTTACTAACTTCAAGATAATCACTACAAGAATCACTTTTCAAGAAGTAAAAGCTCTCCCAAACACTCCCTTAGTAAATAATTAGTATAACTTCGATTAGGTTACATGTAACATTTTTATATCAATCATTTAATAAGAACTATAATGTAAAAAATACGGTGTGCTCAAGTGCCTTAGATTAGGACCATTAGGTTAATGAAAAATAATAAAAATACATTATTATAAAGAGATATATCGTAGCTAAACTTGCAAAAACTCATAAAGTGCGATTTGAAAATATACTCATTTAATATTATTCTTCAATATAGCATAATTATTTGATAATTATAATTATGTTTGAATATGAACAAATATTGTGAAGATAAATAGAGCCACAGAGAATAAGGATGAAATAAAGAAACAAAATAATAATTATTGTTGACCTATATCATAACTCATATATTTATAGTTATTAGCCACAATAAATTCTATACGGCTATTAGGCACAAATCTATCTCAATATATTGCATTATTTAAAAAAAATCTAAAGGACACTTTTGAATAAATCATGGACGTTCTATTTAAATTTATTATAAAGAGAGTATTTTATCTTTTTATATATTTATCTTTCTACCTTTGGTACAGTAATTACTTCTAACACATACTAAAATTTCGGATCGGCCAACTAAAGGAGGTGCCCTACAGTTAGAGTTAAAAAAATATTTAGCTCTTTGAACTTAGCAAGGATGTATATTCAATTAACACAATTAAAAATAATAACATAAAAGAAAGAGACTCAAAATTTTTATTTAGTTATAATCGGTCTCAGTTTGATAGAGTTTTATCCACACGGCTAACCACTCTTCAACGATCATTTTACATCTGAGGCGTCTTAGTTCCGACCTGAGACATCTCAGTTCCGATTTGAGACATCGTGGGTCTTAACTGAAGCTCGCCTCGGTTCCAAAAGTTCGCAGATTGAATTCTGCTTATCCAAGACACCTTCAAAGATAATTGAGGTGCCTCACACCTAGAATACTTAAAAGTCAACTCTCAATTTGGCTTTCTTTGGTTTGCAATAACTTGAGTGATTTTCGACCATCCAGAGTTGAGCTTACCCGTATTCATTTCCAACCTTGTCCTCGAAAGGCTTCCTCTCCGCTTCCCGCCTATCGGACATCGCGTATATCCTTCTAGTCCATTGGTATATTTTCCGTAATTTCTCGTCTCTCAGATGCACCGAGATCGTGGACTTCCTTTCCATGCTATTATTTTCTCTTGCTAAAAGGTACACTTTAACAAAAAAATTCCATAATTTCAAAATTATTAAAACTTTTGCTTTCGATTTTTTTAGAAAAATGAATTTTAAAATTAAAAAATTTTAGAGATAAATTTTTTTTGAGAATCTAATTTTCCGATGAACCTCTGTTAGAGATAAAAAAAATTAATAATTCATTTTCCCAAAGAAATATAATTTTAATAATTAATTTTTCTAGTATTTATACTAAAAATAATTATTTTGTGAAAAATAAAAAAATTGGTTTAAACTTTTCTCCTAATCAGAAGATTAATTTTTAACCGTTATAATTTTTTGGCATTTTTAATTGTAAAATAATTTTTTGAAATTCAAATATTTAAATTTTAAAAAATTAACTAAATTGCAAAATATTTTTGAAAATTCACAGAATTTTTAATGAATATTGAACCATCCCTTTTTGTTTTTTTTTTCTAACTATTTAACCCTAATTTTGATATGATCAAATGGGAGGGTTATGGGGTTAAGTCAAGGAGGAGGTTTCATTGCAAAATTTATTTTACTTGTGACTAATTGTTAAAAAAAAATTATGTACTTAATTGTAAAATTTATATTTTTTTGTGTAACATGTTTTATTTAATTTTTTATTTTGTTTATCCTAATGCACATCGAAAAGAGAAAGATTGTAAATACTCGGATTAGTTTTGATATAATTAACTGAGTTAAGTTAGGTCATGTTGTGTTTGATATCTTGTTTCTAAGTGTGCAATAACTGAGGAGTACAAAAAATCGGATGAAAGACACAACAAACGAGAGTATCGCAAGGGAAAAGAGTTGACAGACTCAGTTAATTAAATCAAAACTAATCTAGGGTACTTACACATATGACCGACACATGCACTCCCGCCTATATATATTCTTACCTAAATCTTAATTCATATTCATGTTATAACAACTATATCATTATAACTGTTACACAATTATAACAACTACGGTTTCATAGTTATTGCAACTATAATAATTATAGTTGTAACAATTATACAATCCTAGTTACTACAACTATGACTATTATAATTGTAGTCACAAAACAGTAATTATTACAACAAATAGAGCAATCAAATAATTTAAATAGAAAATAAAATTAATTAATTAATATTGAAACACACCAATAATATTACTAAGATATTATAAATATATTGAATAGAAAATTATAATTAAAAATTTTAGATAAATTTTTTAAAAATAAAAGATTCAATAAATTGGGGATTTATGGTCAATTCAAATCGGAGGATTATGAATCATCGATTCACCGCTTTGGTGGTCGGCAGAGGAAAACAACCATCGTAACCAGCTAGCCAAGGGTACACCGCTCGCTGGCTGCCTTGCGATCCCGATTCAGACGACGGGGATTCGGGGAAGAACGGGGAGGAGGCGATATCAACGTGATTGTTGCCAACAGTAGGGTTTTAGGCATGACGATCCGGTTGGAGAATAGGAGATCCAAATAAATGGGCCGAAAAAAATTTGGTTCAACTAAATTAGAAGTTTCGGTTATTATGATAAATAGAGAAGCGTTCATGATAGACGATTTAGAAAATTAACATCTCAAATTTCACACTTGAACATGACTAATCGTCATACCATTATACCATAATCCCGGAGCCCCAAACAAATGGATCAAACTCAATTTCATAGTTGTTGTCCATACCGATTAACGAGACTTTTTTTGAAATATATATATTTAGATTTTAGAATAGATTAATTTTAAAAATAATGTATTGCGAAAATATTTTATCAATCATAGAATAAATTAAAAAGAGCGAAGCAGTCATTTTTCTTAAAAATCTCTGTAATAGGTTATAATTGGAATTCAATCCGGTTAATTATTTGAAAGGCCTAATCATCCTACCATTGTCTAGGAAAATGAAAAATTACTTTAAATAAAAAAAATAATACCATATCAAAAATTGTAAGGCAAATAAATTTACAAAATTAATTTAAATAAAAAACAAAATAGTCTCTCATCCAAGATTTCACAACAAATAGAGTAATCAAATAATTTAAATAGAAAATAGAATAAATTAATTAATATTGAAACACACCAATAATATTACTAAAATATTATAAATATATTGAATAGAAAATTATAATTAAATAATTTAAATAATTTTTTAAAAATAAATGATTCAATAAATTGGGGATTAACCGTCGATTCAAATTGGATTATGAACCGACAATTGAATCATCAATTCACCTGTTAATCGGGGCCCAACTACTCGTCTCTAGATGGACTAGTTATGGGGTGGGTTGTTGAACCAGGTCAATGGGTAACGGGTGGGCCTGAGTCTAAATGTTGAGATTCTCATGTGTAGAAGATGAAGTTAAAATGATACAATGTTAGTGGAAGTACAAATATACGAGGATAAATAAGAAAGAAGAAATAATAATATTAAAGAAAAAATTGAGTTGTATTTGTGATATAAAATTATGATAAATATTAAATAAAATATAAAAATATTAAAAAGATTTAATTAATAATAATAAAAATAAAATACAAATTATTTAAATATAGATAATAAATGATAATATAATAGAGGATGACATAATAAAAAAGATTTATACAGCTCATGTGGTATGAATAAAGATTAATACGTTAGTTTTTTTTTAAATGTCATAACTAAAATAAAAAAAGTCTCTTAGATTTTTACCAAATAAAAGATATTAAAATGAATAAAATATTCTTAAATTATAATTTTATTTTTTTTTATAAAAAAGAGTAAATTTAATAAAAAATTTCACATTTGCCTTCGAAGCTACTCACGTCCAACCACATAAAAGCGTGATCGCCACGTTGGCATCTTGTTTTGTTCCTCTCATCGGGCCCACCGACTGGCCTCCCACCCACATTATATAATTTTTCATTTTCGTAAGACGCCGTCGTCAGTGATTCGTTGGCCAACTCGCATGCTCCGACCCCAGCCAAAGACAGGACCATGGAAGTGACTTCGATAAACGACATCACGTAACGACAAATAAACGACTAGTAGCGAATGACGTGACGTCGGCGCGACCACGTATTCGAATACGGTAAGCCAAGGGCCTTGAGTCTTGCACTGCACGCGACACCGGATCTCCCGGTACGATTGTAAATGGCGATCCAGGATCCTAATATATCGGTCACACGTGGGGCCGTCCACTTATTAAGGAGGAACTGGTATTGCCTAACGCGTATTGGCTCCTTAGAGATCAATGATTCAAGACCCTGTCCTGTGTAAGAGAGCAAATCCTAGGGCGCTTAATCATGGCAATTTTCGTAGTTACATGTAATCGTAGGGGTATCATTGTCAATATACGCCTTTTCTATGGGACGGCATATTAAATTGGCTTTGCCCTTCCCGACCGAGGCAGAGTCCGAATAGGTCACAAGGAAAGGGCAGTCGCCGGAGATGTGCCCGACCACGAAGAAGACGAAAAACACCGCCTCCGAGGACACCGACGGTGTCGCGACTAATCCGGTTACCGCCGAGGCCGTGGTGGAGGATCCCCGCTACGACTGGCGGCGTGAGGCGATTGAGGGAGGCTCCCTGCGTCATGTGGATCTCCACAAGGGCGTCAATGGGTGGGCCTCTCCTCCTGGGGATTTCTTCCAGCTACGTGGCGCCAACTACTTCTCCCGCCGCCTGAAATGCCCTTCCGGCGATTGGCTTCTCCGACCAGCCGGCGTCGACTGGCTCCGCTCCGTCCACCGCCTTGATAACGTCCTCGGCCGCCCGGACAACCGCATCGCCACCGCTCTCCGTGGTGCCCACGCCCTCGGCTTCTCCCGCAAGGCTTTCCTTGTCGCGGTTAATCTTCAGATCCCCGGTCGTGAATGCCACTCCGCCGTATTCTACTATGCCTCTGAGGACCCGATCCCGCCCGGATCCCTCTTGTACCGCTTCATCCACGGGGACGACGCGTTCAGGAACGCGCGGTTCAAGATCGTGAACCGGATCGTGAAGGGCCCGTGGATCGTGAAGAGGGCCGTCGGGAATCACGCCGCATGCCTCCTGGGGAAGGCGCTCAGTTGCAACTACCACCGCGGGGAGAACTATCTCGAGATCGACGTCGACATCGGGAGCTCTGCCATTGCCAATGCCATCCTTCACATCGCTCTCGGTTGCGTCACGGCGGTGACAATCGACATGGGTTTCCTCGTGGAAGCGCAAGAGGAGGAGGAGCTGCCGGAGAAACTTATTGGAGCCGTTCGGGTGGCGCAAATGGAGATGTCCTCGGCCAGATACGTGGAGACTAGACACAAGGCGGCAGAGGTCGGAAAGGGAGGATTTTGGGCACCGGCAAAGGTCAACGACCTGCACCACCAACCGGATAGGAGTTTGGAAGCGAAGTCATCGATGTCAATGAGGGAGAGGAGGGTTAGGGCATTATTCTCTGCACTTCGCGGAAAGGTGCGAACTTTGCTGTTCGATATTAATTAGCCCTGCTATTTAGTCATTGTTGATAATAATCTGCCACTCGTGAGATAGAGATGCTGGAATACGTTTCTTGTTGCTTCCTCATCTCTTCATTAATAGGGGCAAAAAATTAATCGAGTTGTATGAATTAATTTTACTTCTTGGTATTTATCCTAGTAAATTACTGTTACATTGAGTATGTTGGTGATTATTCACTACCAGCTCATTGATTTTTTTACGATTATTACTTGGTTATAATTGCTTTGGTTGATTTCTGCCAGTGATTTCTACCATTACATGTTGAGTTATTGAGATCTTGTTTGCATCCTTGGGGCTATGTTTCTTTTCTTTATTTTGAAACTGAACTTTTACTTTATGATTCCGAGAGATTACTCCAGTTGCAACTAGTAAATTGCACAAATAGAGATACGGGGGATAGATCTAATGGTATTTTTTGTTTAAAAAAAAAACAATTGTAATCTATGAGATTTGAACAAATCAGTGTTGGACCATATGCTTATTTTGATTGAATAACGCAGTATGCAGCTCAGGGAATAATGTTTTGGAAAATGATTTACTTAAGCAATTAATTGAATAGCAACACGAATACGTTATTTAGTTATTTAGTGAGTAGATCAGTGTGCCCTAACTTCTCAGATGAATGAGATTAATATCCAAAACTATTCAAATAATATAGCAAGCAGTGAGAATTGGTTTGGTCTAGCTTGTTTGAATGAGGCCATGAGCTTGTACAAAAGTGTAGTCTATGTTCGCGAATGCATCAATGCTAACGTGACTATATATAAATCTCATGCAATCCAGTTTGGCTGAGGAAATTAGGTTTGTCTAATCTCAATTTTGACTATAGCTTCGACCAGATCAAAGGTTGGATTTTATTGAGATTCAATTAGAGCCCAACTAAATTAAAAAAAAATATTTCTATAGTCATACAGTCAAACAATTGTATAATTAGCCAATTAAAATAATCGATTTACTGCATAACCTAACGACAATGATAGAGTAGGGACACTCCATTGCTTGCTTTGTGTGTGAACAAGGGAAGGGGCTAAATGAAAAAGCCATCCTTCATCAGTATATAAGAGATTCTTTCTCTTCACTCTTAATTCACTCAATTTTCTAGTTGTGATTTCTTGAATTGAGTCTTTCTTTTCCCCTTCTCTCTGAGAGTACAAGGGTTAAAAGTTCACATTGAGTCAATTTAATTTGGAGTATCTGATTGTTGATAAACAGTAAGCACTTAACTGGAGCAATATCATTCTATGGACCTTACATTAACTGAAAGAGCGTGCTGACAACTTGAAAGGGTGATTTAAAATGCTGACCGAAAGGGTGCCTCACTAATCACTAGTCATGAGTTGTGAGTCGTGACCTATGTCACCATATTGATGATTTTGCCGAAATGAGTCATTAACAAAACAAGAAGCTCACCATCCAACAAGCACTCTCTAAACAACATAATGCACCACACTTTCTACACAACATAATGCACCATCCAGCAAGCATTCTCTGCACAAAATAGACACTTTATGTAGTCCGGTCATTTTGTTTATTAGTTCTTTACCATTGCATTTTCCCCAAATCATTGAGCTTATTTAATCGGTTTTCAAACATGTATAGTACATAATGGTTGATTTAAGTAATGCAAAACAAAGGAATCAAATCGATTTTGAATTTTAAATTAAATCTTGGGCAATTATTCATTTTCGGTATCTTGTAGTTTGGTACTTTTTTTTTCTTTGGTAGGTGTATTCTTAAATTTGTTAGCAATTTAAATATATTTCTTTGGTAGGAGTTTAATGCTGCAATTATTGCAATATTCATTTGCTAGTTTGTTTAATATGGAGTATATAAAAGTTGTGTCATAAATACATAATATTAGACATTTATAATATATTAATTATGACACCAATTCTTGTGGTATGCAGAAAACTCTTAGGGCGCGATTGGTTCAAGTTATCAGATATAATCTTAGTTATGTGATTACCAAGTAATAACATAACCAAGGTAATGGGGAATGAAACATAACTTGAAGCTGTTTGGTTCAATTTAGGTAATCAAATAAAATCTTGTTTGTTTGGAGGAAATAGTCTATGACATAATATAATATTTTACCGTATTACCCTTTAGTTAAATTTAAGTATAATAATATTATATGCTTATAAATTTAAAATAAAAAAGTAAGATGATATTATATACATATTCGTACCCTCAGTCGCCGGCCGCCAGCACGCCGACGGTGGCCGCCGGCTGTCGTTGTCAGTTATCGGCCGCTGGGCCTTCGTTGCCGGTCGTCGGCCGCGAATAATGGACGCCGACCGTTGGCGATCGCGGTCGCAGGCGATCGACGTCGGCTGCCGGTCGCAGGCGATCGGCGCGGCTGGGTCGCCGCCGCCGTTGGCGGGAGTTTCATAACCCCGGAATCAAGAAAATCTTACTTTCCTAAGTTTTTCCGATTCCGGGTTGCATGCCTCTTTTGCTGACGTGTCGGGCATCGATCATTATTTGGAAATCGCTGATTATCTAAATCAAACAAGATTTTTGTTGATAATCTTGGATGAATAACTAAGATTATTAAGGATAACCCTCAACCAAACACACCTTAGAGATTACAGATTGATTAATTTGTCAAGGATTCAGTACTATTTTCTGTTTACAGCAGTTGTATGGTTTAAGGACATAAATAAATGCTACAGTGAGTTATTTTCATTGTAGATTCCAATACATCCCTTAATCTAATTTGCTATGACTTTCACGCAAAGAGAAAGTTAGCTATCACAGCAGTCTCGATACTTAAGATCATGTACAATCGAAGTACAACATTAGGAGAGAGGTCTAGGTTAACTTTGTTCAAAATGATGTATTTCCTTCCTTCCATTATAGTTAACTGGCACACTGCCATTCGCCTGTGAGTAGCTTTTAATATGTTAGCATTTCCTTCTATTAAAAATCATTATTTGTTGTGCCTTTACTGAGAATCTTGCTGGCGAGATTTGCAATTATTTTGAGTGTGCTTCTGTTTGCAGAAGGTATTCTTTTAAATTTTAGCTACCATGATATCCACTCTCTACACTAACAGTAAATATATGTTTCTCTGAGAATTGCTTTTAAATGCAAACATTAAGCATCACCTTTAAGTTCCTGTGCTCCAATGCATGCATCTTGATCTGCAGGTTTTTGGTGTCATGTCATTCCATTTCTGTGTTTTTTATTTCTTCTAACTGTAGATTGTACGCTTCATTCCAAAATCGCTCTTGGTGGAGTACGTCAATTATTACTCTTTCTGTGAGCTGTTTTGTGGTCCCTCAAGATGTTTGTTTTAGTGCATGGAGGATCGGATGTGGAATTTTATTACATGTTTCAGCAACCTGGTAATTGTAAAATACTAGTCTTGCAGTATTTATCTAGCAATAACAGTTCACCTAACTTGAAATTAAGAACATATAAATCTGAAATAAATTCTTCTCCCAGTGGGTTTGAACAAATGCTGTGCCAGATTGGCACAACTACGTTTGACCAGGTTTTAGATAAGCTGACAGCAAATTTAAGCTGACAGCGAATTTGAACTCATAACTGAGCTGGAAAAGAAAGGAAGATGCTTCTGATAAACAACTACCCGCAGCTTGGTAGTCAGGTTGTATTTATGGTCTTTGATGTCTATTTTTCCCTTATAATATGAACAAGGAACAAGTCAAATCATTTTTGTTTGACTCTCATAAGGTTATCATCTCTATATATTGATTTTTGTTCATTAAATCTGAAATGATGCGGACTGTTAACTAAGTTTCAGTTTGTCATTGTTCCAGGTGATGATGACTGGATTCTTCTTCAGGATCGTTGAAAATTCATAAAAAAGGAACAGATACTTGTTGCTCCGGAAGGAGAAAAAAAGGCCTAATGTTCTTGCACATATAACAATTGACTCAGCTACATTAATAATGTCTGTCAGTGGACAACTTCTGAATGGACAGAACTTAAGGACAACAACAAGAAGCCATCAACATTTGCCAATTTGAAATCGACGAGGTACCTCTATTTTTACTATTCTGCAAAGCTTTTACTGCCATGCTAAACTGCTGTTAATAATGAATCCTTCCAAAACTTTGCATAAAAAAAATTTGATTCATGTAAAGAGCAATCTTTCTGTTATTTTAAGCGTGTCAAATTGCAAATAATAAAAATTTGTTCTATTATGTTTGATCCATCCAAGACTCTCGTCTATTTTGTTTGATCCGCCTGTCATGCTCACTTCATTCGTCAGTCCTTTCTTAGTCCAGTTCCTCTGCGTCATTCATGTCATCCAACCAATCCCACTTGTTTAAGCCTGTCCACTTTATACTTTGACTAAATCTTTTGGCCCGTCCACTTTATTGACTTTGGCTTGTTTAAAGATTTATATTAGGCTACTTTGACTAGTTAATTTGGCCGGTAAGTGTGTGTTATCTTCAGTATGTTTGGTTTACTATTTCATTTCCTTTATACTCGATGTATAGGAATTATCAAACAAATTACTCTCTACGGCACAAGAACATTTATGCAAGATTTATACAATCTTAGTCACTTGATCCATTAAACAGTTTGCTCATTATACTCACTTCTCCTGATCCCGGGCCAGCTTGCATGTACCCTGACCCGGCAGCCTGACGCCTAATCAGAAGGAAGATGGGTTACTGGGCTGAAGAGGCCCATCAGATAGGCGTCGCTCGGATCAAGGTCCCCAATCGGACGCGTGGCGGCCCACGCTCCCCAGGATCGGCCTGATCGGTGCTCAGACGCCCATGCTCCAATACCCCTCTAGGTTTGGCTCCCCGTCGACGCGTGGCGGATCACGCTCCAGGGATAAGCCCGAGCCAGAGAGGGTGCTTTTTGGTATATCGTTACTCAGTGCCCCAGTCAGCACCTTCATTATTGGCCCTCAGTCGGCCGCATTACTCAGTGCCCCAGTCGACACCTTCATCACCGACCCTCAGTCGGCCGCGTTACTTAGTGCCCCAGTCGGCACCTTCATCACCGGCCCTTAGTCGGTCGCGTTACTCAGTGCCCCAGTCGGCACCTTCATCACAGGCCCTCAGCCGATCTTGCTACTCAGTGCCCCCAGTCGACACTCTCCCTTTAAGGGTCCTCAGTCGGCCTTAGCATGCCCTAGCAGGCAGAACAACCACTCCCTGATATCAGATTACCCGAAGCAGTACGGAGTCGGCGAAGGACTGGGGTCACTCTGGCCCTAACGACGGATATCCTGCTGATGACTTGATCTTCCTGTCATACCCTGTCCCCCCCGTACTACGATCACATACACTGATGTCAGGCCGAGCGATGTCAAAAGACGTCAGCTATTAATTAAGTTGACGGGGCCCCTTTCCTTAACCCAGTATGCACTACTTTATCCTGCGACCTCTGGGCATGCATCACCTTGTCCTCGCTATATGACAACAGATGGCAGGTGGGGCAGGAGATGTCAGCTTCCCCGGCTATATAAGCCCCTTCACGCCGCATCTCTCAGGTACGCGCAATAGTGCATTGTTTACTGTTCTGTTGCTTTCCATTCGCTTGCCACCATCGAGTACTGACTTGACCGTCGGAGTGCCTGGCCGGGGAATTTTCCCGACGGGTTCTAACGGTCTCTGTCTTGCAGGACAGGAGCGAGCCAGCTCAGCGTGTAGCCTCGGCGATCTCGCGCTTCCCGGAGGATCATCTCGCTTTTGGGACCGCCACCTCGTTTCACGACAGGATCATCTCCAAACTCAATAATGCTTAGTTGTTCAACTCGTCTAGCATAAAACATCTATGCCACCAGATGATCCAACTTGCTTGACTTGTTGCCCCACTTGTTCTTCAAGCTCAGTGTGATTGCCTGAATATCCCACCTTGTCACGTTGATTGCTTTATCCCCTAACTTGCCAAGTGGTCTTGGCTCATACAACTTGCCATCTCACTCGATCTTCCCCCAATTCATCAACTTGATCAATAAGCTTTTAGTATATACTCGGTTTTGAAAATTTATTAGTTCAACTAGTCTAAGATAATATATTTCTTAAGAACAGATACACGGACAATATATGCCTATAGTTCAATCAATAAAGACAACAAATTTCAAACCCCCAAAATGCCTACATTTCATTCATAAATGGTCGTTAAGGTCAATGATGCAACGAACTTCATTAAAATTGATTCATATTTATTAACGACTGTTCATTTGACATTTTAATCTCCATCGAGGAAAACCTACCTCTCCCATTGTGGCTACCTACATGTCCCATACCTTTACAAACACGTAGATTTAGAGCTGCAGCACATTTAAGTCCTCTGGAAAAGTCTGCAAGCTCTCATGTGCACTACTGACGGTCCTCTTTCACTGCACCCTGTAGCTACTTGATCCCAACTCAATATTCAATCAATTAACAAACAATGATTACATATTATTATAGAAAAGATATTTATCATTTCAGACGTTTTTTATTATCCATTCCCAGCATGAAATTCATTTATAATTAACTGATTAGAAGATGAGAGGGTTTTTTCTCCGTCCATTGTAAAATTAATTTGATGCAGCTCGCATGTTAAAATTAACTTCTAATAAGTACTGCAGAATGATACTGTAACTTCAAGTATTGTGAGTATCAGTTGAACAGTGTGCAGTTTGATCCTGAATCAATATCATTTCAGAAGTGATGAAACTGGTGTAAGAAAATCTGAAACTGAAAGATATAATTATCCTCAAGAACACTTTGTAAAAAACAAAAACAAACAAAAGAGAAAACAAGCTCAAGTGAAAGATCTACAAGCAGGTCAATATGCATCGTTATCTCATTAATCTTCTTGATCTTTGATCAAATACTATGATCATGAAATCTCCCCTATTTAGTCCTTCACCTGTTATGCAACGGATTCGGGCCGGTCGGCACGAGCCGCTTGTCGTCGTCCACCAAGCTCTCGCTCTTCTCCGCCGGCGTCCGGTACCCGCCGCCGCAAAGGATGTCAATCTTCTTAAATCTGCAAGCGGCCCATGCGCCGGCAGCGGCAGCCGACGCCCTGCGTGATGGTGCCCACCGTGCTTCCTGCCGCGGCAAGAACCAGCGACGACGAACAAGAATATTAAGCATGCGAGCAACGTGGCCCGAGCGCATCTCCTCTTCATGCCTCTGGTCTCCTTCTTCTTGGCTAACAAATAACGCAGGCGAAGCAAGCAGCCAATCTAACCGCGCGGACATAGATCATCCATGGATGACAGAGAAGAAGGAAGGACGGCGATAACAAAGATTTTATATGAGAGAGACTGAGCATCTACAATGTCGTACACTGCAGGCCGCAGAGTAGGAATGAGCAAAAAGTTAACAGGAGATGATCACCAAGAGAAGGAAGAAGAATGGGAAAGGAGAGGAATTGAGGCACGGGCTGCGTGAAAGAAGATGAAGAGGAGCGGGCCATAGTGGAGGTCACTAATTAGATCTCCCATTAATCCCGTGGGGAGCTGAGCTTCCTTCTTTGGTCGTTTCTGTACCCTTCTGGTGCGTACTGTCGTCCCTTGCAACCACCACTACGCCTTCTTCCATCGCAATTTACAGGGTACTGCAACTGTACATTTCATCCTCGATTAAAATAAGCAATCGTTTTGTGTAGTTGATCGTTAGCTTGGGTAATTGAATACTGCCACTGTAGGAGGAGGTCACACAGACCAAACATGAAAGATTGAAAAACCTCAAATATTATTAGAATGTTGCTACAGAAATAAGAAAGTTACAACTTCAAATTTGAACACAATTGCACTAAATTACAAAACGCATACAATGCCTCAATCGCACAAATGAAAGGGACAAAAGGTGCGATGAGATAATGTGGCTGCATCTCAAGACACTAGAAAGAAAAATAAGAGTAGATGATGTATGAATTTTCATCTTAACCGTCTGTTCAAATGCATGCAGATGAGAGTCCTAGCGACCATTCTAGCAAGTGACAGAACCAAACGCTATGTTCACAAATCTTAAGGATAATATTTTATTCTATTTTGATCTCTAGTTGCTAAGCAGATCGACACAGCGAAACCCTGTTTAGCATGGGCATTAGTGCAACGACTCATTAATCGAGCATTATAATACTCAATTAACAAACCGCGTGCGTTAATATCATTGTGGCAAATGCATTAAAATGATGATAAAATGAAAACGTTCAGATGTTTGAATGCGTTCATTGACGATAATATGACATCCTTAATCGATTGGAGATGAGACATCCCTATCGATTAGGAGATCTCCTAATCAATTGGGGTTGTTCTCAATTAATCGATTGAGGGTACCCCCAATATGCTCTCAATCGATTGGGGCTGTGATTGAGGAGCCGTAATAAATTGGAGATCGACAACGGTCACCTAAACGACTAGTAAACGCCCACAACAGTTATGAAATGGTCACAAACGATGATTGGGGATGTCTTCAATCGATTGGGGCAGCCATAATAGATTGAGGATGCCTTCGTGCTGACTTAGTTTTGCTAGTACATCATCTAAGAATTCTAAATAGGCTATTTACAAGGGATTATCCCGGATCTACGTCGAGGTATTGACGGCGATTCTCAAATATTGTAGAACAGAATGTGATACGATGAAATATAATGCAATAAAAACAAAGACAGCGAATGTGTTACCTATTCCTAACGGTCAAAGTGAGCCTTTTAATTCCATTCTTTATTCTTTAATTAAGAATGAATCAAATCTCCTCAAGTATGATTGGAACCTACAACTAGATATTTGATAATAATACAATAATAATCCCTGAATTAGTATTTTATAGTTTTATTTTATGTTTAATTTATATGTTATTTTTTAATTATATGTAAGTGTTTTTTAATTTATATATTATTTTTTAATTATAGTTTCGTTTTGTATTTTTTTTACACTATCCTTTCGAATTTATAATAATATTTTAATTTTAAATAATAATAAATATATTTAAAATTATTATTATTATTTATTTTTAATAATAATTATTTAAATTGCGTAAATGAAATTAAAAATAAAGAATATCTATGTGAAAGAATGTATATGTGAGATAATGTGTATGTACCATGTGGATCCTACAAATAATGGATGCTAAACGTTAAATGAATATGAGGGTATGAAAATATTAATGTTATTATGTATGTGATATGTGGATCCTATGATTTTAGATAAGACAATCGATGTTATAATGTAAAAAAATATTAAACTATCGTGAATATCCTTAGTGAGAAGTCTTATGGTTTCCTCGTATCAAATGCCATAGTTTTGTTATTTTATTTTTACAATAAACAAGTATTATGATTCTGCAAACACCTTAGAAAGTAGTCAATCGATCAAATCACCAAATCCGCTGTGGATAATGGAATTGAATTGGTTGACTCGTATCGATTGCGGCCGACAAAGAAAATGGAGTAAATGACCAGCCTGCAACTGCGAGCGATCATTCCCTTCGTGATAAGGTAACTAAAGAAGACTCGCAGAGGAATCCTCTGCGCGCTTTCATGGTTTGACAACACAAGCGAAGGTTGACGATCCTCTTCGATCAATAGTAAATATCTTGTCGGGCCAATCATTTTGCCCGTGGCACAGTTGTTATTTTTTCCCGTTGACTTTTGTCCAACACTCCGCCGTCGAGTCGCTGCCGCATCCAGGCGTCGCCTCTGCACGTTGGCGACGGCCGAGCGCAGCCATTGCCGGTGTAGTTCCTGAAGGCGGCGACGAGGGGCGCCTGTAGCACTGTAAAAGTAGATGAGCAATTGACCTTTGCAGCTTGTGTCGTACTGCTATGAATTGAGTACCCCTTCTGAAGCCATGCACAAAATTCACTGAGAGAGAACATAATCATTTCCAATAGCAACAGGACAAAAACTATTAATATCTTACACAATCAATCTATTCAAGATCTAACATAAGCACAAAGATGAATTATTAGAGAAATAATCCATTTGGTATAGTAAGAAAAGAAGCAATAAATCCATTCAGATCTAACAAAGGAAATACTATAAAAAAAAACTTAGAACATGAATTATTTGCGACAATGAAAACAACCAGCTAGCATTTTCTTGCTATCGTACCCCTGAAAAATACATTTGGTATGGTAATTAGTCCACAACTGGGGTTATCTACAATAGAGTAGGAACACCATGAGTTAAAGAGGGAAGGTGTTTTTCAAAGCTAAGGTAGTATTGAGTAGGGAGGGCACAAAACAAAAGAACATACAGAATAATACTATGTAACCAAACTAAACCCATTTAGAAGCTACTTAGTTTGACATTTGGTTCCTCCAAATCCTGAACCGTAAACAAATTTTCAATGAAGAATCAAAATGACAATTTGCCCTCCAATGAATCATCCAACAAGGCTGTCGAATAATTTGCTCGGCAACTCTTAATGCCACAGCTTCGTACAAAAGCCGCCGGTTGGCACCTGTGGTGGTTTCTTGCTGCAGCTGATTGTTTCAGAGAAAGTGTCCACCAACTGCCCTGCGAGGCTAGCTGGATCATCAATCAGAGTATTGACATAAACAGTGACTACTCTTCTCTCCTGGGGAGTGGCTCTTAAGCTAAACCAAGTAAGAAACTTCACCCTAAAATTGGTCTGAATGTAACCTTCACATTCCAGCCACCTGACAACTTTCACACAGTACTCATAGGACCCTTCAAGTGTTCCATCCTTTGTACATATCTCAACGAATTTCTCCCTACCTCTTTTTGTTGGCACTGTCTCTGGATTCGCTGGAGAATTCGAAAGTAAATTGCCGGTCGGTTTCAATTTGCTACCTCTCCCAGAAACTTCCTTGCTGTTTTCCAGCCTGATAGGAGTAACAGGTAGAGTGTGATCTGGACGCTCAAATGGAACAATAGCCATCTCATTTGCATTCAGCACATTGATGTGTTATCTAATTTAGGGAGGTCAGATACCTGGATATTCTCCACTGAGTTAATGGAGTCCCTATGGAACTCCGTTTGCACTGTTGAGTTCATCTCATCTTCTAAAGCGGAACCTGAGTGACCAGGCGTTTCCTCAGGTTCAACATCCTTTACTCGTCTAGCGTTGCTGTCAAATTCAGTATTTTGGTTGATTCTATCTCTGTCAACATGGTCCGACAATTTCTCTGAGTCATGCATCTCAGTCTTCTCAAAATAGTGAAAGCAACTTTCTGGTGACTTGTTGAGGTCAGTAAATGTGGTGCCATTATTATGGGATTCGTCTCCCTCTGACGGGTTAGATATGCTGCTGCTGTTTGTTTTTGGGCTTTGACAATTTGATTTTGACACATTTATCATTGGAGCAAAGCCTACAGGATCATCAGTCGAGATGGCATCAGTCGTTATTCCGAGTTCCCATGTACCCAGCTCCCGCAGGTTGCTGAAGGCTACCACCTTAAACATGTAATCCGTACCCGGAGTTAATTCTGTTACTAAAAAACTTCTCAATGGCATGAGCACAGTCAAGGTTGGTTCTTTAGGATATTCCTTCATCTCAGCTCTTCGGTGCCATAAGGTGCAACCAGCCATCTCTTGTGATAATGTCGAACTATCTTCAAACTTTAATGCCAAAGTAACTGAAGTTGGAGATGAGGTTTCAAAGTTGATGAAGCTAGAGGAAGTCAAACTTGCTTCAGCTAATACAGCCACAAAGAAGTGGATAATTAAATTGAAACAAATTTCATCAGACATTCAGAAAACTTAAGGATAATATAAGTTCACCTAGAATCTTACCTTTAACTTGAGAACCATTAAAAACAGTGGCAGAGCGTAGAGAATCTAATGAATTGATAGCAAAAGCACACATTCCCTGGACTTCAGTGCCAACAGAAAGTCTATTGACAATTCCTCGTGCCATGCTTCTGTAAATCATCAATAGGCCCAACTTCAGCCTCCAGCTTTTTCATTGCTGAGTCGACTATCCCATGCAAACTCTGGTACTTCTGAGTTGAGCAAAGAATCTTATGACAGAGAGAAATCCGGTAACACAATACATCCACTCGTCGTGCATCTTTGGCAATCACAAGCTGTTTTTTCCAGCTCCTGAAATAACAGGAAAAAGTGTTGAGACAGCCAAGTTTACACCAACTACTCTAGTTCTCAAAACTGCATGCTATAAGCATTATCATAGCAATGACATACTGAATCAATCAGATAGAAAACAGAATTGGGAGATTATGGAACTAGGACCTCTTCATGTTATGAAAATACTTGATCATCCAAAGAGTTAGATAAAGATGACTAATCTCGAGAATCTAAGAACTAGTTTCAAAACTCAAATCAAATAAGTCATGCAAGTTCGTGACTTTGTTCAATTTACAATTAATGAATCAGCTTGAGTAAGAATAATGAAAGAATCTATTGACAATAAGGGTTAAAATGATTTCTCAAAACTCAGTGGATACTGGATATTAACTACCCTTGAAAGCCCTAAATCGTGTGTTTTCCTAAAAGAAGTTGCAATGATGAAAATTCAACATTGTTGGAGAATTTGAGGACTATTTATGCCATCTGAATTGATTTCAAATAATAATTCTTTATGTTAGAGGTTTCATTTCTTTGTACTAGCCCAAAAAGTTGGGCAGGCCTATGTCAACCCAAACTGTCTTTTACTAAGTTTGGATGTTGGCCATCCAGACAATGAATGAAATGTTTCATTTGCTTGTTCTAATCCAAAAAGAATTTCAGAGTAGTTTTTCTGTGTGTCCCAACTCTCTATATGACTAGAAGTGATATTACAAAACTAGGAACAAAAGATGATTCTGGTGGACTCAGACTACAACATCATGAGCCATGAGTCCAAGCTAAATGGGTAGGCTATAGGGATCATATCGAGACTATCACAAATAAGGTAGAGCTCAAATTTGTCAACCTAACTAACAATGCTCAACTTGTTCCCTTTTTTTTTTTCTTTTCTTGTGGATATATCAACTTGTTCAATTTCACCAGAAAACAAATAAATGGTAATTTGTATCAACTTCTGTCTTTTGAACCGCTCAATTCTGTAGCAATTCATGAATTCTGTCTTATGATATATCTTTGGATTTGATACTTGAAAGGGATTCAAGATATGAAGAGCTAATGAAGTAAGAAAATGAATGCTAGACATATCATTTGCAAACGTTCAAATCAGATAAAGGTGGAATGTCAATATCTTGGTTATTTTAATTGCAAAAATGTTGCAATAAGCAATAAGATATATTAAATTATGAGCCTATCACTACATTAATTAACAGCATGAGGAAGACATTACTCAAGTAAGTCGTTGACTTTTCCGCAATGTGTGCAGTAATAGCTACCATCCAACCTTGGAGAGTTCCCACTATTCATAATACCAGCTCTTTCATGCTTCAGTGCACACTCAAGATGGCATGACAAACCACATGAATTACCTTGCGAGAAAGTTTCTGAACTACAGCACAACCAAAGACTAGGGTCCTTATTGTCATCATACTTGTGGCAGATACAGCATGAACAACGCTTACAAAACGCATCCTCAAGGTTCATTGTAGCTCTGCACGCTAGATTCTGACAGTATCTTGAGTTACTGATTCCTTCATTCCCTCCATTTGCGACAACACACAGACGCAAGGGGTGATCATTCTTTCTTTGTCTTTTTTGCAGAGGTTGAGGGAGAGGAGAAGCTGGGTTAGGAGTTGACTTCATGGCTTCTCCAGCCTTTTTCTCCGAGACAATTTTAAAAAGGTATTCAATCATCTTCTGTTTTGTTAATCCTGTGTACTTCCTTTGTTTTCCTATTTCAGCACAAAGTATCTCCAATAGGTCCCTCCTGCTCCAAGTTTGTAGTTTCTCAGGGGCACTGTCTGGCCACTTGGACAATTCATGGACAAGTTCTCTCTTCTCGTCGATACTCAACTTGCGACATTTAGATGGGTCGAGTACAAATCCTGAAGGGACAACAACATGAGCAAAAACCACAAACTAAATTGTAGTAGCTGTGCCATAAAGTCTCAAACTAGTTCGTGTTTATTCTTCAATCGCTAGACAACATCCAGGCTCCGATGGAAACGAATCCGGACGGGCTAAAAGAATCAGGAATCAGGTTCTTTTGCCTATCTCGCATATAGAATATTTTGTTAAAGAAAGAAAACGTCGCGAAATCAAATGAAAAAATTTCTCGCAATGCCCAAAAACGCAGAGAGAGAATAATCGGCTTCAAGACGAACAGCGACGAACAGAGGAAAAAAAAACAAGCAAACTGCAAGAAACCCTCTACAAGCAATCTTATCAACACCACATGGAAGAAAACCTTACGAGAACTATGAGACGATACCCACAGAATCCAAATTAGTGAACCAAGGAGCGAAGATTGGACGACAGATCAAGAATCCGTCCCCAAAAATCCAATCTTTATGGAACCAAATCAGCCTGCGCAATGAGAAGGAAGAGAAACCTACCGGAGAAAGGCGGATCCATGGCGTCTAGATCTCAGCTCCCCGTCGTCCTCACCCTTAGCATGAGGCGGCCCCTTTCGCCTCCGCTGCGACGAGCACGCCGACGCTCACCGAAATCGCGACGGGAGTAACCCCCTTCATCAAAGAAAAGAAATAAAAAGACGAATATCCATCAATTTTCGCACACCCGCATCGATTCCTACACACAAATATTAAAACAGAAGCAGGTACGCTTACCGAGAAGGGAATCCACGGCTCCCAGACCCAATCGTCGTCTGGCGCCTGCTCCTCCCCCGCCAAGCTCCAATCTCTACGTCAGCACGAAAGCGAGACGCAGGGGCATGGGCGCGCTGTGATCTCCCCGGCATTAAATCGAGGGCAGTTGCAGTCCCAATGGCCAATTGAATTGGAGAGGCCGAGTCGCACGCAAAATTAATGTGAAGGGATGGCGACGATAAAGTCAGAGCAGGGCGAAAAGCGAAAAGGCCATTGTTCTCGTGCCCTCCCTCCCAGCCCTTTCCGCCCGATGGGACCTGAGTTTTTCTACGTCGGATTGCAGAGAGAGAACAAAAGAAGGGAAAAGTGAAAGAGGAAGAAAGTGGATTGGTGTTACTTTTGCAAAAGATACGGTGGTTGCGCATCTTCTGCCTCGCCCTGGATCTTAGCTCGATCTTTAATCTCATCCCCACCTCTCCCGCTCTCTCAACAAAATTCCTCAACAGCCTCTCATCTCTCACAGTCAACTCTCATGCAGCCGTCACGTACCTGCATTGCATTGCATTGCATTGCTTGCTTCACTAAAATATATATAAGAATCGGATACTGAAGGCTTGAATTCCTCAGTATGCAAACAAACATACTGTGCCGGACACTTTCACTAAAGCTGTCTGATGAGTTGCACCCTGCTTTTTTACCATCAAGATCCGGTTATTCCGGTATCTGCATGCTTCACTTTGGTGTTATGAACAGGTGGAGACTTCGCATGCATGCACATGCATGTATCGATAAACTAAAAAGAAAATAACCAACAGTGGGAGTTGTTCATTCTTCTTTGATTTGGTCATGGATATTTGTTCATTTCATCCATGGGTTTGATTGGGAAGCTGGGGCTCATGCGTGCAATTTGGTCGTATTCGATAAGAAAAGTAGTCAAGAATATTGTGATTATCTTTTTGGGTGTAAGTTGAGAGGATAAGGATTCTCGTATGCCTGTAGAAAACTAGAAACTGACAGCTATATATACCGGTGCATTTAATTAACTAGTCTAAAACTCTTCTCCAAATGTCTATATCTAAGCAGTGTCAAGAACAGTGTTGAAACATGAAACATAACTTGAGGTTTACTTCAACTTGAAAGATGGAAAATGAATGTGGAGGAAGGAGAACGTTGCACGTAACAATAAACCAAAGGCAAAGCACAATCGACTAAAAATCAAGAGTAGTTTCTTGGTTTAAGAAACATAGTGATTGCATTTAATTATTTGTCTGCAAGACAACGCAATACAACTCATTATCCAGTGTCAGAAATTTTAAAAAGGAAAATATAATAACAGGGAAAGCGACGAAGAAAAGTGACATTAGATCAGAGTTTGGCGGGGGCAGTTAAGTTTGGGATCAGAATGAATTATGTATTTAGTCGAAAGAAAGATTGGTGGGGCTTCGAATTAGTGTCGATATATATATGTTATTGACCAAGAAATTCACACTCTGTTTCACTTTCTCTGTGCCACGATCCTGCAGTACTGTATGTATGGAAGAAGCAAGAGGGTTAAGCAATTCATTAAAGAGGTTTTTGCTGGCAGATGCATGCACGCAACCTTAGGCAAGTTCACATCAACTTGAAGTCGCAACTAATTGAGGAGCTCTGGAATCGAAGATAAATATACAACTTTTTTGGACCTAAGTCAAAATAAAATAGTGGCAATGTGTTAAAACACTCAAACTCATGGAGGCAGTCATAGGAAGATTGGTTTTGAAATGTTTTTATTATGAGTTCATAAAAGTTTTGTTCACTGTAGTGACGAGAGGAGCTGATATTTGTACATAGTAAATGACAAAAATGAGGTGTTCTCTTAGAAGAAACGTAACGTATATACAAGTTTCTTGTAGAGTGATTAATCGAGGAATAACAGTACTATATATCTGAGATGCTAGTATTGTTACTTAATATTCCGGTGGAGTACAGAATTCAGGTAAATTATCTGTAGTAATAGAGTGGAAATAATTTTTGTTGAGAACTCACTCTTTTGACTTCAAATTAAAAAAATAATAATTAAAGAGATTTTTTCAACCTTAGCTACCAGTTCGATCCCACGAAAATTTTCCATCGACTGTCAGGGTAAATCAAGAAATGCTCGCCTTAATGGGGATCGAACTGCGGATGTCTAGGATGACAACTAGTCGCCCTTCTACTGTACCATAGAAAAAAATGATTAACGAGGTTTTTCCAACCTTGGGCAATTGGCTCGGCTCCACAAAAATTTTTCACCGGTCGCTAGAGTAAATCGGGAAGTGCTTGCGATAGACGGTTTAGAAACCCAGCGTTCCAGAGTTCGCGTCTCATTTAGAGAAAAAATTCCTATAAAATACGCTGTAATTGAGGATCAAACCGTAAATACCTGGGATGATAATTAGTCACCCTTCCGCTACACCATAATCCTAGGGGCTCTTCGTTCAATATCCAACTGTGTACATATTTGGAATTTAATTGTTGTTTAGTTCCCTTGGTGTGTTAGAATATTTTTTAATAATCTATTATAACTATAGAATTGATTTTAATATAAAAGAGTTTAATATGATGATTGTTTGGCAAAAAGATAATTAAAATCGTGGTGTGCTCTTTTATAAAGAATCCCTCTTCTAATGTGTTCCTGTCTAAAATCAGTGAGAGTTGGAATACTAATAAACTTACTTTAAAGTTGACGGGAAGAAGTCCTCTCGACGGTAACCTCTACAAACTCACAAAGAGGAGTGGAAAAGGAGCATAAGAAAGCGGGCCAGGCGATTTCCTAGTACAACTACTTTGATAATTAAGTAAGTGAAGTAGAAAAAAGGTAGAGGATGAACAGTATGAAAATTAAGACAATTAGTTGCGCACATAATAATACGTACATGTGCTCCTGAGGACGGGTCCCATTTATAATGTCACTTTAACTTCTCCCCTTGTCATCTTTCTCACTAATTACGTATCTTACATTATTAGGGAAATACCAAATCATGTACTTTAGCCGTATTGAGCCAATCACCCCCACCTTATATGCATATAATAATACGGTCGCCCCTATCATCTAACATCTCTACATGCAAAACAATCATCTAACATCTCTACATGCAAAACAATTAATGTGGTTGGGCCTAGGAGCCTGAAGGCCTATTGGGCTTTTAGGGCTCTTGGCAAAGGAATATTAATGGGAGTCCAATGGGCCAATGCACTTTATAAGGGTCAAGCCTTGGGTTGTGGACGAGTGGGTTAGATGACATGCTTGTTCATCCATAAGGGTTAAACGGAAATCATACCCTCAGGGTTGAAGAAATTCTACCAAAGTGTGATAGAATGAGCCAATCGGTTGAGGAGATTGGGGAAGAATGATCTCCACAATTGGGGAGGGGGCACCCGACCGAAAGAATATTTATGAGCCGATTGATTGCGTCATCTCTGATCGGAAGGGTGTCTCTAAGCTAGCCATGTGGGCCCTTGGAAAGCGGTTGAAACTGATTGACAAATAGGATTGGGACCTACTAAGGAAAGGGACGCCGAGATGCTGGGGCCACAAGGGGTATTCGTCTCTCCGAGGTGCTCTCGGAAACTTACTCCCGAGGTGAACTCGGGAGTGTGTCTTCTTGAAGCTAGCTCCGGGGTTACAACTACTCGAGTTGGCTTCCAGGTTCCCTTTCTCGGGAGGGTCTCGGACGTCGCAACAAGAGAGTCGTTCCGACTTGGTGGATTTTACCATACAGCTTCTTTAGCCCCCGTGTCCGCCACGGGGTATTCAACCCCATCACAAGTTCCTTCCTTCAAGTCTGATCGAAGGAAGTGTGTTTGACTGATTAGACTGGTAATGCGATGAAGAAGCTGTGCCCAAATGGCCTCTCCATCTTCTGCTGGTGGCATTTCGGGTCCGAGGAAGTAGCTCCTGCAACCCAGGGCCCCGGGTGGTTTTTTGAATACGTCTAATATTCCAGCAAATTTTGCGGCGACGCTCTGACGGCTATCCCAGACCCTTTATAGGTGCGTGGGGTCTTGTAATGACAACACGATTGCCCAGCAAATGTGACCTTGCTAGGTGCCTCCTCCACCCTTGTGCGGCGATATCTCCTCGATACACCCCATGGGCCATATGAAGCGATAACAGTAAGGGCTAGCAGCTCCTCGGGATGACCAATCAGCGTCGTCGACGTGCTACTCTCTTATTGCTTATAGAGGTGCGACTCCTCTCTATAAAAGCGGGTGCAACGACACCCTACAGCCTCCTTGCCCTATCTACCTTCAAGCATCCACCTTTTCCTGCTATTCGTCTTGCCGTTGCGCCCCTTTTACGAGAGTAAGTCTCCTTCTGCTTTTTCCTCTCCTCAATCCCCATGTATCCGGTGGAGAAGAAAAAAAAACCCGAGGCGACGAGGAGGACTCCTTGGGGGAACTAGGATACCATATGGAATGGTATGATACCATCTCTTCCAGGGTTAGGTTGGAATCCCTCCAGGCCGCCTGCCGGAGATACGGTATCCCGAAAGACTAGGAGGTGAGGGTTCCGGCTCTACGCCAACCCCTTGTAGAAATCCCTAAGGATTTTTACACTTTCTTCCTGGGGCAGGTAGAACTAGGACTTCGCTTCCCCATCCCCCTTTTTATATGAGTGTTGGTAAATATTTCGGAATCCCTCTGCAGCAAATGGCTCCGAATGCTTTTGCTCAGATGGGCGGAGCTTTTGTACTCTTCAAACTTTTCGACATTCCTCTGACCCTCCGCTTCTTCCATTTTTTCTTCGTTCCGGTCGGGTCTCGAGGGGCATTCGACTTTACTGCTCGTTCTGGTCATAGGATTCTGGGGGGTTTTCCTTCCTCCCATAAGGGATGGAAGGAACGGTTCTTTTATATCCAGCTCCCTGAGCATCCCTTTAGTCCTATCCACTGGACGGAAACCCTACCGCCTATCCCAGACCTTGGCTACTTCCAGCAGTACGCGGGATATCAGCGTGCTAGAGGTATCCTGGCAAGGATGGAGTTCCACGGCCTCCAACTTGTGCATTGCGAGGAGCTCCTTTATCGGACCGATCTTAGTCTGAAAGTCACAAGCCTTAGCCCCAGTCTTTGTAAGTTCCTTTTTGTCTAGTACATTTCCTGGTTAATGCTAACTGATGCCCTTTTATCTCTCTTTTGTAGACGACGTCATGTTTTCTCGAGTTATGAACCAGATCCTGAAGTGGGACCAGGCCAACGAACAGGCGCTGGTTCCCGCTTTAGCTTCTTCTGCTCCTGTGGGCGCCTCCGTCGAGGGTTGCGAGGAAGTGGCCGAGCCCTTCGGAGACTGGGAGCCCCCCGAGGTTCCCCAAGATATTGGAGCGTCAGAGCTGCCAACGAACCCTGCAGGGGGTTCCAGTGCCTCTCCTGCTGAGGCGCCAGAGGGGGAAGTTGCACCCCCTCCCTTTGTCGCACCCTCTGAGACCCAGGCTACTGAGAAAAGATGGCTGAAGCGGCAAGTCCATAGGGATCGCCCCCTGAAGAGGTTGAAGAAGGGCATATCCTCGGAGTTTCTACGCCCCGCTGCCGACGAGGATGCAGCTGCCCGGTCCCCGAGAGTTCGGGAAGAACCTTCTTCCTCCGTTGCCATGACCCTGGCTCCCATCGTCGATGCCTTGGTTCCCCCGACCGACCTTCCTGTTGCTCCACGCGGCAATGAGGTGTCCAAGGACCTACCCAGCTCCCCTCGGAAGGTCTTAGTGGTGAAGAAAACGACGACGGACAGTTCCCAATCAAGGTTCGTAGAATCGCGATCCTACACAGGATCGATTTGGGGTCAGGATCGGATCGGTCAGGATCGGATCGTAAAATCGTACGATCCTATCAAAAACCTTTAAAATGAAAAAATATACAATTTTTATTAACACTATAATGAAAATAATCACGTTTAACTTCAAGAATATTCTATTTATTACAAGATGATCCAATTTAATTGTCAACCTATTAGATAATAGACATCTAAAGACTCATCATTTTAGAAAAAAGATATAACATAATATTATTAATCAAAAACTAACTAAAAAATAATTAAATAGATATTTAAATAATCTTAAAACACTAACACTAACGATGTAAAAGATAAAAAAAATAATAAAAAAGATTAATAATCTTCTGGGCCTCTGAAAAGGCTTTAAACAATATTTTTTGGGATTCAATCTTAAAACTAACTTGTAGATCTTTGAACGAGTTTCAATTTGATATATTATAGGTCACGTGGTTCAATCCGAGTCAAAAGTTATGACCTCTTAAAGCTTTCATCGATCCTGTTCCGATCCTGTTCCGATCCTGTACGATCCTGTCCGATCCTACCGATCCTGCTGCGATCCTGCTACAAAAAACGATTCTGCGCGATTCTGGATCGTTTTGTGATCCAGGATCGTACGATCCTACGATCCAGGATCGCGATTTTGCAAACTATGTTCCCAATCCATCCGGATAAAGGGGGTCGCCTCTGAGGGTTCGCCGGTGGCTTCTAGTTTAGAGGAGGATGTCCCCAACTCGAGAGACGTTCCCAACCAGTCGGGGCCCCCTTCTGAGGAAATTCTTTCTCCTCCCGTTCTACAGGGGTGGGTAGCTGGATCAGCTCAATATTTGGGCATGCTACATCAGTCTCTATTGACGGTGATTATACTTGAGTCCTTCCTCTTTATTTTATTGCCTTGCCCTGATTATCTTTGTCCCGCATCGTAGGTTGCCTCTAATTGTGCAGCCACAAGTCGCCTGTTGTGCTCCGGGGGAGTCACTGAAGACCTCCTCCAGCGGGTGGCGGCCGCCGAGGTTGAGGCTGGTCGTGCCCGCGAAGCCGACCTCCTACAATTGGAGGTCAACCGAGCCCTCCGAGTGAAGATAGAGTATTATCTCAGTACCCTAATAGCTTCTGAGGACACATTGCACGGTTATAGACTCCGGGAACGCCTCAGGTCCAAGAAGGACCAAGCCCATACTGAGGACTTGAAGAAACTGTCCCAGGAGCGGGATCAACTCCAGACTCAGACAAGGGAGCTGTCTAATCAGGTCAGGCTCCTGGAATCCTCAAAGAAGACCTTGGGGGATCAGAATGAGGAACGAGAGCGCCTACTGACTTTTGAAGAATACGACGTAGAGCTCCTAGCCTCTTATGCTGTCGACCTCCAGGAGAAGGTTACCCAGGCCCAAGCTCAAGCTTCCGCCGCTACCTAGAAGCTCCAAGAAATGCTGGGGGCCCAGGATTGCCTGCTCCAAGAGGTGGCGATGCTGAAGACCGCCAAGAAGGAGGTTGAGGCCAAACTACAGCAGCAACAGAGTGACAATGCAACCCAACTGTTCAAGGTTGTAGAGGAGTCCAAGGATAAGTTCCTGCAGTCGGAGGAGTACGCCGAGAATTTAGCGGGGCAGGCTTTGAAGTGCCTTAAATAGGGCTTCCATGGCGCTATCAGCCAGTTAGAGAAGGATCAATGCTGAAGCCCAGCTCAGACTTGAGCGTTATAACTGTCTTGCGGGTCTATTGAGGCAATTTATGGTCCGGAGTGACCATGCGTTTTGATGTTTGGGTAAAGGATTTAAGTTAGGTTTTCCCTTGTGTTCTAATATGTGTATGTGAGTGTGCAGGATGTGCAGGTTACACATATGGACTTAGCTGGACGGTTTCGGTACGGTGAAGGGTGACATGGAGACAAGATGGAGGCTTGTGTGCACCCAAGGGACCATGGATAGTAGGGATGATGAGCCGAGGGGCGCGGACTTCGAGGCATGCTTGAAGGATGGCATGGAGTCAAGCTGGAGGCTTGTGTGCATTCGAGGGACGGGAGTCGAAGACGAAGAGGGCGCGAAGGCAACAGTCAAGGCTGCTGGTGAAGAGTCAGCTGAGTCATGAAGGGACGAGAGCCAAGGGAGGAGGACTCCAAGGGCAAGCCGGGAAGTGGATTTCAAAGGGCACACGTGAAGGGTGGCATGGAGGCAAGCCAAGGGAAGACTTGTGTGCGCATCCGAGGGACGATAGCCGGTGGAAGAAGACTTTAAGGGGCAAGCCAAGGGAGTGTACCTGAAGGCACGCGTGGAGGAGGGTCGTTGGAGTGAGGAAGAGTGATTGTATAAGTTGGGCAGTCGAATGGGAAAAAGGCAGTCGACTACCAGCAAGAATCGAAACTCACAGAAGGTTTTTGACCATGGACCAGTCGACTGCTCTGGGAGCAGTCGACTGGTAGCGGCTGGTAAGTGGCTGAAAATTCGAACGTTGGGGCTGCAATGGTCGATTTTCAGTAGGACCAACCGACTGCCCTGGGGGCAGTCAACTGGTAGGGTGTTTTCCAGCATTGAGCTCTATTTAAAGAGGCTCAGATTTGGCTGGAAACCTCTGACGAAACAAGCTTGGTTAGGACTTGTTAGTAGTCTTAGGTGCTCAGAGGTGTACTTGAGATTGTGGCGAGGTTTCTCCACCCACAAGGAGCTACACGAGCTTTCCGGAGGTCATCCGGGGAGTGATCCGTCGAAGGATCGAGGGATCGTCCACCTCATGGACTGTTGTGGAGTAGGAGCTTCATCTCCGAACTACGTAAATAGGTATTGTTAGCATTGTTTAGTTGTTAGTCTTGTTTTACTGTATTTCCGCTTGCGCACTAACAACGTAGGTAGAGAAGAAAACCAAAAATTACTATTCACCCCCTCTAGCAAGCTACATCGATCTAACAAGTGGTATCAGAGCTTGGTGCGCCCATCTACGGATTATCCACCGAGGGAGCAAGAAAGCTAGAGGGAAAAATGATGGAAAACAAGCTAGGAGATGATATCAACACACCACCCTCTTATGACCATGAAGATTTTGGATATTGGAGGACAAGGATGAAGACTTGGCTTGGAATGGAGTGGGAATGCGTAATGGTGCTAGAAGAGCCCTTTGAAATTCCAAGAGACAAGCACGGGAGGAAGCTTCACCCTAGATATTGGACTATGGAGCAACAAGAACAATCTAGGGCAAATGAGAAGGTAATTGGTATTTTAGTAAATATTTTGCCTAATAATATTTTGAGTAGTGTAGGGGAATATAAAAGTGCACATGAGTTGTGGAACAAGTTGGAAAAATATCATGAGAACTCTACACAAGTTCAAACAATGAAAGATCACAAAGAAATAAGCTCCACGGTCCAAGAAGACCAAGAGGAAGAAGAATTGTCAACCTCATCAAGTGAAGAGACACAATTAAGTAAAAAATCTTCTACCTCATCAAGAGAAGAAGAGGAGGTGTCAAATTCAAGAATTGAGGGGGTGGAGAAACCCTCATCAATACCAGAGCAAGAAGAAGCTCTTACCTCCACCAATGCAAGAACAAAAGACCATATTATATGCTTTGGATGCAATGAAAAGGGTCACTACAAGGATAAGTGTCCAAATGGTAGGAAAAAGGAGGTAAATCCTAAATCCGTTTCAATTTCTTTTAAATCTAACATGGGTTGTAGGAATGGAGAAGCCCAAGATAAAAGAAAGAAAATTAGATGCTTCACATATAGAGAACTAGGGCATTATCACACAAAATGTCCAAGGAAAGGAGAGCTAAAGAAGATGGAGCAATTGAGAAGATGGGAGAAGGAGGAAAGGAAGAAAAGAAGCTCACATCAAGAGGGAGTTACAAGGGTAAGGGAGGTAATCCCTAACTTTAAATTGAAATATAATTCAAACTTAAGTTCCTCTATGCATGCTAGAATTAATGAAAAATGCTTGCTTGTGCATAATTTTGGATTTAAATATTATGATAGGAATAAAGTTAATAAGGTAGATCAAAACCCTAGAGAACCATGCATCATGAGAAATCCAAAACCATTAGACCTAAGGATCAAGGCAAAAATCCCAAGAAGGGGAGACATATGCCTAGAAAGGTGGATAGGTCTAGGAATGTCCAAAGTGGACATGTGGATTCTAGGGTTAGAAGTCTAGAAAAGGAAAATCAAGCTTTAAGGGAAAACTTGATAGGTTGGAAAAGACCCTAGAAAGATTGACGGTTGGATCTAAGGGTTTAGATATGGTGTTGTGTAGTCTAAAACCCAACCATGAAAGATTGGGGTTGAGATACCAGTCTAAGGTCTCCAATGCCAATGAAAAGAAGTATGCTAGGATAGCATATAATTATGGCAAGAAGGAGAAGTCCAAGAATGACAAGGGGATGCCATCAAAAGGTAAAAAGGATAACTTAACTAAGGACAAGGTGTCTAAGGTTAAGAAGGTTAGGTTTGTAGGCCAAGAATCACCGGGGGCACACCGGTGTGGTCTAGTGTGGGTTGAGTCACCTAGGGAGGTGGCTAGGGCTAAGAGCTCAAGGGGGTGCTCTAGGAGCCTTTGGGATATATGGTGAATGGATCTTGGGAGGGTTGCTCCTAGAGGTCTAGATGAACCATAGGATGTGCCGAAAGAATTGGAGACGAACTTGAGTCTCAATTCTTGGGTTTTGGCACTATAATTTTGAGTTTCATGCATGAAAATATGACATTGGGGTCATATAGCATGAGGGTTGGTTTTTGATATGAAAATACCATATAAATCAATGCTAGGGATGCATTGTGGGTTGGTATGGACAGAAACATCAAGGGGAAACCAAAACTAGGACTTTTGGTCAAGGTTTGAGTGAACCTTTTAGCTAGTTTTGGATTTTGTGTCAAACTTGGGAATGGTGATAGATATATTTTTGAGTGTATTTTTCCCAAGTAGGTATGGGTACCACAAACTTCTCCACAAAATTTAGAAATTTTTGAAGATTTGTGGAATTTCTGGCGCATTTCTGAATTTGGATTCAGAAAACTGAAATTCTGATTTTCAGCGTGCTAGTCGACTGCCCATGGGGGCAGTCGACTGCTCTGGGCTGGATTGAATATCCAACAGCTGATTGATGTCCAAATGGTATAAAACAAGTATATGGGGGGCTAGTACACTGTGTTTATGATCATTAGGGGTTAAAAGATCCAATGATTGGGATAATTGTTGGAGTCTTTTGATGTATGACAAAGGGGGAGAAGTGTTGGGTTTAATTTGGGAAACCAAACACGCCTTTGCAAAAAACCCTAGGTTTAGGGGAAGCTTAGATAAAGGGGGAGCATGGTTGTTCCATTCTTGGCGTAAGGGGAACCTTAGAGAAGTTCTTAAAAATCCTTTGTAAGTCCAATGTAGGGGGAGCCTTGGGATAGGTTTTAAAAAGCCCGTTTTGATAAAAATACTAAGTCTTGGGAAGATTAGGTGTGGGATGCCTTGGGATAGGATCCATACATGGTTGCATTGCATATGCATTGGCGGTGTAAGTCCAAGATGGAGCCTTGGCAACGTAAGTCCAAATGGTTGTTTAGCATTGTTATGACTATTTATTGCTATTTGTTTTCCCTAACTTAAACATATTGTCAAATATCGAAAAGGGGGAGATTGTTGAGGCAATCTATGGTTCGGAGTGACCATGTGTTTTGATGTTTGGGCAAAGGGTTTAAGTTAAGTTTTCTCTTGTGTTCTAATATGTGTATGTGAGTGTGCAGGATGTGCAGGTTACACATATGGACTTAGTTGGACGGCTTCGGTACGGTGAAGGGTTGCATGGAGACAAGCTGGAGGCTTGTGTGCATCCGAGGGACCATGGATAGTAGGGATGATGAGCTGAGGGGTGCGAACTTCTAGGCATACGTGAAGGATGACATGGAGACAAGATGGAGGCTTGTGTGCATCCGAGGGATGGGAGCCGAAGACGAAGAGGGTGCGAAGGCAACAGTCAAGGCTATTGGTGAAGAGTCAGCTGAGTCATGAAGGGATAAGAGCCGAGGGAGGAGGACTCCAAGGGCAAGCCGGGAAGTGGACTTCAAAGGGCACACGTGAAGGGTGGCATGGAGGCAAGCCAAGGGAAGACTTGTGTGCGCATCCGAGGGACGATAGCCGGTGGAAGAAGACTTCAAGGGGCAAGCTAAGGGAGTGTATCTGAAGGCACGCATGGAGGAGGGTCGTTGGAGTGAGGAAGAGTGATTGTATAAGCTGGGCAGTCGACTGGGAAAAAGGCAGTCGACTGCCAGCAAGACTCGAAACTCACAGAAGGTTTCTGACCCTGGACCAGTCGACTGCTCTAGGAGCAGTCGACTGGTAGCGGCTGGTAAGTGGCTGAAAATTCGAACGTTGGGGTTGCAACGGTCGATTTTTAGTGGGACCAGTCGACTGCCCTGGGAGCAGTCATCGACTGGTAGGGTGTTTTCCAGCCTTGAGCTCAATTTAAAGAGGCTCGGGTTTGGCTGGAAACCTCTGACAAAACAAGCTTGGTTAGGGCTTGTTAGTAGTGTTAGGTGCTCAGAGTGTACTTGAGATTGTGGCGAGGTTTATCCACCCCCACAAGGAGCTACACGAGCTAGCCGGAGCGCATCCGAGGAGTGATCCGCCGAAGGATCGAGGGATCGCCCACCTCACGGACTGTCGTTGTTAAATTCGGTGACACAAAAGCCCGGACCAGAAAATTTCGAGAAATTTTATAGAATTTCTTGTGATCTGTTTAGGGGTCCCAAGTTGTTGGAGGAAGTAGAACCTTAATTTGATGGGTTCAATTGTTTAAATCCTAGTGATTTGGAAGGTGATTTGAGTATAAATCCAAATTAAAGGGCTTATGTTGTATTAGTTAGAAAGTTGAGGGGTTTTCCCGCAAAAGATTCATCACTTATAAATCTCTTCTTCCCCTCTTTCCGCAGCCAAACCCGACTTCTTTGTGATGCCCTAGCGCCGAACCCCTTCCGGTCGTCGACTCCCTCACCTCCTCACCACACGAGCGCATCATCCTCGCTCATCGACGCCGCTGGATCCTTTCGGTGTGTTGCCGTCTCGTCGAATGTTCTTCCTCTTTGGTTGCCGACTGATTCCAGCTTGCCAGGGGAGTTGCTAGCTTAGTTCTGGAGTTGTGGGTGGGCGATTCCCCTACCTGTTCTGTTTCCGGCAAATCTGAGCAGAGATTTAGTTGCCGGTGCCAAAACCAGGTATGAATGGTTGTTTCAGCTTGTCATTGAGATAGGAATCGAATGTGGATTTGTTTTCTTCCTCCCACCACTGCCTTCACGTTCCCTTCCTCAGATTTCCCCTTGTCGCGAGTTCAGGGAGGTTGGGTTAGGGTAGGGCAACGTGGTTTGCAGCTGCTGTTATTGATGGATTTCGCTTCGCGAGGGAATTCCAGCACCTGAGCCCGGATCGAGTCTGACCTGTGCAAGGGAACTGCTCCGGCACATCCTCAGGTGAGTTGCGAAGTTGAATTGGTATTGCTTATTTTGTTGGATCAATTTTCTGATTACACAATTAGGAATGTAGGAATTGGATGATGGGTTCTGTTAGTGTTCTGATTGAGTTAGTAGTTGCTATTGCTTTCAAATTTCCCTGCTGTGATTTTCCTGCTTTGCCGTGATGTTTCCTTGTTGGGGTCAGATTTGGAGTTGTTTGATTGTTTCCATGGACTTGATGGCTTGTGAAGGTAAGTTGACTTCAATTCTACTCTGTGCTAGGAGTTATTTGGTTCATTGATGTTTTTGCTAGAAAACATATGAGTAGAGATGATGATTTGGATTGTGGATCATGGTGTGTTGGTCTTGAATGAATTGTGTTGTCATGATTTGGGATTTGTGATCTTGGAGTTGTGTGATTTTAGACGTTGATTTATAGCTTAACTCTGTGTTGATTCACTTCCCCTGCCGTGATCAGATCTTATTATGGACTTTAGGAGTGCCGTGCTGTGTACCACAGTTTGAGCTATGGGTTTTGGTAGGAGGTTGAGTTGTGGTGGCTCTTCCTCAGGTTTGGGCTATGGATTGAATGACATTGAGATGAGAATTGGAATATCTCTGCTTAGATCAGTTCGAATTAGTTTATCTACCAACTAATAAGGTTGATCTTGAAAACAAGTTGTGTTGGAATTGGAGATTCGGTTTATTTTAGATGGATGTGTCTATACATAGATTTGAACATATTAGATCTATGTTGTTAATTAGAGTAGTCGTGTATATTTTATACTTCTTGCCTTTGCACCCATGATTTGCCATTTGGAGCGGGTTATGGTGAGTTAGGTTGGATACTAGTTTAGGGGTGGGTTGAACCTAAACTCGAAATCTAACTTTAAATATAACAAGGGCTAATCATTTAATTAGGTAATTAAATGAAATAGATGATTATGTTAACCCTAATACGGTTTAGGGTTTTGTTTAGCTATTTAACAATTGTATAATAGCTAAAACTATGTCCTTCGATACAGGGCATTGATTTGGTTTCATCAGTGCTGATTATTGGACGGGAGGTTCTCATTGATACGAGCTTCTTCATTTGAGGCGGGTACCCCTGACTTATCTTTTTAGATATTGTCTTACTATTATGCATAGTTTGCTATAGATAATAGTAAGTTTATACGCTGTACCTGCCTTTGTGTATTATGATCTGATATATGTTGTTTAGATGACTCCTGTTTAGTTCCATACAGTCTCGATATTTGCCATGCGTACATATGTGCTGAGATACAGCAATAGGTCACTTTGTATCTGTAGTTGGATTGATTCCTAGATATACCTTGCATGGATACCTAGGGTTGAATGGTTAGATCTGGATACATACGTTAGACCTATACCTTTCCCACCGATGTGTGGTTGGATTGATTCCTAGATATACCTTGCATGGATACCTAGGGTTGAATGGTTAGATCTGGATACATACGTTAGACCTATACCTTTCCCACCGATGTGTGGTTGGATTGATTCCTAGATATACCTTGCATGGATACCTAGGATAGAATGGTTAGATTTGGATATATGCGTTAGACCTATACCCTTCCCACCGATGTGTGGTTGACAACCTGGTTAGTGAGGAGGGAGTTGTTGGCATACACTACCCTCAAGTTGCATACTGAGCTGTAGGCTCTGTACGATTGCATACTGGCGATTATCAGCTCCCCTAGGGTCTGAGCCCGTCGCACAACCAGGTTTCCTGTATTGATTGAGCTATTAGCACGATGCTATTATCGTGATGGAGACCATCGACTCCCCTGAGGTCTGAGCCCGTCTCCAGTCATGGCTACACATTTGCATCCGCCACAGGTGCTAGGCGTCATGATTGCATTTCCACAGGTGCTGGGCTACATATTGCATCCGCCACAGGTGCTAGGCGTCATGATTGCATTGCCACAGGTGCTGGGCATCATATTTGCATAGCCACAGGTGCTGGGCTACATATTGCATCCGCCACAGGTGCTAGGCGTCATGATTGCATTGCCACAGGTGCTGGGCATCATACTTGCATAGCCACAGGTGCTGGGCTACATATTGCATCCGCCACAGGTGCTAGGCGTCATATTTGCATAGCCACAGGTGTTGGGCTACATATTGCATTGCCACAGGTGCTGGGCATCGTATTTGCATAGCCCCGAGTGTTGGGCTTTATAGGTTGTACGCCACAAGTGTTTGGCTTCTTTATGCAACCATGAGTGGTTGGCGTACCTGTTTCCTGTTCACCCGACCGCCGGTCCGGTGGTGGCTGAGGTGTGTACAGAACAGATCGTTGTACTATGTGATTGTGATGCATTGTACCTTTGTTGGTGCTTATTGTGTTTGAGTGTGGTATATGTTTGATATACACTTACAGGTGACCTACACATTTGGATTGTGTACTATTTTTGAGGTTATATAGAGGATTGATTACACCTACCTACAGGATAGACAGACTCTGGTATGTATTTCACCCTTAGTCTTTAGATATGCTTTATCCTCTATATTCGAGACTGTATCAGCGTGATTCTTATTGTTACATATAGCTTGCTGTGCATATATGTTTCTGGTATCCGCTGAGTTTATTTGGACTCACCACCGTTGCCTATATTTTTGTTTCCAGGATGATTGGTCGCCGGAGGAGCCCCAGTTGCCAGTCCCAGGTCCCTACGACTCCAGTGATGGGTGCTTCCGCGTAGTTATGTTCTTTGTCATCGTATTATTTGGTTTGTATTAGTTTTATGTCGTCGCACTTGTATTGCGTTTCGTTTGTCTTGGTATTGTATTTTTGAGTCCTCTGATGGACTATGTGTTTGTTGTTTTGTTGTAAGTCGGACCGGTCCGCAGTCAGGTATGATTTACTTTGCGTTATGGTTATGTTATGTCTTGATTTTGAGGCCTGAGGCCAAATTATTATTGCGTGTGTTGTTTGTATGTGTAAATTGTCCGCCGGACAGGGGAGGTGCTGCCCGATTTTATATTGGACCAGCGGCTCCTGGGTCTCGGGGCGTGACAATTTATTTTGGTATCAGAGCCCAGGTTGCGAGATACCTTTGAGACTTGTGGATTTTCGGAGTTGTATCTGATACCGATTCGGTAGGTATCGGAGCTCGGGTTTGATGATATTCCCGAGTACATTATGGATTTTAGGAGTCGTTTTTTTTGACGAGTTTGGATTTTGGGACTTGGTGGCGACGGGACATCTCCGGACGACAATGGTATGATATGGTATGTTTAGTAGACTTGTACTATTTGTAATGTTGGATAATGGTTCAACAGGTATGACTCGGAGCAGAGTTGCTTCCGCACCGAGACGTGGTCCAGGGCGGCCACGTGGGCGGACTTTTGGGTCTCAAGCCACAGTGGCATAGCCGGGTATGTGCAGCTCCGAGGCTAAGTCTACTCACCGAGAGGCAGTAGGGTTTTGCAGAGGTAATGATTTGGCCCTTTCCGCGTAATATTTCGTTTACTCTTTTTATTCATTGAACTGTAAGGCAGTGTAAATAAAGAATACAACAAGCAAGCAAACAACTCAATACCTCACCGAGTACGATAAGGGCAGAGATGGTTGGTGTGTCATGGCCTTTCCAGCCTCTTGCCTTTATTGTCTTCTAGATAATAGCTACCCCTGGTGAGCTTTTTGACGACAACATATGGTCCGTCCCACTGTGGCTCCAACTTCCCCGGGTCGCCGACCGGCTTGATTCTTTTCCATACTTTGTTACAAACCTCAAAGCTGTAGGAGATCACCCGGCGATTATAGGCTTGCTGCATCCTCCGTCGATACGCTTCCAACCAAGCCATGACTTTGTCCCGCACCTCAGAGATAAGGTCTAAGTCAATCAGCCGCTCTCGATCGTTGTCTTCCTTGTGATAGTGTTGCCGTCGGGCAGACTCCTCCCCTACCTCCATGGGAATGACAGCTTCAGCCCCGTACACCAGTTGGAAAGGGCTCTCGCCTGTTCCTTCGCGCGGGGTAGTCCGGTAGGACCACAAGATGCTAGGGAGCTCCTCGACCCAGCTGCCCCGACGTGATCTAGCTTTATCTTGAGTCCCCGCAGGATTTCTTGATTGACAACCTCGGCCAGCCCATTGCCCTGCGGGTAGACTACTGAGGTGAAGGTCTGCTGAATGCCCAATCCCTCGCACCATTCTTTCAGCTTGCGTCCCGAAAATTATTTTCCATTATCCGACGCCAGCTTGTGGGGGATGTCGTACCTGCAGACGATGTCCTTCCATAGGACTTTCATCACCGCAACCTCCGTGATGTTCGTCAGGGGCTCTGCTTCTACCAATTTGGAGAAATAATCGATGAGGACCAACAAGAACTTCTTCTACTGTGGCCCAATAGTGAAGGGGCCTACAATGCCCATTCCCCACTGATCGAAAGGGCAGGACACTGTAGAGACTCGCAAGGGCTCGGTCGGTCGGTGAGTCACGTGTTGGTGTCTCTGACAGGCTTCACACCCGTCCATGAACTTGAGAGCATCGACCTGTAAGGTAGGCCAAAAGTACCCTACCATGATGATCTTCCTGGACAAGGATTTTCCCCCAATGTGACTCCCGCAGATGCCTTTATGTACTCCCTCATCACGTAGTCGGCCTCTTCCGGCCCGACACATTTAAGGAGGGGTCGGGCAAATGCCCTCCTATACAGTTGATTGCCGACCATCGTGAATCTGGCTGCCTGGCGGTGGAATAGCCGGCTTTCCTGGTCCGTGCTTGGAACGATCCCACTACGCAGGAACGTGATATATGGATCCCTCTAATCAGTTCGGGTGTCGCCCCCTGCTTCCCCTCCAATCTGTGCCACCGTCGCCTCCGTGGCACTAGGTTCATCTAGCTGCCAGGTGGAGATAGAGCTAGCCAATTTGGCTAGCTCGTCGGCCTGGACATTGTCAGCCCTAGAGATCTTTTGCAAAGTAACCTCCATGAAGGAGGCCTTCAGCCATTCGTAAAGGACTACATATTTCTGCAGGCGCTCACACCTAACTTCAAAGTCGCCCTTTATTTCCTGCGCCACAAGCTGGGAGTCTGAATATACAGTAACCCGACTAGCTCCCAGGTGCTTAGCTTCTTGCAGACCCGCCAGGATTGCCTCGTACTCGGCTTCATTGTTGGTAGCTTTGAAGTGGAGCCGGATAGATAAATGTAATGTGTCTCCCCGAGGGGAAACCATTAACACGCCCACCCCGCTATGCTGGCTGTTGGAGGACCCATCCACATAGATCTTCCATATTCCTTCGGCCTCGGCCTCTGAGATGGTCTCCAGCATGAAGTCTGAGAGGGTTTGTGCCTTGATAGCTGCGCGAGGCTGATACTCGATGTCGTATTCACTTAACTCCGTCGTCCATTTGATTAATCGGCCCGAAGCTTCGGGATTAGTGAGGACTCGTGCGAGCGGGCTGTTGGTGAGGACCACATTGGGATGTGCTAAGAAATATGGCCTTAGCCTCCGGGCCATTAAGACCAGGGCATAAGCCAGTTTCTCCATCGTGGTGTATCGCGTTTCAGCATCTTTTAGAAGATGTCCAAAGAAATATATGGGATATTGCACCCGGTCTTGTTCTCGAATTAGTGCCGAGCCTACCGCCTGCTCTACGGTCGACGGGTAGACAAACAAGGTCTCCCCTTCCACCAGCCTATAGAGGATGGGGAGAGCGGCGAGATAAGTCTTCAATTCTGCAAAGGTTTTCTCACACTGTTCGTCCCACTTGAACTTGATTGCCTTTCTCAGAATCTTGAAGAATGGAAGGGTCTTATCTGTGAATTTGGAGATGAATCTGGACAGTGCAGTGATTCTTCCATTCAGCCACTATACCTCCTTGAAGTTGCGAGGGGGCGGCATATCCAGAATATCTTTTACTTTTTTTGAATTGGCCTCAATCCCCCTCTCTGTCACCATATAACCCAGGAGCCGACCACTCTTTATCCCGAACAAACACTTAGCGGGGCTCAATTTCAGCCTATTGGACCTTAGAGTGGCGAATGTTTCTTCCAAGTTGGCTATCATGTCGCCTCCTTGTCAGTCTTGACTAGGATATCACCCAGGTACACCTCGATGTTTCTCCCAATTTGGTGCCTTAAGACTTTATCCATCATCCGCTGGTACGTGGCACCAGCATTGCGCAAGCCGAAAGGCATGACGTTGTAACAATACGTGCCGTCAGTCGTCACAAAATTGACTTTTTCCTGGTCCTCGGGAGCAAGTAGGACTTGGTGGTAGCCTTGGTAGGCATCCAACATTGAGATAAACTCACAACCAGCTGTGGAGTCCACCAACCGGTCTATTTGAGGCAGGGGAGAGCAATCTTTGGGGCAGAGTTTACTCAAGTCACGAAAGTCGATGCAGACCCGCCATTTACCTCCCGGCTTAGGAACGATGACTACATTAGCCAACCAGGCCGGGAATTGAACTTCTCTGATGTGTCCGACTTTTAGGAACTTATGCACCTCGTCTCGGATAGCCTTATCTTGCTCTAATGGAAAGTGCCTCCATTTCTGCTTCACAGGTCGGTCTCCCAGGGTGACATGCAGATGATACATGGCTGACGCCGGTGGAACCCCTTTGATTTCTTCGGCGGCCCAGGCGAAGACATCCTTGTGGCTCCGCAGGCAATCTACGAGACGGCTTCTTAGTTCTGGCGCAAGGTCGAGGGCGATTCGTGTAACTCCCCTCCATGTTGAGGGTGAATCTGCACTTCCTCGCTCTCGACCTCCCTCCGTTCTTCCTTGGGTCCTTCATCCTCTCGTGGGTCGACGAGATCCACTTGCAAGACTTCGCGAAATTCCGACGAGGCACTGTAAGTGGGATCTAAGTTGATCGCGAGGGTCTCCTTTCGATCCAAGGCCCCTTGTGGAAAATCGAAGGGTTCCCCTGGTGGATGCTGGACCGTTCCTTCGATGGTGGTAGCTCTTCGGCGATCAAGTTCCTCCTTCGTCCGGGTCATGGGTTCTCCTACTGGCTCTGCCATCGATGCTCCTTCCGGTGCTTTACTGGTTTCCTATAGACGACGCCAAAACTTGTTCTGGAAGGAATCGACGTCGATGGCCAGTCACCAAGGTTCAGCCCACGCGGATGCTGACGGGAGGGGAGGGACTCTACGCCCTGCGAGATTAACACGAGCGTTAGGGGAACACGCCGGAGGTTGTCCAGCGGAGCCCACTCCGATGCTCAAGTAAGTGCCTCGATGGAGAGGAGAAGTATTAAGCAGAAAGATGTATGAGTAGCAGAGAATGCATCCCTCCTTACTGGAGGGGTTGGAATACCTTTTATACCTGCGGCGGCCATTCGCGAGCCCCCACGATCCTCGCCACGTCCCCGTGGTTATCGGTTAATGGTTCAACCTGGTAACGGTCGCCACGATTCCTCCACCTGGGCCGTTGCGATGATTAAAGCTTTTATGGCCGCTAATCATGGATAGTAATTACTCCGTCATAATGGATGAGGATGACTCGCCGATCCGCAGAAAAAGGACCTCTGCTTGAGTGTTCCTTGAACCCCACCACCCCGAGGTGATCCCGAGGTTCTTTGGCCCGGAGGTCCCGGGCATTCGTCTCTTCGAGGTGCTCTCGGGAACTTACTCCCGATGTGAACTCGGGGGTATGTCTTCTTGAAGCTAGCTCCGGGGTTACAACTATTCGAGTTGGCTTCCGGGTCCCCTTTCCCGGGAGGGTCTCGGACGTCGCAACAAGGAGTCATTTTGACTTGGTGGATTTTACCATACAACTTCTTTAGCTCCCGTATCTGCTACGTGGTATTCAACCCCATCATGCCATGTTATCTCTTCCTCTTAGAGCATTTTACTATGCTCCGGGAAATTAATGGCCAAAACAGCATGATGAGTAACTGGAAAAAAACAACAAAATAGCCTGATTAGTTTCTCTTTTCTAAGCCGGATCAGAAGAAGATAAGAGATTAACAATGATACCAGCAGTCATAACCAGTTAATTAATTATCTCATTCTTTTAACTGATTATGATTGTTGTTTTTCTCTTTCTTAAACGAATTTTTAAAGCCTAAAACTACAGTTACAACTTTCTTCAATGTTCTTTTACCAAGAATCAAGATTCTATTCAGTGAACTATTTGCTGAATAACTGTCTTTCATCTTGTCAATCGACACATCTGTTCCCACTCTGGACAGACCAATGATCTGTGTTAAGTCCTGTAGCACTTGCTGATGGTGCTGGAGTCTTGATAATCAATGTATTTTTATGAGCAGTGAATCCGTCACTAATGGCGAAAGATGACGTGAAAATATATATTGACTTACATTGGATTGATATTATCATAGTTGAATTCTGAAAAAGGAAGTGCTTACGAGAAAGAGTGTTAGGTGCAAGAGATCCCTGACGTATGTACTTCGATCTCCAAGTCAGTTATCACAACAGGTGGGAAAAAATTGGTGGAGAACGATAATGTAATAGAATAAATTTTTTGAAGAACATATCTGTGTCATGGAGGAGTAACCCCTTTATATAGGAGATATCTTTTGGTAACTGATGCCCTCAGAATTAGGTGTCACAAATGTGAGTCTCAAAATTTAAATATGTGTAAGCTGGAAACCCTTTTTTGCAATTAAGAATGAAAACGTAGTAAAGGGGCCACAGGTCGTATTTTTCCTAGGGACTAGTTGAGATGGTTTGATTCGAGCTCGAGTTTATGTGTCGTTGATTATTTTTGGGTTTCAAATAGAATATGGGTCTGGTTAAATTAGAATGAAAACTCAATGAAAGGGATAGAAACGCAGCTATGGAACTTAACCCAAGCAATTCAACCAATGAACTCAAACAATTGAGAGCTTAAATGCAACTTAGCCTAATTCAGAAAACCAATCTGATATGAAATCAAACCAATTTCGATTGATACTAATGCAAAGAACTCCTTCAAGAACTATTACTCCAAACAAACCAAATGCAAATCAATCTTCAACCAAACTGATACAAAATCAGTGCCAATGCTTTACTTGATACAAGGTGCAAGCCATTTACAAACTGAGATTGCCGAAAAGAAACTTGCAATTCGAAAATGCACTGAATGCAGAAGAATTGTTTTCAAACTCAAAAGTACACTACAAAATGTGTTTATCTTCAGAACTCAGACCCAAGCAAACTAGATTGCAAACAAACTACAGAATTCAGAGAACACATTGAATGCAGAAATGAAGGCTGATAACAATTCAGAATGGATACACTGCAAAATTTCAGAACAACCGAATGAAACACAAGCTGAAATCAATCAGTCTGTTAGGGTTAAGTTTGATACCAAATTCAGAAGATATGACATTAATATACAGCAACGATATTGACCCAATTCAGAACTAATTGAATGCAAGAGACAAATGCAGATTTGCCAAATTTGTATGTAGAATTGCAGCAGCAACCAAATGTAGAACAAGAAAACAAGCTGAAGTTGATGCATAAATCTAGCTTCGGAAAAGGTTCAAAGGAACTTATGCGACTGATACAAAATTCAGAAGTAATACTGAGACTTGCAGAAGTGAGGCTGCTTGCAGAAATGGAAACTGAGAAATGCTGAAATTCAGAGTCAACCAATGGCAGAAACAAACAGGACAATCCGAATTCAAGATCACTTATCTAATGATCAGGAAGGATAAAGAAGCACTAGAGTATTCTTGACACGAATTCAGAAACTGTAACTAAACACTTGCAGAAACTAAAAACTGGAAACTTGCTGAAATGGACACTGAATACGCAGCTGATTCTGCTGAAACCAACTGCGTAAATTGATACCGAGGTCTTTTGAGATGCAACCAGCTACAAGATAAATTCAGAAAATAAAACTTAAACTAACTTGATACAAATAAAGGACTGATACGCATCAGCCCAAGAACTGATACGTAGCAGATTGAACAGAAACACAACTTCAAAGCTGATACGAAAGCAATGAAACGAAAATTAAACTGAAATTTCAAACTATTGTTCACTAAACAAGTTCACTAGCTAACTACTTGCAGGAGTTAAACCTAATTAAGACAGAATCGAAGTGGAAAGGAAAGCTATAGCAATTGATACGAAATTCAGTAAGGAAACAACATTCAGAAATGAAATTACAGCTAGAAATAGAAATACAATAAGAAAACTAAGCCTCGATCCCGCTTTTAGCTCAAGAACTCCTTGTTCGTCACACAAGGGTGAGCCTCGAACCCCTAAGCTCAGCAAATCAATGGAAAACAGCCTCATGCGATTCAAATGTAGCTCAGCTGCTCATTCTGAAATTTCCATTCGAATTCTTCAATTCAGCTGCGTCCAAGTCCGATGGTGATTTGGGGATGGTCAGAGCAATCTAGGGAACCCCTCCAGATAGCTCCGGTGGATGGAAATGGAGCGCAACTGAGATCGAAGGCAGCAAATGGCAGAACCGAAGAAACCCTCTCTCGGCTCTGTTTCTTGGGCAATTGAGAGCTGGAAACTTCACTAAGAACTCTTCCCAATGACCTAGAACTCGATCTAAACAAAGAAATCGAGTGGTCGCGCCCACGGATTGAAGAAAAACTGAAGAACAAACGATGAAAAACGCTGAAGAAGACGAAGTAGCGGCGAAGACGCGACAAGGAAGAACTGTGGTAAATGTTTGATTAAATACATAGGAATGGACGGCTCAGATTGTTTGGAGAAAATCCAACGGCTGATCTTCATCCGATCTGAACCAAACTTTGATGATGTTGATCAAGGGTCAGGATCTGCCTCGTGGTAGCTCGGATCCTCCAGATTTGCAACGGATGGTCCAGATCAACCTAATCTTTGAATGGACAGTCTAGAACCCCTTGGCTTGATCTAACGGTGGGATGACCTCTGATTTGGATGAAAATCTCAGATCTAGACCTCAGTGCTTGATCAGCCCTAACCCTAGCTCGGATCACCTCAGATGGTCCCAGATGGCTCAGATCTAGCCATTCTTGAATCGGACGGCCCAGATTTGCTTGAAGCTTGATCACTCGATCCGGGTCCACTTCCGACTCAAGTTTGATCCAGCCTGACCTAGGTCCATGATCCTTTCATGCCTACAAAAATAGATCGAAAATTTAGTGGCCAAATAATTCAAAAATATCAAGATTTGCAATTAAGTCCAAAATAAAGGTAAGTTCTAAAACCTAGGGTAATTTCACAATTAAGCAAGAAAGTCATGGGTCAAACATGGATTTTAGCAACTAAAATGATTAATAAAATGGTACTTATCAACTCCCCCACACTTAAGCTTGAGCGTCTCGTGAAACTACTAAGTATGTATCCCTTAGGCTCTTTCCAAGCATAATTAGAAGCAAATGAAAAGAAATTACCTAGAGTCGTCAATTCTCAAAAATCTAAGCACTATGGATTAGTATCTCGTCCTTAAATCAACAACTTAGCCTTTTCATCTTCATGAGTCATTGAGATGAATTTAACTCACTAAGCCTTTCAAGGGAAGTTTTGGTGGCTCTCTCCTTAAGTTCAAAGTTGATGATGGAAGTGGAGCTCACTCAAACACACATGCTTTTTGCACTACCATAGGCTTGCTTGTTATCTACTCTCCACCATTATTCATGATTAGGATCAACATCTATAAAAACAAGTGAAAAACATGAAAAATGGTAAGAATGAAGTGAAAGCTAAGAAAAATAGATAAATTGATAGAGTGGGAGACTTGGTTGCCCAGGAATGTTTCCAATGTACTTTGCTTCTCTTTTCAATCCTCTAGTGAAATAAAAAGTGTGGCGAAGTCAATCTTGAATAATGCCCTTCAAAAATTCAATGAAAAGACCTTTGTTGGTGTCATTGTGCCAAAACCTCATTTGTGTGCCAACCTTGCTTCCTTCTCTTTTCTCTTATTTTTTTTTTCTTTCTTTCTCTCTAGTAAAGTCGGAATGGTAGTGATGCAAAGCTTGGATTTGGATGATATTACCTTCACTGATCTCATGGAGCCAAAATTTCAATTTTTGTGCCATTTTGCTTCATCCTTCTCTTCTTCTCTTTTTTTCTTTTTTTTTCCGAACTGTTTTTCTTTTTCTTTTCTTTTTCTGCTCTCAAGTCTTCTAATGGAGCATGTCAAATCAGTTTTTATACCAGAAAACTTAAGACATCAAATGACATAGATGCTCCACATACAATCCTCACTAAACACCTCTTGCAACTCCTTTTGATACACTATCCTTTACAAGTTGGCACACTTCCATCATTTGTTTTTTTTGTGTTTCAAATTCAGCTCCACGGCATCTTCATTGCAAAATCAATAAGCTGGTTTCTCAAACAATTAACATCAAGAATCTGATTTCTCAACAATTTCAGTTTCAAGTGGATACAAAACTATTTTTATGGTATCACAATTTAAGTCCTTCTTGTATTTCAATTCTGAATTTTTCCAATACATATTCAGCAACACTTCTTCAATAGATTTCAGCAGCTTACTTTGCATTCAGCTTTTGTCATTTCAGCAGCTCCAAGTCAGCACTCGGCAAATTACAAACTCTTGTTCCATTTAATGTGCTTAATACTCACTGTTTTTTATTTCAATTGCTTCTCATCTCCTTCAAGAATTCGACCATATGTCAGCCATGTTTACAACCTTGCTGCTTTTCAGAATTTCTGATGGTTGGACCTTGCAATTCGATTCCTGTCAAGACAACCCAGCTAAATCCGGCTTCACTTGGATTTTTTTTTTTAAGCTTCAATTCAGATTATTTTCAGCTGCGATTCAGATTATTTTCAGCTGCCATTCGGATTCTAGCAAATTGTTACTGATCTTCCTAGCAAAGTACAGCTGCAATCCAAACAACTCTGACCAAGAATAGCTTCACAGAAATTTTTTTTCTCACTTTGGCACAAAATTTTTTTCCTTTTTGCTTTTGCGTGCCAAATTTTTCCTCTTCAGATTTTTCCATTGCTTGCCACTTGAATCTTCAAAGTATGATAGGGAATCTAGATCTCCAATTGCTTCCATCTCTCTTGCTAATTCTTGACATCAACTCACTCAAACTCATTCTTGGCACATGTAATTGCAGAAATTTTTTTTTCTTGATATGAAATGCCTCTTCGATACTAAATCTTTCCAAAACACTAGTCACTCCCCCACACTTAAATCTTTGTCCGTCTCGGGCAAAGTAGCATTAAGAAACATCCCAAACAACAAGTCTATAGAAAAGTAAGGGTAAGAGTAGGAAATAATAAAGAAAAATGGAATGAACATGATAATTGCCAAAAATTGGTATGGAAAAAGGAAACAAATTAATTAGCCTCTATAGATGTGATCCAATCATTGAAATATGGTTTTGAAAGAACCGAAGCAAGTTCTAGAGTACAATAAAATATGTGTGTCACAAATATAAGGCTAATTCTCACTAGGCAAAAATAATTCATCTCAAGTCCTCAATTAAGAATCTAAAGCAAAGTAGTACTCAAGTATCCAAGATTTCATCCATTAGCTCAAACCCTAAGTTTAACAATCAAATTTAATTTATTTTCAAAAAACTCTAAAATGCTATGGAGATAACCTAAAGGCTACATTTATTCCTAGTCATGCAAGAAAAAGTGACCAAAAGAAATAACATGATATTTACAATGTCTATTTATTCATTCTACTCTACTCATGCATTTATTAGCAAGAACTCTATTTAAAAGTGAAAAATGCAATAAAGGAAAATGCAAGAAAGAGCAAACTCCCCTTTATTTCTGGCGGTCGGAGTCTATCAAGAAATAGCCTCTATCGTGGTAGTGGAGGAGTTTGGGTGGGTGAGAAAGCTTCCTTCATTTGATCTATGTCACGTTGCATGTCTCCCCCACACTTGAACTTTACAAAAAATTATTCAGGTGGCCGCAGGCGATTTAGGTACAAGACTCATGTAAGAGGTGAAGTGCTTCGAATTAAAGTAAAATCATCTCCTCCTTTTTGATGCCTTTTGAAAGTTCTTCCAGGAGGCTGGAGTCTGTTCAGATGGAGCACCCACTCCAGAAGTCTTCTGGACCCTGCAAAACCATGTAATACCTCTCTCAAGCGTGCAGGGTAAGAAAGAAATGAAATAATATCAGTCTCTGCATGAAATGTATCCAAAACTGCATCATATCCAATGAAATCAATTCTTGGTACCTCAATGAATTTTTCACAATTATTTTCTACACAAAATGCATCCAGAAACTCATCACAAACAATAAAATCAATTTTTGGCACTTCAATAGAAATTTCACAATTATTTTCCACCAAGGATGTATCAAGCAATGTATTACAATCAATGAAATCAATTTCCGGTATCTCCATAAGTTTTTCACATTCAATTTCAGCATAAGATATTGCAAGAGATTCATCAAAATAAACAACATCAATTTCAGGCCCTTCTAAAAATTTTTCACAATCAGGTTCAGCATAATATGTATCAAAAATATCATCGCAATGAATAAAATCAAGCCTGGGTGCCTCTGTGGAATTTTCATAATTATTTTTCACAAAAGATGTATCAAGAGATTCATCATAGCAAACAACATCAATTTGAGACACCTCTAAAAATTTTTCACAATCAAATTATGCAAACGATGTATCAATAAGTGTATCACACCCAATGAAATCAGTTTGAGGTACCTCTATGCAATTTTCAGAAAAAATAGGAGGAATACTTACCTGATCGTGCTGAAGAATACCTGGAGGTTCTACAAGAGTAGATGTAACTGTGGCCTCCTCCTGGTCAAGTGCATGCTCAAGTTCTGGTGGACACTCAACTAGAGCAGGTGATCCTTGGGTTCTTGCTTCCACCATGCAAGTCCCTACACTTTCTGATTCATCTTCTAAATCATCTAATGTACCAGTAAATTGTTGGTGGTCCATGGGGCTTAGTGCAATCCCCTACACCTGTAGAATCATCTCCCATGCATGCTTCCTCAGTAATATCTGCAACAACCATGTTAGAAAAATTAGGACCATCAATAACACTATCATCAGAAAATAAAAGATAAGAAGGGTCCTGTGGAGCTACAGAATCTTTTCTTGAGCTGAAAAATTTGGAAATGAATTTTGAACAAGAACTTCAGGGGAAATGCATGCTGTAGGTGCCCTATTTTTGATATTTTCTTCTTCCACCAAATTTGCAAGATCACTTGAAAAAGGTCTTAGATTTTCTCTAGGGTCACCTTGAACTGATGAAAACTCAACTCCGGGGCTGTTTTAAATGGGAAAATGGGATGCTGGAAATTTTTCAGGAAATTCGGTATCTGGAGTGTTTAAACTTGACACAACCTCTTCATTCCCCAAAGTTAGATCACCATCATACCCCTCAGAATTAAGAGTAGCTTGAGGAGGTACTTGTCCTGATTCTTGGGCTTGCCTTTGTTTCATTTGATGAACCAATTGTTCAAGTTGTCTTCCACGATTTTGAAGCCTTTGTTGCTGTTCTTGAAAACTTTGTTCTTGTTGTATGATTTGTTGCAACATCTCTATCATCCTTTGTTGTTGAGCCTCATCATCATTAGGATTCTCAAAGCCTCCTTGGTTAGTGTGGAACTCCTGTTGATCTTGAAATGTAACATAAGGCTGCTAAAGACCAAGAGTAGGATGTGCATTCTGAAATTGTAGCTGTTGGGGCTGCTCAAATGGTTGAATGAGCTGATTAAACTGCTGAAAATTTGGCTGGAATGATGGTTGAATTTGCTGAGAATTGTAGCCCTGGAAATCTTGAATTTGAGGTTGACATTGTTGATGGAAAGGCTGAAATGGTTGGGACTGAAAACTCTGGTTTTGAAATTGAAAATTTTGATCGTATGGCTGTGAATGTTGAAGAGGTTGTTGAAAATTTTGTATGGGTTGAAATTCTTGCTGCCATGGCTGAGGTTGAGGCTGAAATTGATTATTTTCCTGCTGAAAACTTAAATAAGGCTGCTGGAAATCTTGGTTAAGATGCTGAAATCCTTGGTTTGGTTGAACTTGATGGAAGGGTGGTTGCTGAAAATTCAGATTATCTTGACACCCTTGCTGAATTCCTTGAAAAGGTGGTTGATCTTGTTGATAAGGTGGCTGAAAGTTGGGTTGAAATTGCTGAATTGGTTGCTCAAAATTCTGGAATTGTGGCTGCCCAATCTGCTGGAAATTTGGTAGACTTGGCTGAAAATTTTGGAATGATGGTTGAACTTGTGGCTGAAAAAACTGATTTGCTTGATGGAAATTCGAATAAGGCTGTTGAAAATCTTGATTTAGTTGCTGATTGAAAGGTTGGTTCTGCAGAAATTGTGGGAAAGATTGACATTGTGGCTGCCCTTGCTGAAATGGATGGTAAGTAGATGAAAACATTTTGAACTGACAGTCCTGTCACAAAGCAAACAAGAAAAATGGCAGCAACCGTATACAAAAGATAAAGCACAAGAAAATAGAATCAAATGATATGCCCATAAGCACACAAGCAAAAATCAAACAAATCAACTAGTTGCTTCCCCGGCAACGGCGCAAAAAATTTTGATGCCCTCAGAATTAGGTGTCACGAATGTGGGTCTCAAAATTTAGATATGTGTAAGCTGGAAACCCTTTTTTGCAATCAAGAATGAAAACGTAGTAAAGGGGCCACAGGTCGTATTTTTCCTAGGGACTAGTTGAGATGGTTTGATTCGAGCTCGAGTTTATGTGTCGTTGATTATTTTTGGGTTTCAAATAGAATATGGGTCTGGTTAAATTAGAATGAAAACTCAATGAAAGGGATAGAAACGCAGCTATGGAACTTAACCCAAGCAATTCAACCAATGAACTCAAACAATTGAGAGCTTAAATGCAACTTAGCCTAATTCAGAAAACTAATCTGATATGAAATCAAACCAATTTTGATTGATACTAATGCAAAGAACTCCTTCAAGAACTATTACTCCAAACAAACCAAATGCAAATCAATCTTCAACCAAACTGATACAAAATCAGTGCCAATGCTTTACTTGATACAAGGTGCAAGCCATTTACAAACTGAGATTGCCGAAAAGAAACATGCAATTCGAAAATGCACTGAATGCAGAAGAACTGTTTTCAAACTCAAAAGTACACTACAAAATGTGTTTATCTTTAGAACTCAGACCCAAGCAAACTATATTGCAAACAAACTACAGAATTCAGAGAAAACATTGAATGCAGAAATGAAGGCTGATAACAATTCAGAACGGATGAAAATCTCTGATTTGGATGAAAATCTCAGATTTTGACCTCAGTGCTTGATCAACCCTAACCTTAGCTCGGATCGCCTCAGATGGTCCCAGATGGCTCAGATCTAGCCATTCTTGAATCGGACGGCCCAGATTTGCTTGAAGCTTGATCACTCGATCCGGGTCCACTTCCGACTCAAGTTTGACCCAGCCTGACCTAGGTCCATGATCCTTTCATGCCTACAAAAATAGATCGAAAATTTAGTGGCCAAATAATTCAAAAATATCAAGATTTGCAATTAAGTCCAAAATAAAAGTAAGTTCTAAAACCTAGGGTAATTTCACAATTAAGCAAGAAAGTCATGGGTCAAACATGGATTTTGGCAACTAAAATGATCAATAAAATGGTACTTATCAGTAACTTTTCATCATTATAGGGTGTCAGGTCAACTGTAAGATGAATGTCAAATTAATAGATTTTCTATAAAAAATCTGACAAAAGCGAATAGGCCAATGGTCCACTGAGCAGGTCAGTGATTATGATTTAATTTGATAAAAATAGATAAGCCAATGGTCTATCGAGCAGGTCAGTGATTATGGCGGCAAGATAAAATTTATCTAGGTCTTATGAGGGATTGACCTAGATTTGTGCATAATTGGGCTGATGAACTTATTTGTATATGCATGTGGAGGCCCAATAAGGAAATACAGCATGTTGGACCCAATTTGTGAGGTCAAGTCCAATAGGAACATGGAGACCCAACCCAACTATAGTTAGGCCTGATTAGGGTCAATGATGGGGCTTACTTGAAGCCTAGTGGACTATGCGGGGTTTGTCTTTGAGCTGGTCAAAATAGTTGAATAGTTAAGGGGCTGAAGTATGCTAGTCGATCTATTAATGTTAACCCTAAAGTTAATTATGAAATGAATGACAAAGAAACTTTTTGTATTATATTTTATTAATAAAGGCAAAATTTTAGTTATTATATGGAAAAATTATTCTAAACTGTCTGCATGTAAACTTAACTCCCTATTTAGTCCTTGCGTCAGAAAAAATTTATTTTCACTCCCTACATGTAATGTTTCATGTGTTTTAACTACAGATTTACCAAATTACCCTAAATTTTTTTAAGTACAAAAAGTCTGAAATAAAGTATAATTCATCATAAATTCAGCATTATTTAATTAAAATCTAATATATTTTCTATCAAATTGAGTACTACCTAATCAATTCATCCTAAGCTAATCAATTGGTATGAACTCCTAATCAATTGGTTAGGCAGAAAAAGAATTGTGCCCAATTTGACAGAAAATATACTAAATTCTAATTTAAATATACTGAATTTAGAAAGAATTATACTTATTATTTTATTCAAAAAAAGGGTGATACTCAATTTAATAAAAAATATACTAGATTTTAATTATATGATACTGAATTCAGGAGGAGTTATACCTCATTTTGGACTTTTTGCACCTAAAAATAATGGGGGCAATTAGGTAAATCAATTTATATTAGGGAGCTGAAGCAAATGAAACTTTGCATGCTGGGAGTAGAAATGAACTTTTTTTGACATAGGGACTAAGGATAAAGTTTCAGATGTAATTGGGGATTTAAAGGCAATTTACAGTTATTATATTTACTTTATGTTTGTGTTAAATGAATAAGTATAATAATGTCTTTGGATTGTATGTTTTAATCTATGTCATATCAATTAGTTGAATTGATAGTGAGATGATGTAGAGAACACTACTCTTAACTCTTTCTAATCAAGCATTAATATTTAAGGACAATATTAATGCATTGAGACTAGCATGTAGGTCAATTGATGACTTAATCTCACTAGTTATGTATATGAAATATTAAGTTGACATATAGGTATATTAAAGAATATATACTGAATTGACTCGGCATGAGAAAGTTTCATAGATTGTGTCATAAACTTTCTCATAGTGGCTATCGGTATAAATAGTTCTTAGACTTAAAGTCACTACGGTTCCCTACATAAGGAATTGCATACTTTGGTATTATTAAACGTCACCAGTAATAGGGTGGACTATAAAGTCGATCACTGGGTATGCAACAAATTATGCTGAGGAATGTGAGTGATATAGATGAGATCTATCCCTTCCATATTACAGGAGTGATATTTGTGGGTCTCTTGATCGAGTAAGACTACTAAAGTACATGGTCATGCTCAAATGAGTCAATATGAGATATTGAGCTCATTTGCTTGAGTGACTCTACTTGGGGATCAATGAAGCACAAAGATTGATAAGAGGATGACACAGTCTATGCCTCATTGATCAATCTAGATATCGACGATAGAAGGACAAAATCATACAATATAATAGACACAGAAAGGTTATGTCAGATCTCAACTTTCTCGTAATTTTGGTAGCAATGATGCATTATAGATGTCGCTTATTGCTTATGTATCTAAAGCGATTTAGATACATTGCCAACATTATGAGAGCCTATTGGACCACACATAAAGAATACGCTATCTTGGAGATAAGTTAATTTTAGTTTGACTAAAATATAATCCGAAATTGGATTAATTGAGTTAGATTTAAATGAATTCAATTGGACTATAAGATTGAGTCTAATCCGAGTTAGACTTATTTAGATTAGACTCAACCACTTAAGATGAATTAATGATCATTAAAATGTTTAATGAATCATTATTGGAGAGGAATACCAAGAGACATGATTCATTGAATGAATAGATAATGAAAAGCCAAAAGAATACCATGAGTTTTTGGTATTCATTGAGGTTTATAAATATTAAACAAATGGAAGAAAGAGGAAAGACTTTTCATATTCATTGAATAAATATAAAAGTCATTTTCATTTTTTAAATGAATCACTCTTTTCTTCTCTTCTTGCTCTTGGTCAAAATCTTGTATTCCCCATTCTTCCTCCTTGTGACCAAACCACCTTGTGTGGTTAGCACCACGAAGGTGGTTCCTCTTCGAGACTAAGTTCGTGCGACGAACAAGACGTGTTTGTATGGATAATACTAGAGGCTCGACCATTCTGATCGTGCAGAGATCCGACGAACTAAGGACTAGCGGGACAAAGATATAACTCTTAGATAGAACTTTATATGAATTTTTCGTATGGATCATTGGAAAGAATTTTATTTTTCGTTGTGTGTATTGTTGTTTTTCATATAGAGATCCCTACACGATCGACCGTACCCTTTCTGTTGGCTGGTCTGTCGTGCACTATAAGCAAATTGACCAATCGACTATCATCTTATCCATGACGGCTGGCCGGTTGGATGTGGGATGTGTAAGATCATTAGTGTGAAGGATCGTTTAGGCGTGCAGAGGGGGGGGTGAATGCACTTTCTCGGATCGTTTTGATCTCTATAGAGTTGTTAGCGCAGCGGAAACAATAACATGTAAAGTAAATAAGAAATGACAATGCTAACACTACCAGATTTACTTGGTATCCACCCCGGTCGGGTGACTAATCCAAGAATCCGTCGGTGGATCACTCCCCGGATAACCTCCGGCTATCACGTGTCGCTCCTTGTGGGTGGAGAAACCTCCCCACAACACCTTGGACGCTTTGTAAACACAATAGACTACTAACCAGCTTTTTCCAAGCAGGTTTCGTCAAGAAACTCAGCCACCACGAAGTCCTCTTTAAATAGGACTCGGGGCCGATTTCTCGCTACCAGTCGACTGCCCCCAGGGCAATCGACTGGTGCCAGCCAAATTCGACCATTGACACTCCCAACGTTTGAATTTGCCAGCTCACCAGCCACCTACCAGTCGACTGCTCCCAGAGCAGTCGACTGGTCCCCAGCTGAATCCCTTCCCTAGTACATTCACACAGCACTCGTTCCTCACGACTCGACTGACTCCTCATCTGCAGCCTCGACTATTGCCTTCACGCCCTCTTCATCTTCGGCTCCCGTCCCTCGGATGCACGCAAGCCTCCAGCTTATCTCCATGCCATCCTTCACGCATGCCTCGAAGTCCGCGCCCATCAGCTCATCGTCCCTGCTCACCAAGGTCCCTCAAATGCGCACGCCAGCCTCCAGCTGGCCTCTATGCCATCCTTCACCGTACTGAGGCCGTCCAGTCAGGTCCATATGCGTAACCTGTACAACCTGCACACTCAACATACGCATATCAAATACAAGGGTAAACCTAATTTAACCTTTTGCCTAAATATTAAAACCCATGGTCACTCCGGACCATCCTAGAGCTGATTGCTCCAACCACTACTAGAATTTTTGCATTCAACAACACATAATCGACAACGGTTTTTTGATAAAGTGTTGTCGTATGTCAATTTAACAACAGTTTTAGTATTAACCGTTGTTGTTGTTGGTCTGTATACGTAAAAAGACAACAGTAATAACAAAATGTTGTCGTATGTATACTCAACGACAACAGTTATAAAATAACTGTTGTCTATAGGCGAGATTTACAACAACTGATGTGATAAACTGTTGTCTATTATGACAATAGACAACAGTTATATTAAACTATTGTTGTTGTATTGTTGTGCTGTTCAATCAATAAATAAAATCAACGGTGGATATCCGACTGCAAAAAAAACAACAAACTATTGAAGTTCTCGTCGCACAAACTATTGAAGTTTGATTTTTTTGAAATATATGTATATATATAAATTAGTTAAGGAAAAAGTTGAGAATAATTTAAGCACCTCCCCGTGCCCTAGTGAAACCGCCGAACCCCTCCCCTCTCCGCCCGGAGCTGCAGCCCTTCCTCGCGATCGCGCTGTGCCGCCCTTCGCCGGCGCCTCCTGATCTCCGGCGGGCAATGGTCACCAGGCCCCCGATCTCTCTGTCGCGAACGTTCTCGACGCCGAGCTCCTTCACGCGAAGCCATGTGCCACTGCCTTCCTCTCTCTCGGATCGTCGACGCCAAGGTTCGTCGCCGGCCGCACCGCCCTCGCCGGTGCGATCCTATCCGTGCTCCTTTGTCAATCGCTGAGCGCCAGACACGGACGATCCTTTCTTTTTCTTCCTCCTGTGGCGCCGCAAGCGCGAGCGACGCCGAGCGCCGCTCGGCCGGTTGACCGTCCTTCACCTCAATCCGAGCGAGTGACACCCCCGGAGTAACTTCATCCGGATCTCCTCCTCACTCGACCGGCACTGGTGATCCTTTCCCCATCCTTTCTCTGATCTGAGTTGCGGCCCTGTCACTCGCGACTCTTCCTTCACGCAACCTAGCTGTCGTCGGCCATCATCCAGGTTTGATGTCTGTTTGTTTTTAAAGTTTTTGTGCCGTGAGTGGTGGTAGATAGGTTAGTTGTTTGTTGTCTTTGTTTGGGTGTGGTGTTGGCATAGGTCTTTGGCTGTGTTTTGCCGTGAGTTCATGGAGGAGTTTATACCATTTTGGTTGGGTTCCATTGATGCAACGGTTACTTGGTTTGAATAAGTTATGGTTAATTAAGGATTATGTGATGACTTCGTCGATATGTGGGGAATTAATCTTGGAATTGATTTATAAGTTGGAGCTAAGGTTTAGTAGGCTAGTAATTTGATTAATAATGATTAGTTGTATAGATTTAATTAATGGAGTAATTAAAAGATGGTTTAATTAGTTGTATAGGTTTTCTCCATATTCATTCTCCCTTTGCGTTTTCCAGCCTACTATTTGATTTCTTAAAAGATGGTTTAATCTATATCAGTTGCACTAACCTTTTCAATGCCAACAAGCGTAAGTTATAGTTTGTACTGATTATTATGGCACTTTGTAGTTTGTTATGGCACTATCCAATCCTTTGCATGGTGCACGAAAGGCAGGCACTGTTGGGAAACCCCTTCCTCGAGTTGAGGTATGTGAAGAATTTGGTTGTACATGAAAGTGCTTCATGTTTCTCTATATTACAAGAATGCCATGCATGTTTTATATGGTGATAGTGTTACTTATTGTTGAGCCAGAATTGGAATTCTTTGTTTTCTGCAATGGAAAAAAAATGATCTAACTTAATTTGATGTAAACTTGTATGAGTGCTATCTTTGGCACAAAGTTTGAGCAGAATTCTAATTTTTAAAGTTGTTCGAAGTTAGAAGGAGAACCCTCTAGCAGTTGGAGACATTGCTTTACGTGTACTTTTTTGTCTTGTCTTTCAATTCAATCTCTTTTATGTGATTGTCTGGATTATGCTTCCCTCTGGCTTTTTCACTTGGTTCCTGGTTGTGGTCTCCATGGAAAACCACTAACATATGCTTTGTTGCTTAATCAGCCACTAACTCTGGCTGCTCCTGTCTAGGTCAAGATTCTTGCAGAAGATGGTAGTCCTGTTGGTGCAAATAGAGTGGGAGAGCTTTGTATAAGAAGTCCCTCTTTATTCAAGGAATACTGGAAAAAACCTGAGGTTTGATCAGTTTTAGCTCTTGTTTTGATAACAGTAATATATTGGTTTTTCATGCTTTGCCTTAGGTTCCTAGGCAACCGGATGCCAAACAATGTGGATATTATGTGATGAGATTTATGAAGCAAATTACTGAAGAAGTTACATCAATCAAGTTACATTTGATCTGGGACTCTCTTCTCGAATGCAAGGTGATAATGTTTTGATCTTCTAAAGATTAGTTTTCTTCTTCTTTTAATGGAAGGATACTTGTTATCGTGTATTTGTTCCTTCAAATCAAGTATTTCTATATAACCATATTCCTAAAAACGGTTCTATGATTAATAATGCTAAAATTTATTAACTTGTTAATGCTGGTCAAACAATTTCTTTTTGTTATATGTGCTTCTCATCAAAACTCTGTTTGTGTGTCAGTATGCTTTTTAGAATATTATTTTCCTATGGAAAATGAAATCATTATTTTAACAGCATATGCTTTAGATCTACTATTCTGGAAAAGGAATTCATTATAAACTTTTCAGATATTACTTAACATTCGCTAATGCTAAAACCTTTTTTTACGGGGAAACACATACACTGTACATGGACAGAAAGAACAGAAGGCGAATGAAATAGTTTAAGGGAAGAGAAAAAAAAATTATTCTGAAGAAATCTGTCACTCACATTTTTGATGCAGTTCATTAGGCAATCATTTTTGTGTTATTTTGCCATGGATTTGCATTTTGCAGCTAAATATCTTCCTTATAATTAACTTAAATCTTCTAATATTCCTTTTTTGGTTTACACATTACTCCCTGGAACAGATGTGACATCTCAGCTGAGTAAGGATGGCAGTAAGCATGGAATCTGGCAATGCCCAATTTGTTCATATGACAATGATGAAACTTCATTTTGTTGTGACATATGTGGCGCTATTTATGTCTATTCTTCCACTTATGGCAAACAAAAAGGTGTGTTAAAGTTTTTGAATTAAATAGATTTGTATATGCGATGAGATTGCATAACTTGTATAATTCTGTGCTTCAAGATAAGGCAATTACAAGGACTCGTGGAAGATATTACTATATTATTCACTCGTGGAAGATATTACTCATGGAAGATATTACTATTTATGTCTGTGCTTCAAGATAAGAGCGTTTTTTGTGCACTCTCGGTAACATCATGATTACAAATAAAAAATCGTTATACGCATTTAAATGTACTTGTGTTAGTACAAGTTGGATTAAATTCGCAAGATAAGCAAGCCTGAGGTCTTATGATATTTGTTCTTTGCAATGCCTGAGGTCTTATGATATTAGTACAAGTTGGCTCCTGTTCCTGATCTCTGAGAAAGATTAATTTTGCCTAGTTGATCGCCACATTCGTTATTTTGTTGCTTTCAACCCGCTCTTAATATTATGCTTCTAAATTTTCCTAATAGTAGTTCTCTATTACAACTGAAGAAGACTTTTCTGTTCTTGTATTTCTTTTACTCAATCAAATTAGATAATTAAGCTGTGATGTTGTGTGCTAAGACCTATGATTCAATTAGCTCAGCTTCCTAGATTTTCTTTTCTTGAATACATTAGTAGATTCGAGGACAAATGAGAGGAGTAAGACTATCTTTGGGTATTTGACCATCAGTTGCTTAATTGACCATTTTTTGCTTCTAAAATTTGATCAAAAAACATAAGGAAAACTTAGTTTATGTTTTTCAATCCACATTAGAATTACCCTTTTTCTTGAAAAACAAAAACAAATGTAACTAATATTTATCTCCCCTTTAACCTTTTTTAATCTATTTTCCCTGTCTAATTGATATCTTGTGAGCATGTTACCAAACTACTATAGAAAATGCATTAACTTTTTTACTGGCGGACTTCAGAATATGCTTATTAACTGATAAGTTTCTTCATGCATATCTACTTACTTGGAATTATAGGGGTGGTCTGATAGATGTGCTTTGTTACACAATGTGCTGTTCTCCGGTTACATTCTTAATTGTTTTTTTCTTTGGAAAATTATTTTCTGAATTAGTGATTTCTGTTTTAGATTTTAGACAATAATAATATGTTGTTCTCAGAGATTATTGTTTGATAAGGGAGTCGTAACTAGTTTCAAACATACAGGTTAAGGCTGTTGAAGTGGCAGGATGCGATTGGATTCATGTAGATGTGATGGATGGGCGTTTTGTGCCAAATATTACCATAGGACTTCTAGTTGTTGACGCACTGCGCCCGGTGACAGATCTTCCATTGGATGTGCACTTGGTATTTTCCTCCTCTGCTACAATTTTTAATAAGCTTCAGATTCAAAGTTATAACCACCACCTATTTGTAAATTTTATATTTGAAAATTGGTCACCACTGTATTCTGTTTCTTTTTTAGTTGTTTAAAAACCATTGCATTACCATGTTTTCCAAATTTTAGATGATTGTGGAACCTGACCAACGAGTTCCAGATTTTATCAAGGCTGGTGCAGACATTGTGAGTGTTCATTGTGAACAGTCATCTACAATTCACTTGCACCGGACAATCAATCAGGTAATCAGAGATTAGTCTATCTCCTAATTACATTGGAATGCCATGAAACATCAATACTTTGATAGTTCATTTTTTGTTATCCAAGCTTTGTATGAAATGAATCCAAATGTTTTTGTATTCAATACTTTCCTTTTTTTTCTTCATCTGTATTCCCCAGCAACCCGTTCTGGTAACATGCTTTATCCTATTTGATATCAATTTGATTTTCTGTTATAGACAAAGTTCTATCTACATTTTCCTATCAAATAACAATCTCTGTTATCTTTGTTTTACATGGAGCAGGCCATCAATGAGAAGATTATGTCGCTGGACTTCATAAACTGTTTCACCGAGATAGAGACTGTAGATTCACAAATGTCATACCAGAGCGGGTTGCTAATTGTAGTCACTAGATCATTTACTGGACAGGATAATATTCGGAAGAAATTATGAACTTCATTGTAAGTTTAGTTGGGTCAGAATTATGAACTCTTGTAATTTGGGTCAGAAGATACTTTAGTGGTTTCGTCTGTAGAAAGCTTGTGGTGGATCTTTATTGTAAATATGTTGATGATGTTTGATATATATAATTTTTGTTTCGAGGTTAAATTATTGTCTTTTAATTGAAAATATAATGAAAATATCTTTGTTGTCAAATTGGTATGAAACTGTTGTGGAACAGTGCAAACGCACAACAGATTTTTTTAAAGCTAAACTGTTGTTGTAGATAAACGGTGGCATACGACAACACAGTGATAAAACTGTTGTCGAATATAATAAAAGACAACGGTGAATATGGCATACGACAACGGTGATAAACTGTTGTTATTGATATACGACAACGGTTATCAAAAACTGTTGTCGAATATAATAAAAGACAATGGTGAATATGGCATACGACAACGGTGATAAACTGTTGTTGAATGTGATATACAACAACAGTGATAAACTGTTGTTGAATGTGATATACGACAACAGTGATAAACTGTTGTTGAATGTGATATATGACAACAGTGGAAAACTGTTGTCAAACTGTTGTCGAATGTGATATACGACAACAGTGATTCACTGTTGTCGTAGACCCCCCCTTTAACAACATGGCCTTTAACAACAGTGGTATTTGGCCTACGACAATAGTGATTCACTGTTGTTAAATGCATTTTTTCTAGTAGTGAACATAGTGGTCACCTTTTTTCCATCCGTGGGGCCTGCACTATATATACTATGACCTATGTTGTGGGTTCTATACAATCCTTTTGATTAACGAGGTTTTTTCAACCTCGGGCGACCGACCTGGCCCCACAGAAGTTTTCCATCGGCTGCTAGGGTAAATCGGGAAGCGTTCGCGATGGGCGGTCTAGAAGCTTAGTGTCCCAGGGTTCGTGCCCCATTTGGAGGAAAAATTCCTACAAATACGCCGTAGCTGGGGATCGAACCGCGAATGCCTGGGTTAACAACTAGTCACCCTACCATTACACCATAGTCCCGGGGGCGGATTCTATACAATCCTGAGTGTAGTTCTGAGGTCCGTGGATCAGCTAGTAACCTGATGTGAGTTGACCGGTCGGATGTTAGCCATGTGATTCCAATCTAGCGTCCTTTCTTAAAGACTAACACCAACTCTTGTACAAGTCAACATCCTGCCCCCGGTACGTCTACTGTAGAAAATAGATCAAGACATAGACTTGACCAAGAAATGCCTATTCGGGCAACCCGGTTAGCTCGGGTTGTCCACTCGGACGACCAAGTTTGACTAAAAGACGGCTGCTCGGGCAACCCGGTTGGCTTGGGTTGTCTGCTCGGATGACTTAGTCTCCCTCAGTATTTGTGAATGCCCCGTTTATCTTTGCTGTCCTATATTGTCCTGTTGGACCACGTCTGCGTCTGACTCGGAAGCCCTAAAATTCTCCCATATCAGGCAGCAAATTTACCTATTGGATCATCATCTGTTTCCTACATGTACGTGCATTTCTAGCTAATTAACTTCTTCCTCCAACACTGCTGCTTCTTCTGCTAGGTGAGCACTTCCTTTCTTTCAGAGCACTGGTACACTCCTCTCAATGTGCATCGACATGTTGGACAATAGAGTTGGCAGGAAGATGATGGACTGCATATATGTGTGCCGGAGATTATAAGTTGTCGCCATGATGAATGACCTATCTGATCTTTTGTTCTTCTCGTGTCTTGGGGGTTGGGGCTAGTGATCCTTGTTTGCTCACGTTTAATATTCTTTTGTCCCTCTTAAATGAAACAATATAATGTATCGACATTGTAGAGGTACTGGTCCTTTTAGCGAGGGTTGAGTGCCCACTTACTCTTTTGGAGCTTAGTTGGATTGCACAGGCGGTCTTTGCTGTATGCAACAGTGAAGGATAATAGAAAAAAAATAATTAATGAGGTTGGAAAAATCTCGAACGATCGGTTTGATCTTATAAAAATTTTTCATCAGTCGTCAGGATAAATCAGGAAGTGTTCGTGATGGGCGGTCTAGAAACCTAGCATCCTAAGGTTCGCGTCCCATTTAGAAAAAAAATTCTTACAAATACGTTGTAGCTGGGGATCAAATCGCGGATGTCTAAAATAGCGATTAATCACTTTACTATTATACTATAGACCCGGAGATAACAGTGAAGGATAATAGAGGACGGAGGCGAATCACACATTGTGAATCCTCTAGATGAGAGAATATATGCGTTGGATCTCAATAACTTTGGACCCACATGTGAATTGTTCTGGCCCCTCCAGCCCTCTTTGAATTTTACTACCTTCAGCTCACAGACCTTTTCAATCTCGCTCCGTAGATTGGATTCTTTTTGATAAAGTAAGATTGCAATATGATCTTGGAGTACGTGCATGCTGTGAGGAAATGCAACGTGACTAAAAGCAGACTCATGCATCCTAATTCCTAAGAAACATTTGGAATATAATAAACTTGTCGTGCCCAAAACAGTGATCATAATACATTTTAAAAAAAATATATGAATAAGATAACATCGATCTGAAATAATCAATCTTTCATCAACTGTTACGATAAATTATGATAAATCATCAAAAAGTTTAATATTTTATAATTACACATCTCATTTGACAATTTTTTTTTTAGAAAATACTATTGAATCGATTAGAGGAGTGAATAACTTGCAAATAAATTTTTAATTCTCTTGCTACTTATGTAGTAAGGATACCCAAACATTAATTAAAGATAAACAATATAAAATAAGGAGACTCAAAATTTTATTTGGCTACAACCTGAGTGGGTATTAATCCAAGACAATTAGAAGTACTACCAGCAACTCCTTGTTCGACAACAGTCGGAATCGGAAAACCCCCTTACAACAGTTGGAAGTTCAAAACTTGATTGTAGAAGTTGATACAAAATGTGTTATTGAACTTCTAACTCTAGGGTGCTATTTATAACCCACTGGTCAAAGTAGCTATTTTGCTGCCTCCAATAAGACCTAAGATGTCTTAGTTGACTGAAGTTTCTTCCACGATGCAACGACTCTACAACATTGAAGGCACATTCAAAGTGATCTGAGGCGTCTCGGCTACTGTTTATCCGAGGCACCTCTAGTGACACTAAGGGTGTCTCGGGCACTATTCATTTAAGGCACCTCGAGTACTAGTCACCTGGAATGGTAAAATTCAATCGTTAACCATTCTTCGATTCGTTCACTTGGGTGATGCTTCGGTCGTCCGAAATTGAGCTCACCCGAATCCAACTCCAACCTTCTCTTCAAGAGGGCTTCCTCCTAGTTTTTTGTCCCTTGGATGCGTTGTGCGCGTCCTTCTCGCTCCACTAGTATACTCTTATGCAACTCCTCATTCATTGGATGCATCAAATTTGTTAACTCTCTTCCCATGTCATTGTTCTGCTCGCTCGTTACGTCTTCCGCTCGACTTCTTGTGTTTCTAAGTCCTTGCACACTCAGACACAAAACATCAAATACGCATGACCTTACTTAATACGATTGGTCATATCAAAACTAACCCAAAGCACTTACAAATACGTAGCAATTGATGATCGAATGACTGATATCTGAGAGACAACTTGGCCCCCTTCTGTTGCACTATAAACCTAGAGGCGTCCATAATACATTGAAAACATTAGGAAGTAGGGGTAGCTTCATCAAGATGACCTAGGCCATAGTATCTATAGTGTTTAAACCATATTTCTCAAAGCTCCGAGGACAATGTGTTGGAAGAAAAATATATATAGAAGAAGAAATGCACTTTATATGGAAGTGGAGAATAAGAAAATAAATGTGAACTCTACTTGATTTCATTTATTAAAAGAGTTAACATATTTATAGGCATATTAGATAACTACTAACTCCACATTTATCTCCCACTATTTCTGCCTTTATCTTAAACATATTGAATCTATACCATTTTTCTTTTACAATGAATTCTCATTCTTATCAATAATTGCCACCCATCTATCCATTATTTGCCACCTCATGATATTCTATCTCTATCCACTAACTCCATAATATTCTATCTCTATCCACAATTAAGTTTAATTTCTAGCACACCCTCTAAAACTTGATTTTGTGACTCCAAGCAAATTTCGCATCTTGATGAAGTCTTCAAATTTGAGTGGCTTGGTAAAAATACCAGCAATTCAATCTTGAGATTGTGTATTCCATTTGTACCTCTTTTCTTATAATGCACTCTCTAATATAGTGATAGCGTATATCGATGTGTTTGCTTTTATCATGGAAGATTGGATTTTTTTGCTAGTGCTATTGCAGACTTGTTATCAACTTGAATCTTAGTTGCCTCTTCTTGTGATAAACTTAGCTCATTCAATAAATTTGTAAGCCAAATAGCAAGATAAATACCTGAAGTTGCAGCCACGTACTCCATTTCACAGGTAGAAAGTGTGACAATATATTGTTTCTTCGACATCCAAGTGAAAGTTGTATCTTCCATAAAGAATACAAATCCTATAGTACTCTTTCTATCATCCATATCTTCGGCCCAATCACTGTCGCTATATCCTTTAAATTTGAAAATTTTAGATGATGAATAAAATAATCTAAAATCTATTGTACCTTTGATATAACACAAAATTCTCTTAGGCTGCTTTTGGTTAGGGACAATGTAATCCAATTGTAATGTAATTGAGTCTGTAATATAATCCAGATTATATGTTGTTGGCCTTATAATCCAGATTACAATACTTTTACTAGTTTTTATAATGTAGATTATATTACATTACAATTTTAAAACTGTACCAAATAAAGTAATCAATCTTGTAATCTTTACATTACAAGACTGATTACACCTTACCAAACGTAGCCTTAGGGATCTTAAAATGAGTGGTAGTTGGAGCCTACATGTAGCGGCTAACAAGTCCAATATCTTAAAGAATATTAGGCCTTGTGCATGTCAAGTATCGTTAGCTTCTAACTAAGCTCTTAAAGAATATTGGATCAACTCTGTCTCTTTCATCATGCTTTGAAAGCTTAACTCCACATTTTATTAGGGTATACATGGACTCACTATTATCCATCTTGAACTTCTTTAATATATCTCTTGCATAACCTTCTTGGGAGATGAAGATTCCATCTTCCCTTTGGTTCACTTTGATGCCTAGATAGTATGCCATGAGCCTAATATCAATAATCTCAAACTCCTTACTCATCGTTTCTTTGAATTCTCCAAACATATTTGGATTGCTTCCGGTGAAGATCAATATATAGTACATATTCATAAGGACATTTGATGAAATCTTTCTTTGCAAGTACCTATCTATCTGACTATTCTATGCCCTTGGTGCTTGCTTTAGCCCATAAAGAGCCTTTTTTAATTTTAGAACTCTGTCTTCTTGTCCTTTGATTTTATAACCTGATGGTTGCCGAATATAGATTTCTTCTTCAACAATTTCATTTAAGAAAGAAGATTTTACATCCATTTGATGCTCCACTTATTTTGCGCTGCTAAAGAAATGATTAGTCTGACAATTTTTAATTGAGCAACGGGTGCGAATACCTCATCATAGTCAATGCCAGATATTTGACTGTAGCCTTTTGCCAGCAATCTTGCATGTTTTGTATCTTTCAACTTCTCCTTTGATATTTTTCTTATTTTGTACACCCACTTCACACTAATCGTCTTATGTCCTTTAAGAAGTGGAGTTAACTCTCATGTACCATTCTTCTCAATCACCTTGATTTCTACAGCCATCACATCTTTCCACTTTTTGCTCTTTATAGTTTTCTTGGAAATCTATAGGTTTGCAATCGGCAAAGAGACTAAAGGTCACGTAAGCTCCTAAAGAGGGGTACTCTCGCTTGAATTTTCACTTGAAGTTGATGCGGATGAATTTTCTTAAGTACTTAATGTTGGTGTTACTAGTGGAGTAGTAGATGATGTGTGCAAACTATAAGCGAATGGTTGTATCGTCAAATAATAAAGATTGAATCCATAGAGATTATTGATCAGACTCAATTGTCTAGACTAATTAAGGGCGTGAAGTATTGTAACAAGAAAATTGAAGAGATATGGGTGAAGAGTAGAGAGAGAGAGAGAGAGTGCAACGACAAGAAGACAGTGGGAGGCAGTAGAAAGCAAGTTAAGGTGGTAGAGAGGCAGGGGAAGACAGTCAGTGAAAGCAATTCTAGAATTTCAGTTTCACTACATTGATAGTAAATACTTGATCTATGTTTGAATTCTCATCCTCAATATTAGTTTGTGTAGGTAGACTATCCTATGTATCCAATATAAACTTTTGGAACTACATCGACATACCAATCTTAATTATCGCCTACTTTCAAAACAGTCGAAATTAGAGATCATAACCTAAGGATGACCCTGTCATGAGATCCCACGATCCCTATATGACCACTCTCCTACTATGTGACGATGAATTAGAATTGATCTATTAAACTCTATGATAACCTAGGCTTCCTTGTGGCATACCGATATACTTTCGTAGGCGACCCTCTGTGTCTTGGTTTTCTATAGGTTGAAGGATTAGGTTCTCTTTTCGGTTTATCTCTAAATCCTTGTGGGATATGAATCTCAGGCTTTTAACATTGAGATAGTGTTAACATGATAAATCCAGACCACAGATCAACATATCACAGAAATAAGAAAAATCAAGCGTACTTAGATCATTCAAAATAGTGTTTACATCACAAAGAGCTCATCCCTAATCCTAGATCAAGAGTTTACCTCATAGAGACGAAGTTGCAATAAGAAAACATGTTCAGATCATAGAAAATTGAATACACGATCAGAAATTCAAAGAGAACAGCTTAGGCTCATGCAATGAATCTTCCTCTAAGCTACTCCCAATCTTCCCTTGAATCGTAGACGACATTGGATCGACTCTATATCACCTCTTGAAGCTTCCTTGGGGCCCTTAGATGGCCCTAGGTTGAGATCTCCAATCCAAAATGCATGATCAACTTATATAGGCGCAAGATCGAACGCCTAACACAAGTCGTGCCGGCAGCACAGGTGCCTGTGTTGGGTGCGCTGGCTTCAAAATGAGGGCAGCCATGGGCCATGCTCGTGGCCACTTCAACGACTTGAGCATGGATCATGCTGACTAGAACAGGGCCTCTGGTTTGGATGGTCGATCGAGCATGGACCATGCCGATTGGCATGAGCACCCATGACAAAGCAGTGGAGCCTCTAAACTTGATTTTCAATTTTCATTTTCGATCTATTTCACGCCCTATCACAAAAATACACGAAAGTAGGACTCTGAAATAGAATTCTATCAAAATAATGTATAAAGATAGATAATCGTGAAATTTATGCATGTAAAGTAGGTCGAAAGGTACATCAAAACATAAGACAAATCCTATATAAAACATGCACATTAGTAGACTCCTCTCTTGTTTGCTCCGCCATTGGATGCTCTACATCTTCTTCTTCAAAGTATGGGAAGAAGTTGTAATCTTCATTTTAAGATTCCCAATTCCATTCTCCTTCTTCATCAAATACGATATCCCAGCTGATGTTTGTCTTCTCAGTATCTAGATTGTATAGCTTATACCCTTTTGAGTTAGTATTATAACCAATAAAAATGAACTTCTTACTTTTATCATCTAATTTGCTTCTTGCTTTATTAGGCACATGAACGTGGGCTATACTTCCAAAAAACCCTTAGATGAGAAATCTAAGGCTTCTTTCCACTCCATGCTTCTTGCGGTGCCTTGCCCTACACACTTCTTGTTGGTGATCGGTTGGATAAGTATACTGTACATGAAATCGCTTCTACCCAATATTCCTTTGGTAGCCTTTTGCTTTTGAGAATGTTCCTTGCCATGTCAAGAATGGTCTGATTCTTTCTTTCCTCCTCTCCATTTTGTTGAGGGGGTCTTAGAACTATTGGAGGTCATCGTATTTCGTTGCCTTCACAAAATTCTTGAAATTCCTTTGAGGTAAATTCTCCTCCTCGATCAGATCAAATAGATTTTATCTCAAGATCACTCTCCTTTTCAATAGTAGCTTTAAATTTCTTGAATATGTCAAAGACCTTCGATTTTTTTACTTTAAGAAATACATCCAAGTTTTCCGAGAAAGTCATATATGAAAAGAATGAAATAATTACTCTTACCAAGTGAACTTAACTTTATCAAACCACAAACATCTGTGTATATAATTACTCCCAAGTAGACATGTTTCACATAATTGGTCAGGATGTTTGATGCAAGATAATCCTCTCACCATCTCATTCTTTGAAATCAATTCCAATCCTCCAAAATTGAGATGCCCAAATCAAAGTTGTCATAGCCAAGTGACGTCTTTATAAAAAGTTTTGAGACAATTGACAACATCATTTTGAATATTAAGCAAGAATATTCTATTTCTTGACATAGTCACCTTAGCAATTAAGCAACCAATATCATCGTTCAACATGAACATATTATCTTTTAGATGAATATCATATTCTTTTTCCAAGAGTTGTCATAAGCTCAAGATGTCGCTCTTCATATTTGGCACAAAAAAAAATTCAAAATAAATTGACATTTTCCATTATTCAAGTGGATAAAAATGTTATCTTTGTCTTTCATATCAATTTTTGATTCATCTTCGAAGGATACATTGCCACCAACTGATTTATCAAGTTCTATGAACATACTTTCTTTTTCAACATATATGATTGCTTGCACCAGTGTCGAGATATCATATTATATCTTTGCCTCTTTCATTATCTTTGTATACTAGCAACATGATGTCATCTTCTTCTCATTTTTCCTCCATATAATTTGCTTTTTCATATATTTTATTCTCGGGCAATCTACATTCTTTAGCATAATGTCCAAATTCATCACAATTGTAGCATTTAACTTGAGATTTATTGTACCTTGATTTTGTATGCCCTCTTCCACGTTCTCTTGTTGAATGTTCTCTTCTTTTATTGTTGTTGTTGGAAATCCATCCTTGTTCACTAGCGCGACCTCATCCAATCAACGACCTCATCCACGTTGACTTCTATTGTTAGAGAAGCTTTCACCATTTTAAAGAAGTTGTTGAGTAACCTCTGCATTATTTTCTTCTTTTCTTCATGGGTTTGTAATGAACCCAAGAGCTGCTCAATCGTAATGGCTTGTAGATCCTTAGTCTCTTCGATGATAGTTGTAATACTATCAAATCTTGAATCTAGTGATTGATTATTTTTTCAATGATAGTGATCCCGACCTTGCTTACGGGTCGCTCGGCCCGCTCAACCAGCCAGCCTGGCGCCACGATGGCCCAGTAGAAGGGCCGACGGTGGCCTCAGCAGGGGAATCCCTGAGCTAGGAAACCCCCGAGGCGCTCGCCAACCGACCCCGGGCAGGATGGGTCTAGTCGATTCCGAGCGTCTCCTAACTCAGTCACCCAAACCCACCCCGACCCGACCCGAATCGAGGCCAGGCCATTCAGTCGGGCGCATGACGGCCCACACTCCCTCAGCATCCCGTGGATCCGATAACTCATAGAACTGAGACGAAGCCAGACAGACATAGCCAACATACCAGCGACTCAGGGTGTACCCCGCGCCTCAACTCTCCCAATCGGACGCGTGGCGGCCCACGCTCCCTGGCCATTACCCGACCCGCTCCTCGACACTCGGACTTGCCGGTCGACGCTCGGGCTACGGACTAGATCGTCCCTACGCCGCCCTATGACATTACATCCGGGGTATGATCTTGACGTCAGGGTATTATGCGCCTTACCCATTTGTGACACACCTCGTAGTTATCCCACCAATTCAGTACCTTCGTACTGCCCAAGCACCCCGCGCTATGCCGCAGCACTTTCAGGTGCTCTCATAACGAACTGACAGGTACCACACCCCTGTCTTGTCGACACAAACAGGGGTTGTCAGCTCCCCCGGCTATATAAGCCTCCACTCCTCATTCCGCAGGTATGCGCGTGAGCTCTCTCTACTACTGCATGTCCATTTGCTCTACTATATTTTTCTGCGGATACTCACTTGACCGTCGGAGTGTTTTGCCGAGGAAACTTCCCGACGGGTTTGCTAACGGTCACTGTCTTGCAGGCCAGAGCCAGGTCGGGACCAGGTCGACGCCACCTCAGCCGCTCGTGCCGCTCGGGAGACCATCCCGCCTTTTGAACTTCCACCTCGCTTCGCGACAGGATCAGATAGTTACTTCTTTTAGTTTCTCATTATTTTCTTTAATTAATTGGAAATGGTAGAGACTCTAGAAAAATAATCATATATCAACTCCTTTCTTTTATACAAAGAGTATCAAATTGACTTCTTATGTCTGAAGGCGTACTTTTTTTTTCACTTTTTCTTCTTCTTGATACAAGACTTGGAGTTTTTTTCATGCTTGTTTGGCCAAAGTAGCACCTGAGGTTCAAAATCATCCTCATCTAAAGTTTGATAAATGAGGAAGAAAACTTTTTTGTCTCTCTTTCTTAAATCTCTCAGACTGTCTTTTTCATTCAAAGATAACGTCAAGTCATCACGCGACTGATTGTTACCTTTCTCCATATCTTCCCAAACATCATGAGCTCTAAGAAGCACTTTCGTCTTGATACTCTAATTATCATAATTATTCATCTTGAATATTGAAATTTAGAAGGGAATCATACCTCTATTAGTCATAGCTCTGATACCAATTAATTTGTTGGAAGAATATATATGCATTTTACATAGAAGTGGAGTATAAGAAATCAGACGTGAACTCAACTTGAATTTATTCATTAAAAAAATTAACATATTTATAGACTTATTAGATAAACACTAACTCCAAATTTATCTACCATTGTGTTCACGTTTATCTCAAATATATTGAATCTAGCTAGACCTTTTATTTTTACGATAAATTCTCATTTTTATTAATAATTGTCATCTCATCTATCTATTATTTACCACTTGATATTCTAATTTTATTCACTAACTCGATAATATTTTATCTATCTATTATCAAATTTAATTTCCAACCCGACGTATAGGAAATGTGTGAAGTTTCAGGGCAACTTCTGATTTCAGATTTATCCATATGTCCAAGTATCTGGAAATATATTTTTTCTCGTGTTCTATGACCAAACTCACAGCACGCTAAGTGAAGTATTGAGACTATCTCTATGCCTTATGCCACTCTTAATAAAGTGGGGGGCAGGAAGTATGTGGTTCCTTGTGAGCAGAGACTTACTTGCCTTGTTTGCTTACACTTGCATTGGTCTGTTATGCAGGGGGAATCATGAGCTGATCGAAGTCAGAGATCGAGGCCTTACAGCTGGTAATGGTATCTTGCCGATCTTTGGAGAGGTAGCATTGAGATGGAGTGAGAAAGACAAGAATTTGAGATGACGACGACGATATCTGACTGTATATGATTGATTTGAAAGGCTATCTAGTTCATTACTTGTAACAGCTAAGTTGTAGGTTTTTCAGACTCAAACTTGATTTCAGTAGTCCCCGTGACACTTACGAGAGATTGCCATATCTTGGACGCTTGCAAAATTGGATAATATGGAAAAAAAAAAATTATCTTTTTTTATTTAAAATAAAAACGACCCTAAACTCGGTAACACAAAATTCAATTTTCTTCTTAGCTAAACCTGCACAAGAAAAAATTTATTTCCATTTTTTACGTACACAACTTCCTTTACTTCAACTCACTTTTAACTATCTAATACACACTAATTTATCTAATTATCCTCCTTTTTTTATAGGTTAAAAAAGCCAAAAAAAAATATATAAGTTGTCATATTTAAGCTAAAATTTAGTATATTTATGATTCTTTTTTCTTTATCACAAAAAATAAAAATCCTAAATATAGACATAAAAAAATTATAATTCTTTTTAAATTTAGCACAGTTAATTATAATCGAATATATTTTCTATCCAATTGAGTATAACTTTTTTCGATCAATGGACTCGAAGCTCATACTAATCAATTGACTTATGCTGAATTGATTGAGTGATTCTGATTAAATGGTGCTGAATTTAGAATAAATTATATTTCATTTTAGACTTCTTTATTAAAAAAATAAGGATAATTAGGTAAATTGAAATATTAAAGAGTTAAAATAAAGAAACTTTTACTTGCAAGGAATAAAATTAAATTTTCTATGATATAGAAGCTAAAAAAAATTAAGGATAATTAAGTAAATTGAAATATTAAAAAGTTAAAATAAAGAAACTTTTGCATGTAAGGAATAAAAATAAATTTTCTCTGATATATAAGCTAAAAAAGAAATTAAATTTGATGTCAGAGATTTTAGGATAATTTACTCTTAAAAGATATGATAAAATTTGTTTTTTAAAAAAAATAAAGAACATCGGTTATTTTTTATTATCAAGGGCGTCTTATTTTTTTCCTTATTATGTTTTTATATTATTTTTTTATTTTAATTATATTATAAGCGAAAATAATTATGATGAAATTGAGTTATTGAGGTGAATTTAATCACATTTAAAGAATTTTGATTAAATTAAAAAATTTATATGATATTGCTTCATGTGTGATAATGTTAATTATATATTAGCAATTATTACTATAAGTACTAAAATAATATTAGACTAAAATTATTTTTAAAATAAAAAATAAAATGACATGCTTCTTAAAATTATAGTATTTATTTAAATGGTATATCTTTTTAATTAAAATGAGAGCAAAAGTCAAACTTGTTCTTTTAAATCAATTGCCCTCCTTTAAAAAATAAATTAGTTGTTCGAAAACCTCAATTTATAAAAATTACAAAAATACATGTAAATTATGATATAAATTAAAAATATGTAGTATTTATTTTCAAATATTTTAGGTCTTTTGGTAATACTGTACGTCTCATTCTCATTAATAAACTCATGTGTCAATTCTTAACATGATATTAGAGTAATAAGTTTAATAGTAACTTTCTTTTTTAATTTTTTCCCTCCACAAATCCTAGTCGCCACCTACAATGGTCAATGTCGCTGACATCACCAGCCGATCTCCTCCCACAGGGAATTCACGTACTCGATATTCAAACCCTCGTGATGGTTGCTAACAAACTTCTAATTCAAACTTTGCGCAGCTACAGATATGGCAGATTCCAACAATGTCCTATCAGTAGTGCCCTCCTGCCCTAGTGCTGCCTGTACGCCTGCCTGCGTAGTCAGCTGCGTCCGATCCCAATCGCTACCTTAGGCATTACTAGATCTGTGGTGTCATGGGTCACTTTGCTCGCAATGCGGTTATATGTTTGCCTCGATGATAGCCTTATTTTCGTCGGTTGCCGTGTGCTCTGCATCTCGCATATAGTGCACTGTTTGCTCACACTGTCGTTTATCCTACTCCTCAGTTTGATTCTCAGAATGGGTGGTTGACTCTGACGCCTCACATCATGTCACTACTAATCTCGCTACTCTTTTGTTGCATGAGCCTTATTCTGGAACGATAGCTTTATTATTGACGATGATTCTAGACTACTTATTAACCATACTGGTTCTTTCTCTTTCTCAACTTCATATTTACTTTTACTTTTCTCCAATGTTTTATATGTGCCCTTTGTTGATGCAGTCTGGCCCGGTTGTTATTTTGGTGTTTGACAATGATTTAAGTTTGGTTGAGCGAATTTGGGTTAAAGTCCTGGTCGGGGACTGGGCATGAAACCCTGGTGAGTGAAGCCAGGTCCTAGCTTGTGAAGCTAGGTTGAAATCTCGGTGAGTGAAGCCAGGTGATGGAAATCCCGGTGAGTGAAGTCGGGTCCTGGTGAGTGAAGCCAGGTGTTGGAAATCCCAGTGAGTGAAGCCGGGTCCTGGTAAGTGAAGCCAGGTGTTGAAAAGTCCTAATTCGGAAGAGGTGGGTGAGAAGTCCTAGCTTGGAGGGCTAGGTGAAAATTCCTAGCTTGGAGGGCTAGGTGAAAAGTCCTAACTTGGAGGGTTAGGTGAAAAGTCTCATCTTGGAGAGTTAGGTGAAAAAGTCCTGGCTTGGAGGGTCAGGTGCCTAGCTTGGAGGGCTAGGTTGGATGAAGGTCTAACTCGGAGGGGTTGGGTGAAAAGTCCTAGCTTGGAGGGCTAGGTGAAAAGTCCTAGCTTGGAGGGCTAGGTGAAAAGTCCTAGCTTGGAGGGCTAGGTGAAAAGTCCTAACTTGGAGGGTTAGGTTCAAATTCCCAACTTGGAGAGTTAGATTGAAAAATCCTTAGCTTGGAGGGCTAAGGTGAATGAAATTCTAGCTTGGAAGGCTAGGTCTGCGTCCCTGGATCGGTCTGGTGACCGATCAGGGAGTTGGCACGCTGCTCCTTCGTGGATCGGTCTGGTGACCGATCCAGCGATGTCTGATCGGTCTGGTGACCGATCAGGGAGTGTGTGTTTCACTCACTGCACAGCTCCTGATCGGTCTGGTGACCGATCAGGGAGCGAACAGTGAGTTGAGTTCCCCTGCTGATCTGCTCCTGATCGGTCTGGTGACCGATCAGGGATACTGCTCAGATCGGTCTAGTGAACGATCATTTGTCGCAAGGTTCTCACTATCACCGATCAGGATGACTCCTGATCGGTCTGGAAGCAGCCTGATTGGTCTGGTGACCGATCAGGCTGGAGCCTGATTGGTCTGGTGACCGATCAGGCAGGAGCCTGATTGGTCTGGGGACCGATCAGGCAGGAGCCTGATTGGTCTGGGGACCAATCAGGAGTGTGCAGAAGACTTCTGGATCGGTCTGGTGACCGATCAGGAGCAGAACTTTAATTCAAATATGCTGTCAGAAGTCTGTTTTCACTGCCGATTCTCTGATACACTGCTGATATGTTTTGATATGCATTGCTAAGCCTCTGTTGGAGTGTGCATGTGATAGCAAGTGATTCAAACACAAGGAGGGTCAATGGGAGGCTTTCCGTTGAGCAGGTTTGGCTGTTTCTCATTCTCAGGTTTCAACGGGCAACTGACGCAGCTGGCGACTGACGGAGGCTCAGCTGGACAGGAGGTCTTCAGTGGACTGAGTGCTCAGGGAGGTCAGTGGGTTCAGGCTGGCTCAGTGGATGCTGATGAAGCTTGTGATGGTGAGCAGAGCTTAAGTGACGAAGCTGGAAGCAGAGGAGCGGAGGTGAACAAGACAGAAACTTGGGAAGTTTGGCTGGGCTGTGTTCGTGCTCTCTGTTGCTTTGTGCTTAAGCGATCTTGTTGCATTCCTGTGAGAGCTTTGTGAGTGTTCCTTCTTGTGTGATCTCCTGTACTCAAGTTCTATCATCCGTGAGATCTGTGGAGAGGTTTCTCCACCGAGAAGGAGGCTCTATCTTATCCGGGTTCACCGGGGCTTGATCTGCCGACGATCAAGGGATCGCCCACCTTACGGGCACGCCAAGGAGTAGGGGCAAGTTATCCCCGAACCTTGTATATCGAGGTGTTAGCGTCGGTTTGCTTTCCTTTTGTGTTTTGCTCGATGTTCTTTATTTCTGCTTTTGTGTTTTTGTTTCCGCTGCTACTAATCTGATCACGCAGAAGTCTCAAAGAGCAAGAAATTGTGATTGGCTATATTCACCCCCCCCTCTCTAGCCATCTTGTCTCCAACACCCTTCTATGTCAAAAAATTTGATTTCTGTCGTAGCACTTTATGCTACTAATCCTATTATATTTCTTTTTTCTAATTCCTTTTCAAGTGTTGGATCGTCATACGGAGGCAATACTGGTCAGCGGAGCCCGTAGAGACGATGTCTATTACTGGCCAAAATCTATGCCTAAGCTATCGTTTACTTCCGCCCTTTCTACATCTGTCTCGTCATCTATGTCCTTATGGCATAGACATTTAGGTCATCCATCATTGTTGGTGCAATCCATCTATGTCCTTATGGCATAGACATTTAGGTCATCCATCATTGTTGGTGCAATCAACCCAAGTTTGATTGGTACGATCATGGATTTTGATGTGTGTGTCAATATGATTAAGTTAAGTTTTCATATTTGTTTGATGTGTGTGTTTAAGTCATGCAGGACTTGATGAACCACACATGAGGAACAACGAAGTGTGCATCCGAGAGACAAACGCTAAAGGAAGAGGGCTTCAAAGGGCAAGCCAAGGAAGTAGACTTCAAAGGCATACGTGAAGGATAACATGGAGACAAGTCATGGGCTTGTGTGCATCTGAGGGACGAGAGCTAAAGGAAGCGAACTTCAAGGGGTGAGCTGGGGAAGTGGACTTCAAGACATACGTGAAGGATAAAATCCGGAGAGGTTAAGAGTGAGTTTATAAGTTGGGCAGTCAACTGGCAAGGGAATTAGTCGACTGACAGCGTTGAGAGAAACTCACAGAAAGATCAGTCGACTGAGGTTGGAACTAGTCGACCGGTATGTTCAAAATCCAACCGTTTAGCTAGCCGTTGGCTGGACACCAATCGACTGGTCCTAGTGGCAGTCGACTAGTGTCGGGGCTGAGCTATTTTGTTAACAGTTCTATCCTCTATTTAAAGAGGAGTTTAAGACTTGAGAAGAGTTAGCTATATTATGTATAAAACCCTATTGATCAAGTGCTCAAGCTCCCAAGCCTACTCTCTTCCTCCTAACCCTAACTCTCAACTTGTAAAGAAGAAGAGAACATTGTGAGAGGTTGTTCTCCACCGAGAAGGAGAAAGTTCTATCCGAAGATTGTCGGGGATTGATCCATCAAAGGACCAAGGGTCCACCTGAAGGACACGCCGTGGAGTAGGAGCAAGCAATCTCTGAACCACGTAAAGGTTTAGTGTTAGCATTGATTTGATTGTTTCTTTTATTTTCGCTATGCGTACTAACTTTGTAGGAAGAAATACAAATTGAGTGAATCGAGCTATTCACCCCCTCTCTAGCTGGCATCCAATCCTCTACAAGTAGTATAAGAGCATAAGGTCGCCCTTCAACGGACTAACCGTCGAGAAGATAAAATTCATCAAAATGGTCGGCTCGCACATCCAACCACCCAAATTTGAAGGAGAATTCTCTTGGTGGAAGAAAAGGATGGAGGTATTCCTCGATACCGATTTTGATATAATGTTGATTTTGGAAAACGGGTTTGAGATGCCTAGGGATCAAGAGAATACGCTACTCGAAAAGATAAGATGGAGCAAGAAGCAAAAGGATTATTATCTAGCAAATTTAAAAGCCTTGCATCATCTACTAATTAGTGTGCTTCCCCAACAAGAGGTAACGAGGATTTGGAGTTACACAAGTGCCAAAGATTTATGGGATAAGCTAATAGAGCTTCATGAGGGCATATCGAAAGCAAAGTTGGCAAAAGAGAGACATTCTCCGATCTCAACTCAACAACATCAAGCTTCATAAATGAGAGAAGGTATCTAACTTACATTCTCTAGAATTAAAGAATCTCTAAATGGATTAACAAGTGTAGGTCAGTAACTCTCCAACTGAGACATATTGATGAAAGCCATCAATGTCTTCCCAAGAATTACAAATTGGAGCTCAATGGTGGACTCATATTACATATCCAAAGATCTAGAGAAAAGCTCTCTAGAAGAATTCTTCTCAACCATGGAGCTCCATGAAACTCGGATTGGAGGAGCGAATGAAGAAGTCTACAAACCAAGAGGAGTGACTCTTATGGCAAACAAGGAAAAAGACAAGAAGAAAAAGAAGGTCTCATCATCCGATTCGGAAGAATCAAGTCCATCCATGGATAGTGATGAGGAGGCATACATGGTAAGAAAAATGAGAAAAACTTTTAAATATTTTTTAACTAACAAATCTCATGGTTGGAAAAGTTCAAGAAGCAAGAGTAGGACAAAAAAGAGTATATGTTACAATTGTCAAGGAGAATGACATATGAGAGATGAATGCCCTCTTTTGAAGAAAAAGGAAGGGAAGAAGAAGGAAGAAAAGAAGAAAGCAAAAGAAAAGGGGAAGAAAGTCCAAAACTTAAAGGCAACTTAGGATGACTCATCATCATCGGAAGAGGAGGAATATCATGTGTCCCACTTTGCCTTTATGGGAATTGAAGATATAACCTCCACATCATCCGAAGTTGAAGAAGAAAAAAGCTCAAGTGAAGATGAAGGGAGCACAAGTGAAGGGGGAGGCTCAACTTTGGATTCGGACGTTTCGGTAAGTGAGGTATACAATCTACCTACTACCACTTTAGTTAAAATAATTTTTAGCACTAATGATGATTTATTCAAGGCTAGAAAGAAAATAAAATATTTGAAAAATAATATTTGCATGCTCAGAGAAAAATTAGAATCCATGAAAAATGACATGCATGCTTCCTCTTCTAGCCTAAATGATTCATGTTTAGAAGAGGAAAATAGGGAATTAAGAGAAAAAGTAGATGACCTTACCAAAGCCCTTAGAAAATTGAAGTTGGCTCCATCACTCTAGATATGATTATTAGGAGTCAAAGAGCAAGCTTCAAGAAAATTGGACTAGGATATGATAAACCAAATAATGAAAAAGCCTACTATTGCTTGCTTGCTAGAGGTCAACAAAAATTCAAGACCCTAGATAGAAAATGGATCCGCAAGAAATATTTGGTTAACCCAATTAGGAAGAATCTCTATTGGGTGTCAAAGTCAATCCTTAAGGGTTAGAGGATTTAGGATTAGTTAACCATGAACACTAAATTCAATTTTTTTAAAAAAAATGATTGATTTGAGACCTTAAAGGGGGAGCACTTAGCCTAAATATATTCATGATCAAATGGACTAAGTAGAGATTATTTTTGGTACGTCTCATAATGACTTGATTCATGATTTTATTTATGCATATGAGATGTTAGGATGATACAAATAACTCACTTGTACTTATGATATTTTGATAAGTTATTAGATGCATCATTTTAGTAATAATAAATCAATTATAGAGAAAGTAAATGTTTAATTAATGGACATCTTGCGCATAGATCATAGTTGGATATTTCAAATGTTTTGAAAACAATTCTGTGTTTTGTTTGCTGTGGCATAAATTTGAAAAACATATGGTTTTAAAACTAGGGCTTAAGTTTGATACAAAATTGAAGGCTTCTCATGTTTTTGAGTTTTGGTCAAAAAATCAAAAATATTTTAATTTTTCATGAAAATATATTTTTCCCTGTTAGAGGATGTCAAAAGAAATATATTTGCAAAATTTCATGATTTTTTAAATTTTCTAGAATTTTTAACGTATTTCTAAATTTCAGCTCAAAAGGTTGAAATTTGAAACAGATTAGTGTCAGTCGACTGGTGCAGAGGACTAGTCGACTGTGATTTTGTGGAAGTATTTTTCGAAGAGGTCAGTTGACTGATATCTGTCTCAGTCGACTGGTACCTTAGTTTTCTGATTTCTGCTTATTTTCAGAACTTCAAACTTTGTTTTACTTTGATATCAAGGTTAGAATTGATTTGTAAAATCTTTTTGATGGTGTCAAAGGGAGAGAATTGAAGGGTTTAAGTTAGAACTTAAATTATTTCTTCATGTTTGTACAAAATTTGAAAATCATGAGATAAAACATAGGATAAGGGGGAGTTTGGATGCTTTTAATGCTTCATGTAATACTATGTTTTGTATTTTCAAAATTACTATTTGTGTGCCTAACTTAAACATATTATCACACATCAAAAAAGAGAAAATTGTTGGTGCAATTGACCCAAGTTTGATCGGTACGATCATGAGTTTTGATGTGTGTGTCAATATGATTAAGTTAGATTTTTATATTAGTTTGATGTGTGTGTTTAAGTCATGCAGGACTCGGTGAATCACACATGAGAAACAACGGAGTGTACATCTGAGGGATGAGAGCCAAAGAAAGAGAACTTCAAAGGGTAAGCCAAGGAAGTAGACTTCAATGGCATATGTGAAGGATGACATGGAGACAAGTTGCGGGCTTGTGTACATCCGAGGGACGAGCCAAAGGAAGCGAATTTTAAGGGGCAAGCTAGGGAAGTGGACTTCAAGGCATACGTGAATGATTGATTCCGGAAAGATTAAGAGTGACTTTGTAAGCTGGGCAGTCGATTGGCAAGGAAATTAATCGACTGGCAACGTCGAGAGAAACTTACAGAAAAATCAATCGACTGGGGTTAGAACCAGTTGATTGGTCTGTTCAAATCCTACTGTTAAGCTAGCCGTTGGCTGGGCACTAGTCGTCTGGTCCTAGTGGCAGTCGACTGGTGTCAGGTCTGAGCTGTTTTGTTAACAATTATCTTCTCTATTTAAAGATGAGCTTAAGACTTGAGAATGATTGGCTGTATTGTGTGTAAAACCTTATTGATCAAGTGCTCATACTCCCAAGCCTACTCTCTTCCTCCTAACCCTAACTCTCAACTTGTAAAGAGGAAGAGAACTTGTGTGAGGTTGTTTGCCACCGAGTAGGTGAAAGTTCTAGCCGGAGATTGTCGGAGATTGATCCACCGAAGGATCAAGGGTTTGTCCACCTCAAGGACATGTCGTGGAGTAGGAGCCAGCAATCTTCGAATATGTAAAGGTTTAGTGTTAGCATTGATTTCATTGTTTCTTTCATTTTCGCTATGCGTACTAACTTTGTAGGAAGAAATACAAATTTAGGGAATTGAGCTATTCACCCCCTCTAGCCGGCATCCGATCCTCTACAATCGTTAGGTATTTTGCGGCGGTCTTTGTCTTCCTTGGGCCTTTCATTTTCAACGGATATTTTGTCTAATTTTTCTTTCACTTCATGCAATATTAATAAAAGTCATAAGTTATCTTTTTATAAATCTAGTATTTCGTCTCATGCCCCTTTGGATATTGTCTTTTTTGATGTATGGGCATCTCTTGTTTCGTCATTTGATGGGCTAAGATAGTATGCTATCTTCGTTGATCATTTTACAAAGTATAGTTTTATCTTCTTCGTAAAAAATTAGATGTATATACTCTACCTTTATTGCATTCAAATCTCTTGTTGAAAATCAATCCTCAATGACTACCAAAACACTCTTCACTGACAATGGAGGTGAATTCTTAGCTCTTCAATTCGCTCTTTTCAAACTGCTCATGGCATCAGTCATTATACCACCCGTCCGCACACTCTGAACACAATGGATACTTTGAATGGTGTCACTGTCATATAATCAAAACTAGTCTTACTCTGTTGCACAGAGTGTCTATTCCACTCACTTTCTAGACTTTTGTCTTTGTTGTGGTAGTCTATTTGATTAACTGCATGCCTAATGCCTGTCTTTCCCACGTGTCCTCCTTTGAAAAATTGTTCACCACTTACCGTGGATAGCTAGCGAGGACCTCGATCGGCTCGATCTCCCGACGATCAAGTGCCAAGAGGTAGTCGATGGTGGGAAAGAGGGTCCACAACTCCTATGCCGCTACCAGATCAAAGAAGAAAGGAAGATGATCAGAGTTAGTCTCGATTAGGGCATCCAAGCTTAGAATCGCAGAGCACAAACAAAATTTGTAGCTTACCCGAGAGAAGGGAGGACCAGCGATGTAGCCCTCCGATGGTCAAAGGATTGTAGCGATCAGTAGTAGGGAGGAGAAGGGAAGAGCTTGAAGAAGAGAAAGAGATGGAGGAGATCGCGTGACTTCGTCTTCGATTCCGCATAGGAATGAATCGAGCGGAGGAGAAGAAGGAAAGGAGTGGTCGGCTTGGTCGTGCTCAGTAAGGAAGAGGGGAGAGGAAAAGTTATATTAGTGGTGGACTTTTATATTTAGCCCATCCACCTTTATGGTATTGCATCTCTCTCCCCAAAGTTAGGTCAACTTGCCTTTTAGCCTCCTAAGTTTTCAAAAATATAACACCAATTTGAAACATTAACAAAAATTTGAAATAAATAGTCTGAAATATAACACCAATACATATAAGCAAGTCATAGAAATAATTGCCTCATCATGGACATCAAGGATAATAGTTTGATGAATAATAGCATAGTGATAAACACAAGAAAAAAAATACTATTAAGTTCAGGAAGAAAAAAATTTACCTTTTTCTCCAACTGTAAATCTTCATCTAAGATTATTTCTATCATGTAGCGCATTATACAATATCCACATTCATTACTACCACTTTATTTTAGATTACCCTAATGAAATTTAAAAGTTAATGTCATTAGTCACTATTCTGGAAGGAATCGACGCGGACGGCCAATCACCAGAATCTAGCCCACGAGGATGATGACGAAAAGGAAGGAGCTCTCGCCCTGCGAGATTAACACGAGCGTTAATGGGAACACGTCGGAGATTTTCCAGCGGAGCCCATTCCGACGCTCAAGTCAGCACTCGAGTATATGGAAGAAAAAGAACTAAGGAGAAGTATGAATAAGATGAGCGTAACCCCTTTACCTGGGGGGTTGGAGTACCTTATATACCTGAGGCGATAGTCACACATGTCCCCACGTTCTTCTCCACGTCCCATCAGTTGTCGGCTACTGGATAACCCTTGTAATGACCCTTGCAGTAATTAAATCCAGATCATTACGATAATTAAGACCTTAATGGTCGCATATTATGAGCCATGATTATCCAATAATTATCAATGATAATTATCCGCAGATCCGCAAAAAAGGGGACTGTTGCTTGAGGTTAGGCCATCGGCTAGGATGATCCTCAGGCTCCGCTCCCCCGAGGTGATCTCTGGGTCCTTTGGCCCGGGAGGGTCCCGGACGTCTGTCTTCCCGAGATGATCTTGGGGACCTGTCCTCCCGAGGTGACCTTGGGCGTTTATCCTCCCGGGGTGACCTTAGGGATCCACCCTCCCGAGGAGGTCTCAAGAGTAGGTCTGCCCGAGGGGGGTCTGCCTTTCCGAGGAGGTATCGAGAGTCTGAGAGAGTCGTTCAGACTTAGTGGATTTTAACACATAGCTTCTTCAGTCCACGTGTCAACCATGGGATGCTCAACCCCATCAGTCACAATCCAAAAAAATAAGAACTATGCATTGATACAAAAATACCTAGCTTAAATACCCCTTAGAGGCATTATACATCTTCACCCCACAATATATAATGTAAAAATATAAAGTTATACATCTTCACCCCTCCTCATATTGTTTAGACCTTCTATCCAAGTGTATCCAAGATTTGTCCATTTCAATAGAACAAAATCCCCAAACAAATAAGCCACTATAAAATTTAGAGTTGACTAAAATCTGAAGATTTTAAAGTAACAAACAAAAATTATACAATGCAATAAAAAAACTAATGCAATAAAATATAGAGCATCTTAGCATTATATGAGATCTTCGGGAGCTACAAATATGCTAGTTATATTTATTGTTATAAAAATGCTAAATTACAAATTATAAAATGAAATAATAACTTCCAATTTGTTATTTCGAAACAAACAATCGTCGAGTATAAAAATTCTAATTTCAAGTTTTGCATCAACTCATCATCCGCGACAAACAAAATTTATTAGTTTTCATCCCAATTTCAAGTTTTGTATCATCCCATCATCCTAATTTCAAGTTCTGCATAAATTATAAAATGAAATAATACTTTCAATTTCAAGTTTCATAAATATTTTAGAAACATGGTCGAATATAAAAATGTGAAACAAACAAAAAACTTGAAAACTTTGTCCGTGGAAGAAAACATTCGTCGACTTGTTATTACCATCTAACAAGCATGAAAAATTTATTTTGCAAGCAATAAACATGTATCCTAAAAAATATTAGCTTACAAAATTGTATGAAATATACCTAGCTAATAAAAGAAGAGATTCCACTCACAAAATTGTACAAAAAAAATAGAGGAAATCTTAGTCGAAATATTCTAATAATGTGTATATTAATTAGAATATACAACCTAGCTCCATATAGATATTTGTTCTAATTATGATATGATCACTTATACGTTGTTTATTGTTGCAGGCATTTTGTATCATAAATAGATCTAATGCATATTTATATTTCAAATTATGAAATAATATATCACTATAAAATTAATCTTTACAACAATCATTTATTGATAAACTATATTCTAGATGTCAATATCACTCGACAGACTCTCGAATAGATGTTGGGCTTAGACATGATTTTAAAAAAAATGGCAAAGTAATGTATATAACTTGTGAGATTCCGCTCACAGAATTGTATTCAAAACTAGAAAAAATCTTAGTCGAAATCTTACCGTTGAGTTGAGCAGGAAACAGAAACCTAGGACTGTCGATGGAGAAAAAGGGTTGCAGGTGAACAAAGATGTAATCACATGCCCTTGAAGAAGGAGAAATTGACGCCCTCCTTGAAGAAGAATAGATTGACGGAGCCAAACAAAGCTCACCATGCCTTGAAGAAGAAGAGATAGCACTAAGTGAGATCATTGCGCAAGAAGAGATGCAAACACTGTAAGAAGAAGAAGAGATCATACTAGGAGAGATCACGGCGCAAAAAGAGATGCAGAGAGAACGGACGTATGACAAGGAGAACACGCAAGAACAAGTGTGCAAGGAAGCTTGCGTGCGACACAAGAGGAAGCTTGCGTGTGACGTAAGAGGAGATTGACACCAGAATTGGGTTTTGAGAAAGTGTTACGAGATTACAACGAAAAACGACAACAAGAACAATAGAGAATACACAAGATTTACGTGGAAACCCCTTGACGGGAAAAAAACTACGGGTAGAGGAGAAAAATCACTATGAACGATGGAATACAAAGTCGGCGGCTCAAACCTTAATCATGATACAAAACCCTATAATAAGCCCTTTAAATAGGGAACGATTTAGTTTTCGTAATTTTTTTTCCTTCATAATTTAGTTTTCATCATATATGTCGCACCGCGATCTTTTTGGGCCGGATCAAACTGAATTCGGGTCACTAACTCTAATAGAAAGCTATAAGTTGTAGTTCATTATAATTAGCCCAGTTGTATGGTTCAAGTTTTAACCCATGCAGCGGTTTTTTTTAACTGGTTCAGATACCATATTACTTCATTACAGTTTAATTATAATTTTTTTAAACACTTATTACTTCATCAAATAAAAAATAAGAAGTAAAATGTTGTTAAAAATATGAAGTGAAGCCCCTTTTTTTTAACTTATAAAGTCTAAAATAGTATTTACTACGTCAATTTTATTATCGATGTTAAATATATAACTTCGGAATCAATAATTACTGGTAATTATTGGCGAAGTCTATCATCAGAATTCTACTAGTGTGTTGTTCTATTCGCCGATAATTTGAATACCATCTATCTTTCGATAATCCGATTTTTCACTCTTGGATGAAGCATTTGACTATTAACTATCACTTTGTTCGTGATCTAGTATATAATCCTCTGAACTGCAAGTTATTCATATTTTTGCTGCCAATTAGTTGATTGATGCACTCACCAAGTCACTTTCTTGACCTCGACGATTTATTATTTGCAGTAAAATTAGTATTATCTCTAGGACATCATACCATTTTGCGACGAAACCCTCGCCATGGATCCCTCGCGGAAGGAGCTCATCATGGCCGACCTCAAGGATTTCGCGGAAGGGAAGGCCTTCTACGAGAAGACAGGGCGCGCGTGGAAACGCGGCTACTTGCTCTACGGCCCGCCGGGCACCGGCAAGTCGAGCATGATCGCCGCCATGGCGAATTATCTCGGCTATGACATCTACGACCTGGAGCTCACCGAGGTGCGCACCAACTCTGAGCTCCGAAAGCTCCTGATGAAAACCACCTCCAAATCGATTATCGTCATCGAAGACATTGACTGCTCTCTCAACCTCACGAACCGTAGTTCAAAGAAGGCATCTCCGTCAATGGGCTCCTCGTCGGACCCGAGGCCAGTGGGCGAATTAGAGGACGTCGGCACCGGCGCCGGCGCGAAGACAATAACTCTGTCCGGGCTGCTAAATTTTACCGACGGGCTCTGGTCGTGCTGTGGCAGCGAGCGGATATTCGTCTTCACGACCAACCACATCGAGAAGCTCGACCCAGCGTTGGTGCGGTCGGGGAGGATGGACATGCACATTGACATGAGCCACTGCTCGTTTCCGGCATTGAAGGTCCTCATGAAGAACTACCTGGGCTTCGACGACGGGGAGTTCGACGGCAAGACGGAGAACAGTGACTTGCTGAGGCAATTGGAAGAGGTGATCGACGAAGCCCAGTCGACTCCTGCGGACGTCAGCGAGGTACTGATCAAGAACCGTCGGCGGGAGAAGGCGGCGGCAGCGGCAGAGCTGCTCGACGTTCTGAAAGAACGGGCGGAGAGGAGGATGAATAAGAAGCGAAATGCCGGTGAGGAAATGGAGGAGATAGAAGAAGAACAGGAGAAGCGGGCGTTGGAGAGCACCTTGAATGAGAGTGATCAGGATAGCTGCAACGGGAAAGAAGAGAAGAGGAAGGCTGAGCAGGTTTAATTAGTTCGCCATTGAAGTGTGACAAGTTTTGCCATGGTATTGATATGAGCTGGAAGCAAGAAACAAGCAAGGAACAAGAGTGAAACAAGAAACTATCTCTGTTGTACCAAAAGTTTGCTAAACAGTGGCTTTATATAGCCTTACAAAATGACGATCCAACTTCCCTGAGTCTTGGGGAAAGATAAATAATGACTTGGGGAAGATAAATAATGATAGCATAGGATAAATGACATTAAAGAAGCAAATCCTAACTGATCAGAGTGGCTCAGCGAACAAGGTGGATACTCCAACACTCCCCCTATCCTCCGAGTTTGATTGCTTTGAAGGAGTCTAGGGTCTTTAATCCAATGTTGTCTCGATGCTGAATGAACAAGTTCTTCCTGAGGGCTTTAGTTAAGATGTCTGCTTTCTGTTCTTTTGTGGGCACATGGATGAGCGCAATTTCTTTATCTTTGACAGCTTCTATGAGGGCATGATACCGAACTTTGATATGTTTAGCTCGGCTGAAAAGTGCAGGATCTTTGGCAATTGCAATGGCAGCTTGGTTATCCACCATCAGTGGTGTAGCTTCCTGTGATTCCAAACCAACATCTGTGAGTAGTTGACGTAGCCCAGAGCACTGATTTCTTGCATAAGCAGCAGCGATGTATTCAGCTTCACAAGTGGATTGGGCAACGACATCTTGTTTCTTAGTACTCCAGGAGAATGGGGCCTGATTGTAGTAGAAGATGTATCCAGAAGTGCTTTTTGCATCTTCTGCTCCTGCATAGTCACGATCAGAATAACCCTGCAAAGAAAGAGACTTCATGTCTTTGGCTGCTGGAAAATAAAGGCCTAGGCTCGTGGTGCCTTTTACATATCTCAAGGCACGTTTGGCTGCAGCTAGGTGGGAAGAGGTGGGCTGACTCATGTACCTAGAGAGTAGATTCACCAAAAAATTGAGATCTGGCCGTGTATGAGACAAGTAGATTAAATTGCCTACTATGCATCTATAGACAGCTGGATCAATGGTCTCAGAAGTTGTGACAGGTGGTATTGCTCCCTTGTAATCTGTTGGGCACATGACAGCATTTGCTTCACTCATTCCAAATCTTTGTAACAAATCAATACTATATTTTTTCTGGCTAACGAAGATTCCTGCTCCTTTCTGTTGATGAATCTCCATTCCAAGATAATATGTTATTAACCCCAAAACAGTCATCTGAAATTCCTTCATTACAGAATTCTTAAAATCTGCAATCAGTGACGTGTTGCTAGCCGTAATCAATAAATCATCAACATAGACAGAAACTAGCAGAACCTGACCATCGTGTCTCTTGACTTACAAGGAGTAGTCAGCATAGCTTTGGTGAAAGCCAAGTGTTACCAGATACTTATCAATCCGTTCATTCCAAGCACGAGGGGCCTGCTTCAAGCCATATAGTGCTTTGTTCAACCGGTACACCTTATTTTCTTGACCCTTGTGAATAAAACCTTCCGGTTGTTGAATGTAAACTTCTTCCTCCCATTTAAAAAAGCTGTTTTAACATCCATGTGATGAACTTCCCAATCTTTGCTAGCTGCTAATGCCAAGAGGAACTTGACTGTGTCCAGACGAGCTACCGGAGCAAAAACCTCATTATAATCAATACCGTGTGTCTGTGAGTAACCTTTTGCAACAAGTCTCGCTTTATACTTGTTGAGGCTTCCATCAGCATTTTTCTTTGTTTTGTAAATCCATTTCACACCAATGACTCTTTTCCCAGCAGGCTTCTCTACCAACTCCCAAGTGTTATTTCTTTCAATGGAGTTCAATTCTTCAGCCATAGCTATCCACCACTTGTCATCTTTTGAGGCATCTTCAAAAGTGTGTGGGTCTGCATCTAATTCAACTGTATTTGTTTCTGCATAAACATCAGCTAAACTTCTTGTTTTTAAGATAGGGCTATCAGGATCAGACAAGCTTTCATTAATTGTGGAATTTTCAGGCTCCAAATTATGAGAACTATCTGATGCATTTTCTTCATGATTTTGTTCTTCATTACGCGTGTCATGGAGACCAGTATTTTCATAGTTGTCTTGTGGAGCTTCTGTACTTGCCACATCAGTTGCTGATTCTGGATGATTTGAGGGTTGACCATCAGTCATCGGCCAAGAGGATGATCCAGAATTTTCTGCAATAATTTCATGGAATTTAGAAGATGATATATCTGTAGAGATAGTAGAAGAAATAATAGCACTTTTAATGCAATTTCCACTCCAGTCCCACTCTTTGTCTTCTTCAAAAATGATATCTCTACTAACAAAAATCTTTTCCTCCATAGGGTCAAAAATTCTATACCCCCGAGTACCTGAACAATACCCCATCAAAATTCCCACTTTTGATTTTGCATCAAGTTTGCTTCTTTTTTCATCTGGAATATGCACATGACAAATGCAGCCATAGATTCGAAGATGATTTAAAGACATTTTCTCCCCATGCCACAACTCAAAAGCAGTTTTGGTATTCAATACTTTTGAAGGCAATGCATTCAGTAAATAAATAGCGGTAGATGCAGCCTCTGCCCAGCATTTTGTAGGAAGATTTTTTTCAAACAACAAGCATCTAGTCATCTCAATAATTGTTCTATTTTTCCTTTCACTTACCCCATTCTGTTGGGGTGTATATGGGGCAGTGTAGAGATGAGTAATACCTTCAAGAGAGCAAAAATTATGCAGTAGCATGGAGACATATTCTCCACCGTTGTCTGATCGAAGAGCTTTAATTTTCCTTTCTGCTTGTCTTTTAGCCGTTGCTTTGAATGCTTTGAAAACACCAAATGTCTCAGACTTGTTACGAAGAAAATATATCCAACAATAGCGTGTGAAGTCATCTATAAAAATAATAAAGTACTTACTTCCATTCCAAGATGCCTCGTTGATGGGGCCACAAATATCAGTATGGATTAAATCCAATTTATTTTTTGCTCGAGAATAACTTTGCTTGAACGGCAACCTGGTCTGTTTTCCCTTTTGACAGATCCTGCAACATTTTTCCATAAATTCTATATCAGAAAAATTCTTGGCCATTCCATTCTTTTGTAAGAGTTTGAGATTTCTAATCCCATAATGCCCCAGTCGACTGTGCCAAAGCTGTGATTCTGCTGAATAGGCCATGGAGATTTCTTCATTTGCTGGAAATGTGCTGAAAATGAAGAAGTTGTTAGATTGTAACTCAGTGTGCAAAACAGAGTGAGTTCTTGGACCTGTAACATAGAGATGAAGTCCTCTTATAAGAAACTCTAGCTTTTGCCGTAGCAGTTGCCCAAAGCTCAACAAATTTTGAGTCAATCCAGGCACGAAATAGACATCCTCTACAATAATGGACTTCCTTCCAGTTCTTAAATAAATGCTGCCAACTCCTAAAACTGGAGTTATATGCCCAGTGGCTGACCTCACAGCTCTACCAGCTTGCTTTCGAAAATCAACCAGTAAGGATCTGTCACAGCTCATATGATGGGAGCAGCCGCTGTCTAATATCCAACCCTGGATTCGTTGGTTCTGAGTTGCATCAATAGAGTAGGTAATCTCCACGAATCTTTCATCTTGGCCTGTAGTCATGACATCAATAGAGTAGGCAATTTCAACATCACAATTTTCTTCAAAAATAGAGAGTTCAACTGTGTTGGCTAGCTCTTTCATTGGTTTTTTGTGGTGACATCTTCTCTCCACGTGACCTTTTTCTCCACAACCTTGACATATAGCTTCTGGATGATAAAAACAAAATTTGGGCATGTGATTTGTTTTCTTGCAGTGGGGACAAGGGTCAAATTCCCTGCGTGCCCCACTATTCGTTTGCTGAGACTGTTGTGGATTTGTGGATGGGTGTGGGCTCTGCATATGGCCTTTTCCTCTATGAATTGCTAGATTGCTGAGTTCCAGGTTTTCAGCCGACAAGAGGAGCTCAGGTTTTTCTTGCAAAACATCAACTTCTGGGGGTCTGATCTGCATCCGTTTTTCAGACGCTTGAAGAGCACTAATCAGCTCTAAAAAAGTTATTTTTTTCAACTTATCTGTTTCCTCCAAAGCACAGAGTTTTGCCTCGAAGCGATTTGGAAGGCTCATAATGGCCTTTTCCACCACTTTTTCTTCTGGTAAATCACCACCGAGAGCTCGAATTTCATTCACAATCTCTATTGTGTGATCATAGTAATCCTGAAGAGTTTCTTTGTAACTCATCCGATTTGCCTCAAAATCTGAGATACAATTGCGAATCTGGATTTTTCTTATCTGGTCTCCACCTTCGTGTATGGCTTTCAAACGATCAAATATCTTCTTGGGTGTGTTGCAGTTGGCGACTTTGGTGAACATATTCTCCGTCAAAGCGTCATGAAGCAAAGAAACTGCTTTGTGTTTGTTGATAGTGTGATTCTTGAAGCATTGCTTTTCCTCCTCAGAAGCATCTTCTCTCGGAACATGTAGATCTTCTTCTTCGACTGTATACCACAGATCTTGAGCTCGAATGTAGTGTTAACATATGCATTATTTTATATTTGCATTTTGTCCCACATCGATTGATGTGATTTATAAAATTCATTTTAACCTTATATAAAGGGATGTAATATCTTCTTTCAAAGATATAATAAACAGATATCAAATTAGACTTTTCTTTTTGATATACTTGTAAGAATTCATGAATTCTAATTTTTAATTCATGAATTCTATCTTGGTATCAGAGCCCTGTTAAATACTTGCTGTTTCACTGCTCGTGGTTTTATGGTTCGGTTTATCTCCATCGCTTCCGCATCTGAATGGTTAGATCTGCCCTAAATGTTTTATTTCGTTTGAGATTGGATATTGTTTTGATTGCCTTGATCGTTTGTTAGTTGGGATTTGAGATTGTTATTTGTTATTTTGGATTGTTCTGTTCAAAATTGTTTACAATGACTGGAGGTGACGATTCGTTGCAATCTATTGGTGTCCGTTTAGATGGAAAAAATTATTCGTACTGGAATTATGTGATGACTAATTTTCTGAAGGGCAAAGGAGTTTGGGAATATGTTTCTGGAAAAATCAAATGCCCTGTAGTTGGTGTTGAAAAATTTGATGAATTGTTTCATATTTGGGATACAAATAATTCAAAGATTATCACTTGGATCAACAACTCTGTTGAACACAGAATTGGTGTTCAATTGGCAAAGTTTAAAACTGCAAAAGAAATTTGGGATTATTTGTCAAAATTATTTGTGCAAAATAACTTTGCTGTCAAGTATCAATTACAATCTGAAATTCGTGCATTAGTGCAAAATGACTTAAGTATTCAGGATTTTTTCTGTGCAATGACTACTCTTTGGGATCGGTTAGCATTGATAGAATCTGTTGAATTACAAACATGTGATGCTTATATTAAATGTAGAGATGAGGATCGCCTTGTTCAACTACTTATGGGTCTTCGTCCAGAATTTGAAAATTGTCGCTCAAGTCTTTTGCACCGTAAACCTCTACCATCTGTTGAAGATGTAATAAATGAACTCATGGCTGAAGAAACTTGTTTGAAGACTCTAAAAGGGGTGCATAATATTTCTACTTCGGTTTTGGCAGCCTCTCCGTCTGCACCGATCATAGCAGCTCCTGCACACCAGTATAAAACATCTGTCACAGGAAACTGTAATTATTGTAAGAAACCAGGGCACTGGAAGAATCAATGCCCTAAGCTTCGGAAAGAATTGGCTAGGAAGCTTCCAGGGCACGGACGGAAGTCTCCACAACAATATCAAGGCGGGCAACAAAAAATGTATTTTGAGGGTCCATCTCAAAATTTTTATCCATCTACTCCAGCAGCTTTTGTGCCCTCCTTAAATCACTCAGCTTCAGCTTCAGAGTTTTCTGTGAATACTGGTACTAATTCTATTGTCGACCAATTTCAGAAGTTCCTCGCCTTTCAGCAATTTCAAAAGGGACCTCATAATTATGCTCTTTCTGCTCCTTCCAGCTCATCTTCGTCTATTGGGTCAGGTATCACTTCATCTCCCTGGATTTTAGATTCTGGAGCTGGTAATCACATGTCTCATGATTCTTCTTCTTTTACATATATGTCTCCTGACCCTCCATCTATTTCTGTTATGACTGCGGATGGTACACAAATGTCATTGAAAGGAACTGGCTCTATCCAAACACCCTCTTTATCTTTACATGATGTTTACTTTATCCCTAAATTACATATGAACCTTGTTTCTGTTGGTCAATTATGTGACTCTGGGTGTTTTGTTGGTCTTCTTCCAAATTCTTGTTATGTGCAGGATCTAAAATCCAAGAGAGTGATTGGGACAGGGCATAGAAAAGGGAAAGGACCTTATGTGTTGGATGAACTGCATCTTCCCACTCACGTAGCAACAATGCCTGTCAATTTGTCTTCTTTTCATTTGACACCTTCTTCTTCAAAATTTTATTTGTGGCATTCTAGACTTGGTCATCTATCAGGTTCTCGTTTACGTTCTATGTGTACTTCTGATGTACTTGGTGATTTACCACCTGATGATATTTCTGATTGTAGTGGATGCAAACTTGGAAAATTTTCTGCTTTGCCTTTTATTTTAAGTACTTCCACTTCTTCGGCACCTTTTGATTTAGTTCATTCTGATGTTTGGGGACCGACACCTATTCCACTAAGGGAGGTTCTCGATATTACGTTTCATTCATTGATGATCACACTCGTTTTTGTTGGATTTATTTAATGAAACGTCGTTCTGATCTTAGTCATATTTATGCTGAGTTTAAGGCCTATGTAAAAACTCAGCACTCTGCCACTATCAAGTGTTTTCGAGCTGATTTGGGGGGAGAGTATACTAGTGGAGATCTTTCTGGTATTTTCAAAGCTGATGGTACAATACATCAGTCCTCTTGTACTGATACCCCACAACAGAATGGAGTAGCCGAGAGAAAGCATAGGCATATTATTGAGACCGCCCGGTCTATGCTGTTATCCGCTAGTGTTCCTAGTGAATTTTGGGGAGAAGCTGTCCTTACATCTGTGTATCTTATTAATAGGATCCCTACCGCTCATAACTCTGGGATTTCTCCATATGCTAAATTATTTGGTCACACTCCATTATATTCTCATTTAAGGGTTTTTGGCTCTACATGCTTTGTTCTTCATCCACATGCAGAACGTTCTAAGTTATCATCTCGTGTGGCCATTTGTGTTTTTCTTGGATATGGGGTTGTGCAGAAAGGTTATCGTTGTTATGATCCAGCTTCTGGAAAATTGTATGTTTCTCGTAATGTTTCTTTTATTGAACATATTCCTTTCTTCACTATCCCACCTACCTCACATGACATGTCGAAATCTGATCTCATTCAAATTGATCCTTTTACTACTGATTATCCATCTGAAAATGCTAACCCTCATGAAACCATATCGAATGTTCCGCTTCATCCTACTTGTAGAACAAATGATGTTGACACCCATCCTCTTTCTACGACTGCTTCAGAACCTCCCATAATTACGGATCCAAACTTACCTCGATATCCTACACGCACTCGTCGATCTACTCAGGTATCTGATTTTGATTACTCTTGCTATACACCATCTTTCGCTTCCTTTTTAGTTTCCAACAATTTTCTTTGTGAGCCCACCTCTTACTCTGAGGCATCTCGTGATCCTCTTTGGCAAGAGGCTATGAATGAGGAATTGTCTGCTTTGGACAAAACTGGTACTTGGGATTTGGTTTCTCCACCGGTTGGTAAGAAAATTATTGGTTCTCGATGGGTATACAAGATTAAAACCAAGTCTGATGGCTCTATTGAGCGATATAAAGCTCGTTTGGTTGCAAAAGGTTATGCTCAGGAGTATGGTATGGATTATGAGGAGACTTTCGCACCTGTTGCAAAAATGACATCTGTCCGGGTTCTTATTGCAGTAGCTTCTGTTCGTCGCTGGAGTATTTCACAAATGGACGTTAAAAATGCTTTTTTGAATGGAGATCTTCAGGAGGAAGTCTACATGGTCCCTCCACCTGGTGTTTCTCATCGGCCAGGACAAGTGTGCAGGCTTAAGAAGGCCCTGTATGGTCTTAAACAAGCCCCGAGAGCTTGGTTCGACAAGTTCTCCTCTGTAGTATCTTCACTTGGTTTTACTTCTAGCTCTCATGATTCAGCATTATTTGTTAAATCGTCTCCTGCAGGTCATATTATGCTCTTGTTGTATGTTGATGATATGATTATTACAGGAGATGATGTTGACGGTATCTCAGATCTAAAAGCTACTTTGTCTCATCGTTTTGAGATGAAAGATTTAGGTAATCTACGTTACTTTCTAGGTATTGAGGTAGCTTATTCTGAAAGGGGATATCTTCTATCTCAGTCTAAGTACACTTCAGATATTCTTGAGCGGTCTCGTCTCACAGATACTCGTGTTGTTGACTCTCCTCTTGAGGTCAACGTTCGTTACAATCCTACTGATGGGGATCCTCTTGCTGATCCAACTTTATATCGATCAATCGTGGGTAGTCTGGTGTACCTCACTATTACTCGGCCTGATATTGCATATGCTGTTCACATTGTCAGTCAGTTCGTTTGCTCACCTACATCTGTTCATTGGGCTGCAGTTATGCGTATTCTTCGTTATCTTCGGGGAACGCTATATCAGAGTCTTTTGTTTCCATCGACCTCATCTTTGGAGCTTCGCGCTTTTTCTGATGCCGACTGGGCAACTGACCAAACTGATCGAAAATCGACTACGGGTTATTGTGTATTTTTAGGTGATTCACTTATTTCATGGAAAAGTAAGAAACAAGATGTTGTTTCTCGCTCTTCAACTGAGGCAGAGTATCGCGCTATGGCTTCTGCTACAAGTGAGATTATATGGTTACGCTGACTATTGACTGATATGGGCGTCTCCCTTAGTGGTCCGACACCGATGTACTGCGATAATAAGAGTGCTATTCAGATTGCGCACAACACAGTCTTTCATGAACGTACCAAGCATATTGAGATCGATTGCCACTTTACTCGGCACCATTTCGAGCGAGGTACCATATCCTTACCTTTTGTCTCATCCTCGATGCAGCTCGCAGATTTCTTCACAAAGGCACACACCATCAAGCGTCACCGGTTCTTTCTTGACAAACTCTCAATGTTTCTCACTACACCATCAAGAGTTTGAGAGGGGATGTTAACATATGCATTATTTTATATTTGCATTTTGTCCCACATCGATTGATGTGATTTATAAAATTCATTTTAACCTTATATAAAGGGATGTAATATCTTCTTTCAAAGATATAATAAACAGATATTAAATTAGACTTTTCTTTTTGATATACTTGTAAGAATTCATGAATTCTAATTTTTAATTCATGAATTCTATCATGTAGGACTCGATTTTGATAATCCATGAAAAATAATTTTTTCCATCCAAAACAGGAGGGCCTTTGTTGAAAGACATGGTTTTTGTTTTGCAAAGATATGTGAGAAAAACAAGAAAAAGAACACAGACTCTAGAGATCGAATGCTCTGATACCATGACAAGTTTTGCCATGGTATTGATATGAGCAGGAAGCAAGAAACAAGCAAGGAACAAGAGTGAAACAAGAAACTATCTCTGTTGTACCAAAAGTCTGCTAAACGGTGGCTTTATATAGCCTTACAAAATGACGATCCAACTTCCCTAAGTCTTGCGGAAAGATAAATAATGACTTGGGGAAGATAAATAATGATAGCATAGGATAAATGACATTAAAGAAGCAAATCCTAACTGATCAGAGTGGCTCAGCGAACGAGGTGGATACTCCAACAAAGTGTTGCTAATCGATTGTTGCTACTTGTGTATCTAATAACATTAAATTGCACCTGCAACTCTCTAGATTTATTAAATAATTGTCGTTCCAAAGTTTAATTCAAATGGCAATTGTCATCCAAATACCAAATCCATATTTTTCACACTTCATTGAAGATGTCAATTTGTTGAATTTTCTAAAACATTTGCTTTTCTTGAATAGACTATTTGCCTATTAAGCAATGTCCACAATCCTTTTAAAGCCACAAAGACAAGGATGAACACACTGTTATCTTTCTTTGGACAAAGGAAAGGTCAAACAATATGTGCCATTGTAATTAATCTCCTCCCAAACTAACCCATCCACACCATCTCCCTGTCCTCAAAGGGATCACAAAATCTCTCCATACCAATAGTTTCTTTTGACTTCACAAAACTGAAGAGGGGAGATCTGTTGGCGTTACAAGAAACGTCCTCCATTGATGGAGGTAAGCGTTATTGGCCTCCATTGATGGAGGTATTGAATGCCTCCATCAATGGAGGAAACGGATGTTTCTCTTGCTATAAAACCCGTCCAAATTGCTATCCAGAGGGGGCGGACGAACAAGAAGGAATCGGAGCTGAGTGGGTTTTGGTTTGTGAAAGAGAGTGATCAGTCCTTGGTGATTGACCGCGTGACAGCAAGAAGAAGAAAAGAAGGCAGAGCAAGAAGAAGATCAATCTAACACTATAAGTCTAATTAAATTTGCAAATTAGTATCATGCTCAGATTACAACAATGGTATCAGAGCATTCTACATGCATGATTTTAATTTGCTTCGAGAATACACGTATGCTAATTCGAATTCGTGGAGAAATACCTCTGTACTAGTGCTAAATCTTTGTGATCGGTGACGATCATCCAATCACTTGAAACGTGAGTGATGGAGGCACAAAATCACTTTGAAAAGATGAAGCAGTAAAGGGTGAGGACACTGTGGGTCACCTGCTCCCTTGTAGCGCTTGAAGACATAGAACCATGCTCATCAGCCCCTCGCCCTCCAGCCGCCGGACCTCCGAGTGCGACTCGTAGCGCTCGAAGACATAGAACCGGAAGAGGTTGGGGTCGGCGATGACAAGCCGCCGCATCAAACTGAACCATAGCGAGGAAGAAAGATCTGCATCTTCCTCTGGTGGTGGTAGGAGGCGAAGCTTTATGGGGAGAAGATTGTGCTGGTTAGAGGATTTTTAAAAAAAAAAGTGATGGCCTCGGGATGATCTGATTGAAGATGGGAGTATGACCATTTGGCCTACCATCTGCCGCCTCGAGATGAGGCCTACCATCTGGCCGCCTCGACCTCGAGATGAAGGTTTTTGTTTTTTTTAAGGCATGGTGACATTAATTTGGGTACAGGTCTCCATATATATATAAAAAAAAACACTATGCCTAGCTGCTGTTCAAGGGAGAATCGAACCGCCGACCTCCCTTTCGAAGGCAAACAGACCCAACCAGTAGCTCCATTCGGTTATTCATTTAAATTTGGTTCAACTTAATTAAATTAGATTCTAGTTTAGTTTAAAAATGATTAAGTTGGTCAAATCGGTTTTGATTAAACCATTAGTTGATTTAACCATACCATTTTGATCAAATAATCTGAACTAAACAGACTGGTTTGATCGTTATGTTGAATCTCAAATTTAAATAGGCTTAATTGTAGCTACAAACAAAAGAAAAATTATATGCCTTTATCTATTTGTGTTGTGAATTGAATTGAACCAGTTTTGTTACTGGTTTGTCAGTTTTGTACTGACATTGTGTATTTCAATTCCAGATGCCGAGATTTATTACCACAATGACTCGTCGAGATGTGCGACGGAATCATTTGAGGGAACAGATAGAGGAGATTGACTTCCTCCCACACCTAGGCATCCAAGGGCATATAGGAAGGCTTGAACGTCTATTTTGGAAACTCGAACAGGAAGAGTTTCCAGTTCTAGATAACTACCAGATCGGGGCATTGATTAATTCATTGCCAAGGCGTGCTGAAGTAGCTGCAAGAGGTATTTGGGGATGCTACGAAGGACGTATCTCTTATACCGAGTTGCGTAGAGAACTACTTCGCCAGAATTTTTCAGAAGAGGATCTGGAAGATTCTGAAAACGATCTGGAAGAAGATCCTGAAGAATCTGAAGAGAATCCAGAAGATTCTGAGGACGATCTGGAAGAAGATCCTGAAGAATCTGAAAAGGATCCAGAAGATTCTGAGGACGATCTGGAAGAAGATCCTGAAGAATTTGAAGAGGATCCAGAAGATTCTGAGGACGAGCTGGAAGAGGATCCTGAAGAATTTGAAGAGGATCTAGAAATAGATCTGATTGAAGAATTCGAGGGGGATCCTGAAGAGATCGAGTGGGATCCAATTGAAATATTTGAGGAAGATCCTGATATTGAAATGATCGAGGAAGATCCTGAAATATTTGAAGAAGATCCGATAGAATATGTGGAAGATCCCGAGCCTAATCAGATTGGCCAATTAGAAATGAACGAGAGAGTGATAGCCACTGCCATAATATTTTTTATTATGGGAATGATGTCAACTTATCTAGTTCGTTGAATTCTGTCTGTTTGTACCTGCTTATTAAGCCTATTAAATAAAGTTATGTTATGTGTTAACTGACTTGTCAATAATTAGTTCAATATATGATTAGTTCATATTCAATGATTAGTTCATTTATATGATTAGTTCATATTTAAGACAAATGATTAGTTCGTTTAATGGGATATATGTAATATAATTGATCAATGTTAATTAGATTGGATTATGCGAATGATGAGTGGAAACGTAGTTATCACTTGATTTCGTAAATCCAAGTCAAGTTTACATTGAGACAATCAAAAAATTATGTGCATATGATATACACTGAATTAATGAATAATATGTTTATTTATGATAGATCATGGCAACCAAGAACATCATAGCTGAACTGAACAAAGGGGAAAAATTGTATGGGGACAACTATAAGATATGGCATCTCAAGATACAATATGTTCTTGAGGAACAAGAAGTTATGGAGGCTGTAAATCATTTCATGGTTGAACCTGCTGTTGGTTCGACTGCACAGTACAGATTGGATCTTGATGCCTATAGGGCATGGAAGAAAAAGGACTCCACTGCAAAGGGGATATTGATTAGTTCAATGGTGGATGACCTGGTATTTGAGTATGAGCCACTACCATCAGCTCATGCTGTCTGGGTTGCCCTGAAAGAGAGATACAGTGGAGTTAGTGTGAGCAAGCTTCGTCAACTGACAATCAAGTTTGACAGTTGTAAAAAGCGCCCGAATGTAACGATGACCCAACATCTGAGAGAAATGGGTAATATGATTCGGGAGCTTAAGACTGCTGGTCATGAGTTGACCGACGAACAACAGGTTCAAGCAGTTATTCGTTCCCTTCCTGATTCTTGGGAAACAATGAAACAGAACCTTACTCACAGTGAGAGTATCAGGACTTTCATTGATGTCTCACGCCATATTGAACTGGAGGCGGAGAGAGTAGAATCCGCAAGGATTTCTGAGCAAGCTTTTGTAGCTGAAGGTTCTGGGTCCAAGAATAAGAAAAAATGGTTTAAGAAAGGAAAGGGAAAGGGAAAAGAAGCTGGTGCTACTCCTGTGCAGGACCCAATCAAGAAGAAAGGAAAGAAGAATGGAAAGAAACCTAAGGGCAAGCTTACTTGCTACAACTGTGGCAAGAAGGGCCATTTTGCTCGGGAGTGTACCGAGCCGAAAAAGGTAAATCCATGTTTGTCTTCTTTTCATGAGCTTTATGTTGCTAGTTCAGTGTTGTTAGCTGACTCTTATCCTTTGTGGATTATAGATTCAGGAGCAACGAACCACGTAGCTCGTGATCGAGCTACGTACGTGGAGTACCGTCGCGTACCAGCTGGCAATAAGTGGATATATGTGGGAAACAATGCAAGAATTGAAGTCAAAGGAATTGGCACTTGCAAACTCAACCTTCGTGGTGGACGTACATTGTTTCTGCATGATGTCCTGTATGCTCCTGAGATTCGACGGAATTTGGTTTCTGTTAATTGTCTTCTTGAATTGGGTTATTGTATGAATTTTTACAGTCGTCGAGTAGAACTTAGAATTGACTCTGTGTTAATTGGATATGGTTTTATATCAAACGGTTTCATGGTTCTTGATGTAGAACCTGATGTTAATTATGGAAATAATGGTTGTTTTACAAACATTGCTCTTACTAGTGATGCTGATGTTAATGATGAAATTTGGCACGCTAGATTGGGACATATAGGACAAGAAAGAATGAATAGATTAGCAAGAGAGGGTCTGCTCGGCACTCATGCTAAAGTTGACTTGTCTATATGTGAGCACTGTCTTGCTGGAAAAGCAACTAGGAAACCGTTTGGTAAGGCTATTAGGGCTAATTCAACATTGCAATTGATTCATTCGGATATTTGTGGTCCGATGAACGTGAAGGCTAGAAATGGTAGTTCATATTTCATTACATTTATTGATGATTTCACGCGTTATGGTCATGTGTATTTGATTTCTCATAAATCTGAAGCATTAGATTGCTTTAATCGTTATTTGAACGAAGTTGAGAATCAATTGGAACGTAAGGTTAAAACCTTACGCACTGACCGTGGAGGTGAATACTTGTCTGATCAGTTCAAGACAATATGTAATGAGAAAGGGATTATTAGACAGTTAACTATCCCTGGAACTCCACAGCAAAATGGAGTTGCTGAAAGAAGAAATCGAACTCTTCTTGAAATGGTTAGGTCGATGATGGCTCAAGCTAATTTGCCTATTTCCTATTGGGGAGATGCATTATTAGCTGCAACCTACATACTTAACCGGGTGCCTTCTAAATCTGTTCCATCTACTCCATATGAACTTTGGACAGGCAGAAAACCAGATTTGAGTAATCTGAGACCATGGGGGTCAGCTGCTTATATTCATGATAAGACTCACAAATATGGAAAATTAGGACCCAGAGGTAAGAAGTGTATCTTTGTAAGATATTCTGATACTTCTAAGGGTTATGTTTTTATTGGTGAGCAGCAAGATGGAACTATCTCTGAAATTGAGTCAAGAGATGCTACTTTTCTCGAAACTGAGTTCCCAACAAGAGGTGAAGTTGATAAATCAACTCCTCTATTTGCAATAGAGGAGGAGGATACTGTTCCTCCATTAACAGATCAGGAATTTCAGGGAATGCCTGAATCTAGTCAACCTAGTGGGAGTGAATTGCCTATAAGTGAATTAGTTTCTCAACAGTCAAACCTGCGAAGAAGTAATCGTAAGATTATTCCTCGGAGAAGGTTTGACATTGAAAATGAGGCATTAATGATTCTCCCAGTTGACGATGAAGAACCTCGAACGGTTGAGGAAGCATTGAGATGCTCAGTTAGAGAAAAATGGAGAATTGCAATGGATGAAGAAATGGAGTCTATGAGAAAGAATCAGGTTTGGGATTTAGTCGATCTTCCTCCAGGCCGAAGGGCTATTGGGAATAAATGGATTCTCAAAATCAAGAGGAAGGCAGATGGATCGATTAATAAATACAAAGCTCGTCTGGTTGCAAAAGGATATACCCAATTGGAGGGTATTGATTTTGAAGAGACATTTTCCCCTGTTGTGAAGTTTGTGTCAATACGTGTCATTTTAGCTATAGTAGCACATTATGACTTGGAATTACATCAGATGGATGTAAAAACGGCTTTCCTTAATGGTAATCTTGACGAGGAAATCTATATGGTACAACCAGAAGGTTATATTGCTGATGGCCAAGAGGAAAAAGTATGTAGACTTAAAAAGTCTATATATGGGCTAAAGCAAGCGTCGAGACAATGGAACATAAGATTCAATGAAGTCATTTTATCTTATGGTTTCGAAATGATCAATGAGGATCATTGTGTTTACCTGAGAAAGGATAAAGGAAAGTTGGTCATTTTATCATTATATGTTGATGATATGCTGATAGCTGGAAATGACTTAAAAGTTGTGATTGAGGTCAAGTCTTGGCTTTCATCACAATTTGACATAATTGACATGGGAGAAGCTGAGTATATCTTAGGAGTACGGATCATTCGTGATCGATCAAAAGACTTTTGGGTTTGTCCCAAGAAGCTTATATTACTAAGATACTACAACACTTCAATATGTTTGATTGCAACGTTGAACAAACACCTACAGCGAAAGGTGTTGTTTTGAGCAAAAGTATGTCTCCCAAGACTCCTGAAGAGATAGCCGATATGAAGAAAAAACCATATGCTAGTGCCATTGGTAGTTTGATGTACACTATGTTGTGTACTCGTCCTGATATAAGCTATACTGTTGGCTTAGTTAGTCGTTTCCAGTCAAACCCAGGATCGAGACACTGGAAAGCGGTAAAAAGGATATTCAGATATCTCAAAGGAACGGCAGATTATTGTCTCTGCTTCCGAGGGTCAAAGTTGAGCTTGAAGGGCTACGCAGATGCAGATTGGGCAGGGGACCTTGACGACAGAAAATCCACATCTGGCTATATTTTTATGCTGAATGGAGGTGCCATTTCATGGAACAGCAAGAAACAGGCTTGTGTAGCACTGTCGACAATGGAGGCTGAGTATGTGGCTTGTGCAGCGGCTGTACAAGAAGCTGTCTGGTTGAGAAGGTTCCTGAAGCATCTGAAGATTGTTGAGGACAGTGGGAGCCCTGTTACAGTGTGTTGTGACAATCAAGCTGCTATAGCTTTTTCCAAGGATCCTAAATATCACAGCAAAGGCAAGCATATAGAAATTAAATACAATTTTGTAAGGGATATTGTTGACAAGAAAAAGATAATTCTTGAGTACATCCCTACCCGAGCAATGCTTGCAGATCCTTTTACTAAGCCATTGACTAAAGAGTCATTTAATGAACATGTGAAGTCTTTGGGACTACGCAAGATGTAACACATTGTAAATGTATTTGTTACATTTTTATAAATGAAATGTCATGATCTATTCAGTGTAAATGTATTTGTTACATTTGGAAAAAGTCTCGATGAGCATGTTGGCAGGCTGAGATTGGTCCACTCACATGGACAATCGTCTCTATTTGTTGAGTATAAATAGAGGTAAGACCATTACTTATGAGACAGCTTATGTAGTTGTGAACAGAGACATACTCATAAGTTGAGGTCGCCTTGATTTTGTATCAAGATGAGATCATTTATGTAATGATCGAAGTAAATGCACCCACCATTTACTAAACCTGTTTAAAGCCAGATTAGAATTCATAAGTTGAATTCGGATTAGACGTTAGGTATGTCTAGATCGAAATCTATACGATGTTAGATATTTGAGAAAAACATGCACTCTTTTTTGGTAAAGAGAAAAACATCGTAGCATGTGATTCATACCACATGTGCTGTAGCGACAATTAGGGTAGTAGGAGAAAGGATCCCTGCTTCTCTACTATGTGAGACCCTTGAGATTATCAGTTAATCTCAATCTTACCCTAAGCGACTATTTAGCTGTCTACTTGAAGTTTTAATCAGTGTTTGCTACTTTAGTGTGTGTCCTATTGACTATGGATGATTCGGTCTATGGAGCATAACTAGGAAAGCAACTGATTAGAATGAATAGATTCTAGCTGAAAAGGAAGATTAAAATTGGTTTACATCTGTAATACTTATTCACTGGTCGACCAGTTACATTTTTGTTAAGTACTTAAAAATGTGATTGTGAATAAAAGTATTGATTTGAGATGACGAACATGCTCTTGACACAGATGTCATGTGAGGGATTAGAGATGTTCATATTGATGTAAATATTTAACCTGGGGTAAAGGCAAGTTATTGATGTCTCTGATTCGTTCTATAGAGCAGCTAAGTTAAGTGTAACAACTTTCTTAGCATTAATTGCTCAAAGTGCTTGCTGTCGCACGAACCATTTTCCCTGAAGTATGAGTTGAATGCTCCTATATGGTCTTTGTGACTTTCTGACATGGTCTTAGTGACTAGATGCTCCTATATGGTCTTTGTGACTTCATTACATAGTCTTAGTGACTAGATAACCTATATGGATAGAATTGGACGAGTGGGAGATGTTGGCGTTACAAGAAACGTCCTCCATTGATGGAGGTAAGCGTTATTGGCCTCCATTGATGGAGGTATTGAATGCCTCCATCAATGGAGGAAACGGATGTTTCTCTTGCTATAAAACCCATCCAAATTGCTATCCAGAGGGGGCGGACGAACAAGAAGGAATCGGAGCTGAGTGGGTTTTGGTTTGTGAAAGAGAGTGATTAGTCCTTGGTGATTGACCGCGTGACAACAAGAAGAAGAAAAGAAGGCAGAGCAAGAAGAAGATCAATCTAACACTGTAAGTCTAATTAAATTTGCAAATTAGTATCATGCTCAGATTACAACAATCTACTCTGATACTTTTGTTAATTGGAACCCCTCGTGCATTTGCATTCTTTTCTTTCTCCATCGACATGGATAGCGTTTTAAATTGGGTTTTCGACTTTTGGGATCGAACTGGTGTCTCAAATCGATTCATTTTTTGGCCAGTTGTTGGAATCCTTTTGAGAAGCTTTGGTAGGGGAGATCACTCAGTTCATATGACAAGGAGGTATGCAGAATTGGTGTCAGACTTTTGAAGCCTTGAATAAAGAGATCCAATTTTTAGTTGCAATTAGCATTTGTTTGACCAAAGTAGAAGAAGACGATCGACAATAATTAGACATACTCAATCGGCAAAGTATGATCCTTTTCAAATTGATACACGTACGGACATTTTGATGAATGGAAGTGTTGATTTTAATGACTGCAAAGAAATGAAATTGCCTTGTCCCTTGCACTATAATATACTCCAACGCCAGGGCAGATTCTGCTGTCCTCTTGTGACCTACAGATGATGGGGCTCATCTTCTCCCCCTCACTTCACATTCAATGCTTGGGAAGGCTGTGACAGTACTTTTAGCTAGTTGCCATATCATTATAATCCTCAGGAACAGTATACTTCCTCACTATTCCTGCTCCAAACCTCGCAAAATTCCATACCAAATGCTATAAAGTTTGATTCTGTTGATGTACTGGTGCATCAAACTGTGGACAGGCATGGCACCAAAGATTTCGATCAAAGTTCGAAAAGTAGAAGATTTCTATTGCAGTGCAATGTCCAGCTGGGCAGCTGAAATGGCAGATAAGTGGGGGCAACCATGAAGTAAAAGCCTGAAGAAGACAGCTAGAGCAGTTGAGGAATGGAGTGCTTGCTGTTGCAGCAGAGCTGCTGCTCATCATATATAAATATCTAAATCCGATCCTTGGCCATGATCTCTCACGGCATGCTCACCATGCAAGATGAGATAGAGGGAGAGGTGGGCGAGGGGTATCCAATGCTTTGCTGGGCAGCAGAGTGGTGAAGCTGGGCACCTCACGACACATGTTCGATCGTTAATATTTGTAGTTTTTGTCATGCATGAAGTCTCAACGATGGACCGATGTGGCCATGTGGGCCGATGGATTCTCGGTTGATTTTGTACCTCGAGATAGGGATGCCCACGTTGGTTTTCGTTTTGTAAATTAAAATAACTTTTAGTAAAGTAATCAGCAATCGAGCTGTTCTATAGCAAATAGTTGAATTTTATTATTAGATAAAAGTAAAAAAAAAAACTATGATACATCGAAATTTATCAAAACATTATCCTATATTATATACACCGTATCAAAATATTCAATATATAATAAAATTATATTGATATCGTATCAAAATTTTGTTATAATTAAATTTCATACCATTTAAGATAAAATTTTAATATCATATTGTTCCGGAAGCGAATGACGGGATGACGAATCACAAAAGTACGGTCTACGGTGATGATGACGGGAAGAGGATATCGACGTCTGTAAGATTAATACGAGTATAAAGGGGATACACCGGAAGAAGTTCTAGTGGAACCCGCTTCGACGTTCAGGTCAGAACTCATTTCCTAGGCTGCGTTTGGTAAAAGATAATATAATCGAGTCTGTAATGTAATCAAGTTTGTAATATAATGTAATGTAATGTAATCAAGATTACATTACTATGTTTGGTAACGAGTTGTATGTAATCTTTGATAACCATAGGCTGCGTTTGGTGAAGAGTAATACATCCTGTAATGTAATCAAAGATTGGCTGCTGACGACTGACAACGACGATCGACAACCATGGTTGGCGACTGTCGTCGGTTGACCGACAACCGACAACGACGATCGACAACCATGGTTGGCGACTGCGGTACGACGATCGACAACCATGGTTGGCGACTGCCGTCGGTTGACCGACGATCGACAACGACGATCGACAACCATGGTTGGCGACTGCCGTCGGTTGACCGACGACCGACGACCGCCGCCAGTCGGCCGGCGATCGGCAACCGGCGGCCGACGGGCGACCGGCGGCCAAACGGCGACCGGCGACCGGCGACCGACGGGCGACCGGCGGCCGGCCGGCTAGCGACCGACGACCGACGACCGACGACCGACGACCGATAACTTTACAAGCTGTAATGTAATTGGATTACATCGTTTTTGTTTTATAATCAAGATTACAAATCTTGAGCCACTTTTATAATCGAGATTCCATTACATTACAATTTTAAAATTATTCCAAACAAAGGAATCCAACTTATAATGTAATCTTAATTACATTACAGGATGAATTACCACCTACCAAACGCAACTTTAGGGATAACCACGAGGAATCAAAGTACTATAATTCTAGCCAACTTACCCCCTTTACCTGGTGCGAAGACATCTTATATACAAGATGTCTTCCTCCCATTCCTTAATCATCGGCTACTTGATAGTTGTTCTCTTCTAGTAACGATCACTGTGACTATTAAGGTCCTAATTATCATGCGTTGCGAACAATAATTATCTAATAATTTTCCTATTCTAGAAAGAGGAGCGGGTACTTGAAGCTTGACTTTCTTATCCCTAAGTTGATCTTTGGAATCCACTCTCCCGAGTCAGTCTTGGAATCTTATCTCCCGAGCTGACCTCAGGGGTTTTTTTTTCATTTTTCTGAGATAGTCTTGGGAGCCCGATTCCCGGTCTGACCTCGGGGGTTTTCTTCCGTTCTCCCGAGATAGTATCGGGAGCCCGATTCTCGGTCTGACCTTGGGGCACTGTGCACTCGATATCAACTCGAATCTCTAGCCCAGTCGGTACTGCCACGTAGCTTTTTCGCGCCCTGTGTCCTCCTCGATTTTTCATCCCTATCAAATATAGTATACTATTAACGGTAATTTTTGATGGTCAGAATCTACTATCCAAAATTGATTATTTCTTAATTATCTTTGAGCCCATTAAATTTTTTTATTTATGCTAATTACTATAATATTTCTAAAATACGTAATATATTTGATATAAATATGTATATTTTAAATTAAGATTAGAAAACATATATTATGATTTATTTTAAAAGAATTTATTTATTTTTAATTATATCTGAGTTCATTAAATTTTTATTTATGTTAATTGTTATAATAATGACAAAACAGATAATATATTTGATATAAATATATGTATATATTTTTTAAATGAAAATTACAAAATACATATTATTATTTATTTTAAAATAAAAGTTTTTTAAATAATATTAAAAGTTATGAAAAAATAAATTTTAGATGATCAATTCTGACTATTTAGTATTATTCAACTATTAAATTAATATCATTCGATATATTCCGATATTTTTTGATATTTTTTACACTCCTGCCTCGAAAATTGTTTTGAATCTCAAAATTCCTGAAAAAGTGGCAGGAATGATCCCGGGCCACGGGCTGAAATGGCCCATTAACTATTTTATCATACATTTCACTCTAGATTTTCTTTCGATGGAAAAAAAAAAGAATATCAACCCAATTTGGCGAACTCGCTGGGATCGATGAATTTACAGAAACATAATCGATGAGATGTTTTCGATATTACTCGCAAACTCTCGCATTTATTTCGATCATGCATATATTTACAGAAGCATAAAAGAAAATACAAGTAGCATATGTCCGCACGCAAAAAATCTCCAAAAAATAAGCAACTACAATTTGGGGAAGAAAAAGAGTTGCAAATCCGCAATTGTAATTTGCTTCAATCCGATAACCATGAAAATAGAGGTTATATCGATCGATCGCCTTATAAATTAAATCCACGAACGAATTTCAATCGGAGGTGGTTCTCTCCAAGCTCTTGCCGCTGTTCCCCCTCAGATACCTCAGCTCGAGCGACACCTGCCTCTCCATCTGCAGCTGCCTGTAGAACCCTTCGATGAACCTGTCCGCCCTCAGATTAATATCCTCGCCGGAGCCGCCGTCGGGGGACGACGACGACGACGACGACGCGTCGCTCTCAGACCTCGTCATCGGCGTCGCCGGGTCCGGCGAGCCGATCAGGCTCGACGACGTCCGCGAGAGCACGAGCGACGACCTTGCGTCGTAGTAGTCGTCGGAGCAGTCGAGCAAGCTCGGCCGGGTGTTGAAGCTGAGCTCGCCCGCCGGCGACGAAGATCTCTTGAGGGAGGAGACGATCCACCGGGTGGCATCGAAGGAGAGCAGGAATTTTACTTTGTTGATCGCCCGCCGGAGCCGGCTCAGCACGGAAATTCTCTTCTTGGAAGCCATGATGGAGATGGATTAACAAGTGATCGATAAAGCCTTATTTGATGACGATAATAATAATGATGAGGAATTGATGATATATAATAACAGACGTGATGAAGTTGGAATATCTGAAACTGGCTGGTCTATTAAATCGGCTCGGATCAAACAATCTACATATATAGAAACGTTTTCTTGACTTCCACTTAGGTCTAAGTTTGCACGACAAGTTTCCTATATGCATGTATTTGCTTAGTATTTAAGCGTGTATTTGTTGTAATAAAATTTGAAGTTAATTTTTAATAGGTACGAAAATATTCCATTGAATGTAGGGATGACAATGGAGCGGGTCGGGGACGGGTTTGTTATCCTCATCCCCGTCTCCGAAGTAAATCTCCATCCTCATCCCCGTCCCCATCCCCGCCTCTACTTAATCGGGGAATCTCCGTCCCCGAACTCACGGGGATTAAACTCCATCCTCATTCCCACCACAGAGATATCTCTAATAATAATAAATTAATAATAATTATTAATTTAGGATTCGTATTAGATTTTCATAAATCTTTAATATTATTGAAATTATTTTAATAATTATTATTAATTTATTATTATTAGAGATATCGGGGCGGATTCGGGGATGGGGATAACATCCCCATATCTGCCCCAGTCTGTTTCGGGGATTTTAAAAAATCCCCGAATCCGAATCCAAATCCGATAATACCACCCCAAACCCGCCCCGATTCGGATTTTCAACGCGGGTATCCAAATCCGTGGGGAAAATTGTCATCCCTAATTGAATGTTGTTTTCATATAAGGAACCACTGTGTTTCATGATGGGGTTGAGCCGTTGAGCATTTTAGGGTGGACACGTGGTACGGGGAAATTACGTGTCAGGATCCACTGAACCTGAATGTCGAGGTCAGTCTCCCGAAACTATCCCGGAAAGACAGACGCCTGAGGTCATGCCAGACTTTAGGCTCCCGAGATCATATCGGAAGGACAGACGCCCGAGGTCATACCGGACTTTAGGTTCCCGAGACTACCCCGGGATAACAGACGCCCGAGGTCATGCCGGACTTTAAGTTCTCAAGATCCTCTTGGTAAAACAAATGAAGACCCCGAGGTCTGTTCGGGAGATAAGCCCCCGAGACCGACTCAGGAGAGTGGAGTCCAAAAATCAATATATCAGATAGTCCGATTTCAAGTAGCAGTTTCTCTTTCCAGAACAGGAAAGTTATCGGATAATTATTGTCTGCTACACGCGATAATTAATAACTTAATGATCGCAACGGCCGTTATCTAAAAGTTATCACGTAACTGATGATTAGAAAACGTGGAGGAGAATGTGAAGACACTTATAACCAAACCCTCATGTATATATAAGGTGCTTCGGCATCTAGGTAGGGGTATGCTTTCCGAACTTAATAAAATCGTGTTTCCTCATTGTCCTCCAAAAAGAATTCTGATTCCTGACTTGAGCGTCGGAGTGGGCTCTACCGGAATATTTTACGGTGCATTCCCATTAACGCTCGTGTTAATCTCGCATGACACGATTGTCTTCTCCTCGTCGCCATCTTCATGAATTGCTCTTTAAAAATTCGTCATCAATGTCGTTTCCTTCTAGAATATTTCATAATTTATTTGTTTCCGGTAACGATGATTTCGATATTTTACAGTGTTCTTAACGAGGAAGTTAGAATGTTCCGAAATTTAATTAATTGATTTGGATTTTTTCCAGTAATAATAATCTAATTAAATATATTATGTTTCTCCCTTGTATCACGCGTCATTAATTACCACAACTTAGACCGTGACTTAGCCTACGCGGGTTCCCTGAATCACCGCGTAATTTCGTTGTTACTTACGCGTCTGTCTTATGACCTGTTTTTCATAGACGCGAAGTCGCCAAGACGCCAACGCAAGCGCACGACGAAACCGCATCCATGCGACGCGCCGGGTCGCATAGGACAATGAATATTTAATATAATTTAAAATATTAAAAAAATTGGCAGTAGTCGCTCGGCGTCCGGCGACCACGTCGCAATTAGATGACGTCACGCGATGATCGGCCGCGGCGGCGTAAGAAGCGGCAACTCCTCACGATTGCTATCCACGTGATATGGGAGATAATTAGGAGGAGTTAATATTCTTATATAGACGGAGGTTAAAGTTAAAGGAGAATCGTTTCCTGATTCTATAATGCCTCTTCTCCAAGTGATCCTAGCTTCATGCGACCCCGAATCTGATTCTATAATGCCCCGACTCCAAGTGATCCTAGCTTCATGCATGCGACTCCGAATCTGAGGTGCCCCCGATTACATGCAAACCTGACTCTGAAGTGCCCCTTGACTGTGACATCCCCGATTCCACGTGAGCCTCGGCTCCGAGAAGCACCCGACTCTGGGGCGCCCTCCAAGTACAACGCCCTCGATTATAGGTGAACCCCAACGTCGGGACACCTTTGACTCTGGGCGACTCCTGATTCTAAAAGATTGGTGGTCGGCCATTAAGACGATAAGCTGTGGCTCATTGGGCATGTAGACAACGTAGCCGTTATTCGCTAAAGAACTTGAGAACACTGTCGTTTAATCTGTAAGAAGTGGACAACGCAGTCATTAATTTTAGGGAGCATGGGTAACACCAAGGTGGATCTCAGGATACATGGAACACAACCATCACTCCTACAGGCATAAGTACGCACACACAACGTAGCCGTTTTTCCCTAGAGAACGTGGGAACATCACCGTTTAATCTGTGAGAAGTGGATAACATAGCTGATCCCGGCCTTGCTTACGGGCCGCTCGACCCACTCAGCCCGCTAACCTGGCGCCGCGGAGGCCCAGCAAAAGGGTCGTCGATGACCCCACCAGGGGAATCCTGAAGCCAGGAGATCCCCAAGGCGCTCGCCGACCGACCCCACACTACAAAAATATGAAGCAATAGCGACGGACATTTTTAATAGTCCGTCGCAATTGGCGACGGATATATAGACTCCGTCGCCAAAGTTGAGCGGCAAGTCAAAATCCTAAATATAGCGACGAACAGGGTCAACGTTCGTCGCTAGTTGTAAGCAACGGGTCAAACCGCCTATTTATAGCAACCGACATGGTCAACGTCCGTCGCTAGTGCGACGGATAATATAAATTCGTCGCTAATTGTAAGCGACGGGTCAAACCGCCTCAATATAGCGACGGGATGGTCAACTCCGTCGCTAATCAGCGACGGACTAGTTAATCCGTCGCAATATTTCTTAAAAAGGGCGACGATCCCCTTCTACCGCGGCCACGCGAACCCTAGCGACGGTCGATCTCGAGCGATTCTCCTCCGGCAATTCTCCGTCGATTCTCCTCCGGCGAACCCTCCTCTGATCCCAGGTACGCTAGCTAAGCTTCATTTGCCGTATCAACTCCGTTTGTTTATCCTAACGCGGCGCCATCATCTTCTCCGGGCAGCCACGGCTCTTGGCACGGTCGCGCGCGGCCTCCCGCGACCGCGCCCGTCCTCCGGCGGCCTCGCGCGGCCAGGCGCGGCCTCGCATTTGCAAGCGTCGCCTGCTGGCGGTCGCGGGCCAGTGCGGTCGGGCGCCGGTTGCTGCGGTCGCGCGCCGCCTGCTGCGGCCGGCGGCCCCTGCTGCGGCCAACACGGTTTAATTAGGGTTTTTAATTAGGTGATATTAATTGAAATAATTAGATTAATTGAATTAATTTGATTATAGATGAGAATCAGCATCTCAATTACTTATAGATGAGAATGTCTCTTACGAGAAAATTGATGATGGTAAAATATCTAGCACTGAGGAGGTCGATGTATCAACGGATTCAAGCGATGAAAACTTACATGTTAATTTAGATCCATCAGATTAGGATGAGTTAGATGTATTGAACATTAACTAATCAGAGTTTGAATTAAGATGAGTTGTTAATTTAGATCATTATGCTTGTATTGAACAGTTTTATACAATGCTTGTTTATCCCTTTGCTAGCTTTATTTACATTGTCTTTATTAGTGTTTATTTCCATTTGCCTCTAATATATCTCATTTGCATGTTTTATCTATTGTGCTTATCTGCCTAAACTTTGTGTATAATCAGGTCCCATGGCTGCCCCCCGTGATCAGCAGATTAGACTTACAGTCATCGGTGACAGGTATACCTATTCATCGTTATATATGTTAGATCAAAATTTGCTAATATATCTAATTTTTTTCTACAGTTTTATACCTGATGGCCATCAGGTGTCTTCGTATATTACTAAAAAATTTAAAGAAAGACTGTCCACATCGCCGACATGGGGTCACATTAAGAATGATTTGAAATCATTCTATTACGGGGAGTTTTTAGTAAGTAGTTTATATGTATATTTAATTTAATGTTATAACTTTTTTGATACTAACTGTTTTTTTTTTTTACAGAAAAGGTACATCTGGGAGGAGGGTGCAGAGAAGCAATTCAGGAGGACCTGGAATGCCTACTGCTCCAAATTGTACAGGGACATGGTCTACAAATGAAGAAAGAAGGCTGATAGGTCTACTGAGGTCCTTGAGACTATTTGGGCAGCATGGCGGGCTGTCTGGGATGCCCAGCACTGGCAAGAGAATGCTGTGATTGCTCAAGGCAATCGCAATTCAGAGCTTGATGGCCCCAGCACGGGATCCACGAAGCACACTGCTAGATCCCGTTCCATTGTCCAGCATGTCAGTGATTTGGTAAGTAGTTTTTATTTAGGTTATTAAAAGCATTTAGTATGTTTTTTTGGAGCCTAGGTCAATATTATATTTTGTGTTTACAGGCTGCTGAGCTAGAGAGACCTCCCACTAGTTGGGAGTTATTCAGCAAGACCCACAAGAAAAAAGATGGGTCTTTTATCGATCGTCGCTCCCAAGCAATCAATGTAAGTATATTAATTATATTTTATTTGTTTTGACATTTTATATAGACTAATTAAATTTTTAATTCACAGGAAGCAATGACCGCTAGAGTTTCTGAGGCACAGGTGTCTCAGCCTGCTGCAGAGGGGGAGGATGCACAGCCTCTTTCCATCGACGATGTGAATCGGATTTATTTTGATGTCGTCGGTGGGAAGAGGAAGACCGCCTGCTACGGCCTGGGCTCTCAGGAAAATGTTACATATGATCAGATGAGAGCTCCAGGGGTTAGGGGTCGTCCACCATCCTCCTCCTCTACCTCTAGTGAGGTTCGCCATTTGCGGGAGGAAAATGAAGCCCTGCGGACTCGACTCACGTCGATAGAGTCGACGTGTGCCGGGAGGGACGCAGAATGGGCTAAGACGAGCGCAGAGTGGGCTCAGAGGGACGCAGCGAGGGATGCTGAGTTGAGAGATTTGCGGGCTCGCCAGGCAAATACTGAGAATATATTACGTCATATGCAAGCTTTTGCAGCTACCCTATCGCCAATGACACAGATGCCAGCCCTTCCCGCCCCTCGTATTGACGCTCCGGATACACAGATGTCAGCCGCTCCCGCTCCCGCCCATCGGTTTGAGTCTCAGGAGACACAGGATCCTGAGCATCCCACAGAGGAGTAGAGATATCATAGTGGTATGATCAATTTTTCACCTACTTGTTTTCATTAAAAATGTATTAAGTTATTATATTCATAATGATTGTTTTCTTATTACTCCATTGATGTTTACAGATTCCACATTATCAGAGTTGATTTCAGATTTCTTCTTTTGCTTGAAAGGTATGAATATTGGATATTATTCCTTTATTGTTTCTTAGTTGTTATTTTTCATTTACATATTTAATATTATTAGAGTTATCTTTTATTTGTTAATTTTCTTCTATTAAAGTTTTTTCTATTACATATGCTTACTTTATTTGTTATTTCTTATTGGTATCAATTCATATTTCTTTCTTTATTGGATTGCTTTCTTATTGTTTATTCTTCTATTGTGCAGGATTATTTTTCGTTTCCATTCATTATTGACTCTGATATTCATGTACGTAATGATTCTCTACTGAACTCTCATTTTTGATGTATATAGTTTTTTTATTTACTTTGACATATGTTACTTTCTTTATTGGTATAAGTTTACTCTTGTGTCAAAGTTTGGACTCTATACGTTGCGAAACTAAACATTGGATTGAATAGTGGATTTAGATTAAAAGTTTCGATGTTGTGAATGTATTGGATTGGATTATTTGGAAATGTAAGTTTGGATGTTGTGAATGTATTGGATTGTATTGGATTGGATTGGAAATGTAAGTTTGGTATGTTGTGAATGTTTAGATATTGAAATATATAATTTTGTTTGATATTTGTTTGGGTATTTATATATGTTTTTGATGTATAAAGGGGAATTGGAAGAAATGAATTGTGGCTGGTAAAATTTCCCAGGTTTAGCGACGGACATTTTTAAAAAACCGTCGGAAATAGCGACGGATTATTGACTTTTCCGTCGCTGTAACGATCGTTTAACGACGGATTTTGACTAAATCCGTCGCTATTACGATACATTAGCGACGGACTTGGACCATGTCCGTCGCTACTCTAAATGATTTGCGACGGATCATTGACCATCCGTCGCTACTATTTCCCCGGCCACGTCACTCCGTTTCCTCGGTGTTTGCGACGGGTTATATGTCCGTCGCTAAGGTAGCGACGGAGAGAAAAAAATGTCCGTCGCTATGTTAACGACGGAGAAAAAAAATCCGTCGCTACTATAGCTCTGCGACGGGATTTCAGCCGACGGCGCCAACTCCGTCGCAAATCCGTCGCTATTAGTGTGTAGCGACGGAATAGTGACGGAATCCGTCCATCGCTATTACCGGTTATTTTTGTAGTGCCAGGTAGGGTTGGTCAACCCGATCCTGAGCGTCTCCTGGCTCAAACCCCTGAACTCGCACCCCGATCCAAATCGGGGCCAGGCCATTCAGTCGGACGCGTGGCAGCCCACGCTCCCTCAGCATTCCATGAAGCCAATAACTCACAGAACCACGACAAAGTCAGACAGGCACAACTCAGCAAACACCCGACTCAGGGCGTACCTTGCGCCGCAACTATCCCAGTCGGACGCGTGGCGGCCCACGCTCCATGGCCATCATCCGACCCAGTCATTGACACTTGGACTCGCCGGTCGGCGCTCGAGCTACGGACTAGATCGTCCCTACGCCGCCCTATGTCTTTATATCCGGGATACGATCTTGACGTCGGGGTACTACACACCTTGCCCATTTATGACACCTCTCACGGTTATCCCACCAATTCAGTACCTTCGTACTGCCTCAGCACCCCACGCCATGCCGCGGTGCTTTCAGGTGCTCTCATACGAGCTGACAGTCGCCACACCCCTGTCTCGTCAATGTGGACAAGGGGTTGTCAGCTCCCCCGGCTATATAAGCTCTCCACTCATTCCGCAGGTATGTGTGCGAGCTCTCTCGTCCACCATATTTCCATTTGCCCCACTATATTTTCCTACGGATACTAACTTGACCGTCGGAGTGCCTTGCCGGGGAAACTCCCCGGCGGGTTTGCTAACGATCACTGTTTTGCAGGCAGTCGCCATATCGGAGATAGGTTGGCGCCACCTCAGCCGCTCGTATCGCTCGGGGGACCATCCCACCCTTGGGACTTCCACCTCGCCTCACGACAAGATCAATAGCCATTTATTTTAGGGATTATGAGTAACATTAGAATGAATCTTCAGACACGTGGAACACAACCACCACTCCTACATGCACAGGTACATGCACACATTCCCTCTGGACACTTGTGGGGTCGGGACCAGGGGGCCGCTAAGGTGGCGGTTCCACCTTTTGCAACAGGTACATGCACACATGCATCTAAAATCCTAAACTACTATTCAACTCCTACTTCTTCATTTTCCCCTACTGGAGACTAAAGTATTGGAGTGGCTGCGCAGGAGAACCCTAGCCATCATTCTAATTCTCTCCTTTTCGTTTTCTACTGTTCAGGTTCTGGCGGTCCCTCTATAATCTTTGTGGTTGTTGGGCGATTGAAGACCAAATCAACATCGACATCTACTCACAAGTGGCTTGTAGAGGGCGACAATCTCTTGTTACAAAACTGAAAGCAGGAACAAATCAAGAAAAAACAACTACCATTGATGGGCAAGAATGAAGATAAGAGACAAATACAGAGATAGTTGCAATGGTTTTGGACTTCCTCGATGTCGTATTGGGTGAGCATGGTCAATGTGTTTCCCCTCGCAAGGTCACAGGCGAGGTCCGATCTTGCGACCTTGCCATGGCCCATGAGTTCCAGCTTTGTGACCTCACTGCGAGGTCGCCGCCGAGGCGCCTATAAGTGGCGACCTTGTCGCGGTCGTCGTTGTTGCTTGGCTTTCCTTCTCCTCATTTACTTATCCTTCGTCTTTCCGTTCCCCTTCCCCGGGGATATGTTGTCATGATGAATTCCTTTCCCTTCTTCATTTGCGCCTTGGAGTAAACAAAGCATTAGGGTTTCTTAGTCATTCCCTTTTTTCAATGTAAAATTCTTCATCGTCATTAGGAGGAAGAACTAGGGTAATTTATTTCTTTGTTTTGGGAGTATTTAGTTAATATGTTGTCATATTTTTGATGCAACTTCGTTTCAGTGACAAACCGATGATCGGCAAGGGGAGCTTATTAGAGGTACATTGATGCCATCGACATCCCATCAGTGTAGCATCCTCTTCACCTTCCAATGTCTTAGAGCACTACTTGGGGCATCTGAGCATCAATGGGGGAATCCCCTAATTGCCTGCGTCAACTTAATAATCCTTCCCACGGACAGAGATATGGGGGATTGGAAACTCCTTGAAGCACCACATTATACTCTCCAAGACTACTTGTTAATGATTCACAGGAATTCTTGCCCTCAACATCTACTGTTGGGATTTTTATACTGGTGTGGATGGATCTTCGGTGTTGATCCAACAATTACGCTCGGTTAATCATCTCAACGATGAGTCGATGATTTGAACCAGTGGAGCTCAGTATGATGACATGGACCTTATCCCATTTATACTCTCGACATACTCTTTTGGTTATCAAGATACCCTTTCGGGTAGTAGACATACCCTTTCGGGTAGTAGACGTACCCTTCTTAATATCTTTGTTACTGACTTAATCTAGTCAGTTGTTGAGTTATCCTTTCGAATATCAACACACCCTTTCGGGTAAACTTGTCCCTACGAATATTAATATTAAGATCGAGATGAAGGCTAGACCTTCTTTCCTTAAGACGATAATGCTCCACCCAAGTGCTTACGGTTTATCGGCAATCGTTTCCCAAGATACAACGACTTGCATCTCAAAATAAGAGCACTCTAAATTTTGAGTCATGTCAAACTTTCGAAGCCTTGAAACTCTTAAGAGACGAGAGAGAGAGAAGAATTCACAATTTGAGAATTGAGTATATGAATAGAAGGAATGCAATATCTTTTGAAGGAATGAAGGGTTATTTCTAAGAGGTGAAAGGTTTTTTCCAAGAGGGTACCGGTGAAGGGGTGAAAAGACATAGGATATGTTTTTTCACGTATATCAATTATCAATAATAATTAATTTGATTAATAAATAATATTAATTATTTAATCTGATTAATAATTTAATTAATCTATTATAAATATTAATAAATCAATTAATTAATATTACAATCATGATTAATCTTTTAATCAATGAATGAAATTAATTCTAATTTCTCATCTTTAAATTGTTCCATATGGATTGATATTCATGCATATTCGAATTAGTGTTTATATAATTGCATCCATGAACTCAACTCGTGTGTGAGTGAAATTTTTGTCTAATCATACCAGACCAACCCTTCATTATACATTAATTTCTCATTCACTCAAGAAATTAGTTTATGACTATCTACTCTCGAAATAGTCATCTTATCTCTATTTGATTTATTGGTCATTAAAATCAATTTTCTAACAATCCCCCACATGAATAGAAATTTTAGATAAGTTTCAAGTCTCAAATAATAGTTTCATTGGAAGACTATTGCATCAGGAGAGGTAGCTTGTGATTTTGAACCTGCCATAGTGGAATACGATTGAATTTACTTAGATGCCTAATGAACTAAGTCTTGAATTGTTCAGCCGTTAGTGTAAATTGAGATAATCATATCCACACAATAGCCTCCTAGGCTTTTACCGGCTCTCTATCATGTCCATTTTGGCCATGGACAAAGCTTAGGATTCATAAGTGTTTCATTAAAGCAGTCCGTCTTCACACTTATATAGGTGATCTCCTATTAAGAGTATCATGTAATACCCAATTATACCCTTTGTGGTATAATATAGGAATCATTAAGAATTTTTGTTCATTCTTTACTTATTTTAAGGTCACACCTTTTGTCTCCAGGAATGAGTTGGAGTAATCACTCCTAGGTGTCTCCAATCTTGTAGCTTAGTTGTCCCTTTTAAACATGATCTTGGGATCTCTGGTCAACATGGTTGGGTTACCACTACTTGATTTAAATATTGAGTTTTAACCTCATTCTCTTAGATATGCAGTATAGTTGATCTCTTGGTAGGCCTTTTTTAACTAGCAAATTCGCACAATTTCGCCACTAGAGATCTACTGCTTTAATGGTATTAAGTCTTTTCAAGACTTACCATTTACACTAGTGTCCTCTCATAATTTCTTAGATACAATAATGTATCACATATAATGGCACATATCAATGCATTTTATGTAATTAATTATTTGAGACCCGAATTTGGATATTTATATCTTATCCAAATACCCACATTTATTGGTTCACCCCCATATGTATAGCTTCATTGGAAGATTCGTGACCTTTTAATGCCTTTATAGAGATTTTTCACCCCCCCCCCCCCCCCCCCCCCAACACCACCACACAATTTCCAGGATAAACCCAAAACATATCAACATAGATTTTATCATCTTCTCAATGTTTTACCACCATTGTTGAATTGAGTTGAATGTGATATAGTCAATTATTGAATGTCACTCTTCCTCGAGAAACATTCCTTAAGCAATATCATGCATTCTCTCTCTCAATCACCATAGATGATCTTGCTTAGTTGATTTTTTCAATCACATTTTTAGTGTTTTTAAAACACTTTAAGGGTCTCAATCTTTCTTAAAAGCAAGCCTTCATAACTTCAATCTTTTGATTTCACTAAGTTAAAACTGTGGTTGTCTAATCAGAATGATGACCAAGATTGTATTTGTTCTCAAAAAGTGCTCAATTTAGAAAATATACATCACTTGGTCTTCCAATTTCACCGAGCTAGAGCTAGGATCGTCTAATTAGAGTGTTGACCAGGATTGCATGTATTTACTCTTCTAGAGACATTCGACTCAAGAAGTATATATCCCTTGGTCTTTCAATCTTATCGAACCAAAATTATGGTCTTCTGATTGGAGTGTTGACCAGGATTGTATATACTCTTTGAGAGACACTCAACTCAAGAAATATATATCCCTTGGTCTTCCAATCTTATTGAGCTAAAACTGTGGTCTTCTGATCGGAGTGTTGACTAGGATTGTGTTTACTCTTCAAAAGACAATTGACTCAAGAAGTATACAACCTTTGGTCTTCCAATCTTGTCGAGCTAAAGTTGTGGTCGTCTGATTGGAGGGTTGACCAAGATTGTATTTACTCTTTGAGAGACACTTAACTCAAGAAGTATACATCCCTCGATCTTCCAATCTCATCGAGCCAAAGTTGGGATTGTTTGATTAAAGTGCTGACCAGGATTGTATTACGCTTCGAGAAACACTCGACTCAAGAAGTACACATCACTTGGTCTTCCAATCTCGTTGAGCCAAAACTGTGGTCATATGATTGGAGTGCTAAACAAGATCGTATTACTCTTCGAGAGACATTCGACTCAAGAAGTATACATCCCTTGGTCTTCTAATCTTGTCAATCCATAGCTGTGGTCGTGTAATTGAAGTGTCAACCATAGTTGTATTTATTCTTCAAGAGATACTTGATTGACTCAATTTCTTAGTCAATTACAACGCATGTCATACAATCCTTATAATTCATCTATTTTGACCTTCACTTAGATCTCATTGAGTTAGACTCAAATCTAGCTTTTCCAGGTGAGCTTTATTTTCTATATGAAGATTTTCATTAGCCCTCTTTTTGGTTAGTTTAAACTCACTATCCTCAACTTTGTGATTTTAGTCAAATGACCCTCACAAAGTCTTGACCATCATTGTTATATTATACCTATGGTATGATATTGTCGTCCATCCTTTTAAGGCATGGTTCTCACATAGTAAAATTCAATTCTTCCATGTGAATAATTCTCCCATGGCTTAACGTTCACTTTTAGATACCCTAGGGCATCTTTTGACAGTAACCTTAAAACGTACATTTTCTTCAAGTAATACAGTGTCTTTTACTGTCATCGCTTAAAGACGATTACGAAGAATTTATTTGATTTCTCTCCAGTAAGAGTAGGACCCATGGTCGCCATAATCGTGAATATCGTCTTAAGATTGTTGCAATTTTTATACCAATGTGGATGGATTTTCGGTGTTGATCCAACATGCCCAATTAGTCATCTCGACGATGACTCAATGACTCGAATAGGTGGAGCTCGGTATGACGACGCGGACCTTGTTCCATTTATACTCTCGACACATCCTTCGGTTATTGAGACACCCTTTCGGGTAATAAGCGTACCCTTCTTGGTAACATCGTTATCGATTTAATCTCATTGGTCATTGAGTTATCTCTTTCGATATCGACACACCCCTTTTGGGTAAATTTGTCCCCACGGATAAGAATATTAAGGTCGAGGTGAAGGTTAGGTTTTTTTTTCCCTTAAGACGATATTACCTCGCCCAAGTGCTTACGGTTTATCGGCAATTGTCTTCCATGATACTACGACTCACGTCTTGAAATATGAGCACTCTAAATTTCTAGTCCTATTGAACTTTCAAAGCCTTGATTTCATTTCAAAGGTTGGAACCGCCAACCCAGCGGCCCCCTGGTCTCTGCCCCACAAGTGTCCAGAGGGGGTAAATCACGGTGAATGCTGGGCAGGCCAAGACACCCAGGCGCGAGGGATTTTTTTTAAACAGCAGCCGAGGTTTTATCCCGCGTTCATACTGTCGACCCTCGAACCCATGCCCTCCATTTCAAGTGCGAGTGTCTTAACCAGCTGATCCAGCCCGTGGGGGCAACTTTCAAAGCCTTGAGACTCTTAAGATAGGGGAGAGAGGAGAATTCACAACTTGAGAACTCAGTATATGAATGGAAGGAATGAAGTTTTTTTTACAGGGATGATGGGTTATTCCCAAGAGATAAAAGGTTTCTTCCAAAAGGTGAAAAGGTGAAAAGAAATAGGGTCTGTCTTTTTTACTTTATATCAATTATCAATAATTGATTTGATTAATCAATAGCATTAATTAATTAATCTGATTAATAATTTCATTAATCTATTATAAAAATTAATTAATAAATTAATTAATATTATAATCATGATTAATCAATCAATAAAATTAATTCTAATTTTACATCTGTCAATGATTCTGTATGGATTGACATTCATGTATACTTGAGTTAACATTTATATAATCGTATTCATGAACTTAACTCATGTGCGAGTTAAACTTCTGTCCGAAACCAACCCTTCATTATACATTAATTTCTCTTAATTTACGATGATTTACTCGTGAAATAACGATCTTATCCCTGTTTAATTGATTGATGACCGAAACTATTTTTCCAACGTCTATCAGATATCACCGTGGAGTTGGGAAGTTCAGTTATAGGATTTCAGATTATTATATCCGTCGGCAGGGGACACCATTGGCATCGGCAAGATCATCAGTCTCCACCATCTGCAGAAAATTATTTGTGGATACCCACAGGAGCAATTCTTCAAGACAAATCTGGTTTTCCAGGTAATTTCATTCTCAGAGGAACCATGGTATGCCGGATGCAGATTTTCAGGACACTCACTGGAACCACGGACCACCATGCATCGAGCAACCGAACATGGCAAACGAATGCAAGAGGCATTTTCCAAATTCATTGGTTGAATGTAATAGTAACAGAGATTGATTCGTCTCAAACTGAGACATTTATTAGGCCGTGGATGTATCTCAATGAACAACATCCAATGCTTAATGAATCCCACAATCATTTTAAACATGGGTGGGCATCAACCGCAACCAGGTTTCTCATACTCACAGATGCTCCAAATGCAAATGTGCTAGGAGTTGAAGAAACTACTTCAGATCCATTCTGAAGCAGTTTCTTTTGTGTCATTGCCTTCTTACCAAATTAACAAAGAACCAATTATTTTTGCTGGGACTGAGGTCCATGGGCATGCTCTGCAAATGCTGTTGGATATTTGGGTCTGAAAAAAGATCAAATATAGTTTTTGCAAAGAAAAATCGAGGTGTTATCAATCGATAAAAGTCACAATTGACTTCAAAAACGAAATCTACGTTTTGCGTAGATGAATCTAGACTATTAATTTGCTCAAAACCAATTACGGGTGAATAAAAAATTAATTGTTCAAGGTCAGCTCAAAATTGACATAGAGGGAAGTAGATGGGGATTAGTCCCACATCTAAAATTTTCGAAAATGATTGCTTCCTTATATGTGTTCCTGTGTTTATGGAGTTAACGAAAAAGAAAAAGAAAAACACAAGTGACCTCTTCTCACAGGTGAGCAGGTGCCCGCACCTACGAGCCTGCCACCCGAGGGCAGATCCTCTGTCCCACTATTCCCATTGTCCCGCCTGTCCCACTCGCCGGTGACGGCCGACGAGTCGTCTGATCGTCGATCGGACACCACCTGTGGCCTCCAACCGCCACCCCAAACAAAACTATACCCTGGGGGTACGGTGAACTCGTCGGGATCGCCGCAATTGCGATCCCACCGGATTCACCGTCGAATCCGACGAGAGTACAATAGCAGCGATTTCGACTGGTTCACCATTTTTCCAGGATATCATTTGATTCGGGACGACAATAAAAACTCATCAATGATGTCCGATCGGTGATCGAACGACTCGCCGGCCGTCGCCGGAGAGTGGGATAGGGAGAAAAGTGGGACAGAGGATCCCATTTCCGACGCTCACCGCGCGCGAACGTGTGCAATGGGTGCTTTGTTGGCGCACTTTGCACTTTGTACTTCGCATGTACGCATCGTCACAAGGAGCTTAAATTTATGCTCCAACTGACATGACACTCAAATGACGTGACAGTGCTTACGTGACACTCAGGCAGGAGGAGAGATGACTAGATTGTTGACTGGGCGAACGAATGATAATCGTTGGATCGAAGAGAAGTGCTGGATCGAAAGTGATGCGATCTGGAGCGTTAATCACGAAGAGTCACGATCTGACCGTTGGTGATGAGACTTGATCTGAAGCGTCAGATTGAATCTGACGGTTGAGATCAAAAGGGGATCTGAAGAGTTACAACCATCCAGATCTGATGGTTGAGATCAAAGAGCTATCTGAAGGGTTACAACCCTTCAGATCGGACGACCCAGATCAATCCTAAATCAAATGTCACATCTGCTCACCAAAGGGTACCGTACCTCTTCCCTTGTAATAAATAGAGTCCCTTAATGCTGGATTTATTCATTCAATCATCAAAAGTTTATTAGCATTCATTCAAAAGTTTATTAGCATTCATCTCATCCTATGCATCCAGAGTCCAAAAAGCCTACGAGAAGGTTCGCTGGTCTCGATATTTATAGTACTGCTATTTCGAGACATCATCGTTGTATCTTGGGAATGAATTACTGCTATCCGTGAGCACCTGTAGTGGAGCAATATCGTTTTACGGAGATAGTGTTGAACACTAGCCTCGACGATATATCATATTAGTTTGCATCCTTCGGACAGCAACCCCGGAATCGACACCCAGCAATCATAAAACGATATTGTGCAAACTGATATGGTATTGATCAACGACGTTTCGACCGCCGTTTCGCAGTGAGAGAAGCCTAAAAAATTCAAAGGAGTCAACTTCAAACAATGGCAATAGAAGATGTTGTTCTATCTGACAACACTAAACCTCATATAGTTTTTGCATGAAGACCCTCTAGCCACTAAGGAAGGTGATGTCAACAGCAAGGTTGCATGCGATGCATGGTCGCATGAAGATTTTCTGTGCTGCAACTACGTTCTCAACGCATTGGACGACATGTTGTATAACGTGTATAGTCCGATGGAGACGGCAAAATCTCTGTGGGAATCACTATTAAAAAAATACAAAACCAAAAATGTCAGATTGAAGAAATTCATCGTCGGTCGATTTTTGGATTTCAAGATGGTGGATTCCAAGAGCGTAACGTCTCAAGTCCAAGATATGCAACTGATACTGCATGATCTGGATGTCGAAGGCATGAAGCTGAACGAGTCACACAAAGTAGCCATGGTAATTAAGAAATTCCCTTCGTCATGGAAGGATTTCAAAAATTACATCAAACACAAGCAAAAGGAGATAAGACTCGAAGACCTGATCATGAGGCTACGAATAGAGGAGGATAATTGAAAGCTATCCGACTCTAGAGGAATGAAGCAGGCTATCGACGAGATGTCTAACCTGGTTGAGCCGAACGACCAAAAGTTGAAGCAATTCAAAAAAAGGCTCAAGGCAAGAAATTCAATGGCACGTGCTACAACTGTGGAAAACCAGGGCACATGCCTAAAGATTGTAGATGCTCGAAGAAACCAACCAAGAGTCAGAAGGATGCTGCGAACCATGTCGCAACTTCTGTTGACAACCTCCCCGATTTTTTGAAATTGGATTTCACTGCGGTCGTGTTTGAAGCCAACACAGTGGTGGACAACCCAAAGCAGTGGTAGATCGATACTGGAGCAAACGTCATATTTCTTCTAATAAGACGATGTTCTCCAAGTATACTCTGATAAGTGAAAGAAAGTTCTATATGGACAATTCCATAACATCACCGATTGTCAAACTAGAGAAAGTTGTCCTGAAGATGACATCTGGGAAGGAGTTAACACTCATTGATGTGTTCCACATTCCCGACATCAGGAATAACCTAATCTCTGGATCGACACTTATCACGACCGACTTTAGATTAGTGTTCCAGTTAAACAACTTTATACTTACAAAGAATGGTGTCTTCATAGGTAAGGGATATTTAGAACAGAGTCTGTTTAAAATGGTTGTAATGACTGTACACCGTGAATTTTGATAGTAATAAAATAAAATCTTCTAGCTACATTGTTAAGTGTTTTAATTTATGACATGATCGACTTAGACATATTAATAATAATACTCTGAAACGTCTCATCAATTTAAATTTATTATCAAACGTCAATGTTCACAAAACGCACAAATGTGAAGTGTGTGTGAAAGCAAAGATGACGAGACTACCTTTTCATTCGATTGAAAGGTTAACGACTCCTCTTGAATTTATACATAGTGATCTAAATGACTTAAAATTCGTACAAACTAGAGGAGGTAAAAAGTATTTTATTACTTTTATCGATGGCTACACGAGGTTCTGTTATGTCTTTCTTTTAAGAAGTAAAGATGAAGTCTTAGAGACCTTCAGAACGTATAAAATAGAAGTTGAGAATCAACTTGATAAACGAATTAAAATAATTCATACTAATAGAAGTGGAGAATATGGTGCATCATTTGATAAGTTATGCTCAGAATCTGGTATTATCCATCAGACAACGGCGTCATACTCGCCTCAATCAAATGGTGTTGCCAAACATAAAAATCGGACACTAAAGGAAATGATGACTGCCTTGTTGATAAATTCAGGCTTATCTCAGAACTTGTGGAGGGAAGCTATATTATTGGCAAATCACATTCTCAATAAAATCCCTCACAAGAAAAGTGATAAAACGTCATACGAACTATGGAAAGGTCGTGAATTATCGTACAAATACTTAAAAGTGTGGGGGTGTTGGCAAAGGTCGAAGTACCCAAACCAAAGCAAGTAAAGATTGGATCTAAAACGTTTGATGTGATATTTGTCGATTATGACCATAAGAGTAGTGTATATCGTATCATAGTTCATAAGTCAGACATTCCTGATATTCATGTGGGAACAACCATAGAATCTCGGAATGCAATATTCTTTGAAGACATATTCCCAAATAAGAAGGGAAAAATTCATAGTGATTACAATGGAAGTTTTAACATAAAAGATATTTATGAACTTAGTTGTCGTAAAAGGACTATTAACAATTAATGCTCAGAGCCATGTCAAAGCAAACGGGCTAGAGTTGAGAAATCGTTCAGGTCGAACTTCATAACTTTATGTCGGAAATGGATATAAGAACATTAAGTAAAGCTCTCTCTAGTCTCGACGCCCCATTGTGGAAGGAGACAATTAATAATGAAATCAAGTCCATCATGAATAATCATACTTAGGAATTAGTAGACATTCCTTCTGGTACTAAACCATTAGGTTGTAAGTCTATACTAAAACGCAAGTATAAAATTGATGGATCGATTGATAAATATAAGGTCAGACTTATAGGCAAAGGGTTCAAGCAAAAGGAAGGCCTTGACTACTTCGATACCTATTCACCTATATAAGGATTATGTCCATACGAGTGTTGATAGCCATCACAATACTGTATGACCTTAAATACATCAAATGGATGTTAATATTGCATTCTTAAATGGTGAGTTGGAAGAAGAAATCTATATGGAGCAACCGAAGGGTTCGTAGCTCTAGGAAAAGAGGAAAAGGTGTGTAGACTTGTTAAGTCATTATACGGACTTAAACAAGCACCTAAACAATGACACGAAAAATTTAACATAATAATGATGTTAAACGAATTCAAAATAAATGAATGTGACAAATGCATTTATGTCAAACTCACACCTGAAGGTCATGTAATCGTCTGCCTATACTTAGACGACATGCTTATAATGAGTAGTAATCATAAGATAATTATGAGTACAAAGAGAATGTTGACCAACAATTTCGATATAAAAGATAAGTGTCGAGCAGATGTTATATTGAGAATTAAAATTCTCAAAACATCTGATGGATATTTCTGATGCAATCCCACTATGTAGTGTCGGTATTGAAAATGTTCAATGCGTACTAACTCTCTATAGTGAAAATACGTATGGATCTAAGTCAACACTTAGCAAAAAATCATGATGAGCTCATATCGCAATTGGAATATTCTCGGATAATAGGCAGCTTGATTTATCTCACAAACTGCACACGTCCGGATATTGCCTGTGCAATCAACAAGCTGAGTCATTTTACAAGTAATCCAAACGACACCCATTGGAAAGCACTATGCGAGTTCTTTGATATTTGAAATATACTATGAACTACGGATTACATTACGGAAGATATCCCGTGTCTTAGAGAGATACTGTGATGCTAATTGGATATCAGATATAAAAGACTCCAAATCCACTAATGGATATGTATTCACGATCGATGGGGGAGCGATATCTTGGAAGTCCACTAAGCAAACGTGCATTGCTCGGTCAACTATGAAATCCGAGTTTATAGCACTAGACAAAGCAGCTGAGGAAGCTGAATGGCGACATAACTTCTTAGAAGATATTTCGAGCTGGACGAAACTTGTACCCGCCGTACTTATACACTGTGATAGTCAATCGACAATTGAAATGATACAAAGTAGTATGTATAATGGTAAGTCACGACATATACGTCATAGACATAATACAATTAGACAGTTGATCTCGAATGAAGTGATTGCAATCAAATATATTAAGTCCAAAGATAATTTGGCAGATCCTCTTACGAAGGGGCTAAGTCGAGATCAAGTATACTGCTCATCAAGAGAAATGAGATTAAAAATCTACAACTGAAACGACTGTAACGGTAACCCAACCTTGTTGACTGAGATCCCAAGATCTTGGTTTAATGGGACAATGAAGTTATAGAAGTTATGTTACAACACACGAGATATATTATCTCTATCTCAATCCTAGGATGAACATGTGTTCTCCTACCACATGTAGTGAGGTTAAGTTTATGCTTTTAATGACTTTTATACCTTTAAAAGTGGAGTATGGTGGGATACTCTTGATAGAAATCTACCTATGTGAGTGTGAGGACAGACCGCTTCAATGAAACACTCATAAATCCAAGATGATGTCCATGGCCAAAACGGAACCAACATGAGAACCAAAAGTAGGTGAGATAAATCTTTGTGTGAGTGTTATTGTCTTAGTATACACAAACAGCTAAGCAGTTTAAGACATCATGTTCATTGCGCAGCCTAGTATGCTCGATAGCATTCTACTACGGAAGGTTCAAAGCCACAACCTACCTCTCCCGATGCATTGACTTATCGATTGGACTCTTGTAAAGTGTCAACATGCATACATGCATTAATTTCCATTCATGTGGGAGATTGTTGGATAATTGGGTCTTAAAAAAACCAAATACGATTTTTGCAAAGGAAAATTGAGGTGTCATCAATCGATGAAAGTCAAATTGACTTCAATAACGAATTCTACGTTTCATATAGATGAATCTAGACTATTAATTTGCTCAAAACTTATTGCGGATGAATGAGAAATTGATTGTTTAAAGTCAACCCAAAATTGGCATAGAGGGAAGTAGATGGGGATTAGTCCCACATTTGAACTTTCCGAAAGTGTTTGCTTCCTTATATGTGTTCCTGTGTTAATAGAGTTAAAAAAACACAGGTGGTCTCTTCTCACAGGCGAGCAGGTGCTCGCACCTGCGAGCCCGTCACCCGCCACGCGTGCACGCGCGCAATGGGCGCTTTGTTGGCGCACTTTACACTTCGCACGTACGCATCGTCGGGAGGAGCAAGTGCCTACGTGGCACTCGGATGACGTATCATATGACGTGGCAGTGCCTACGTGGCACTCAGGTAGGAGGAGAGATGACTGGACTGCTGACTGGGCGAACGAATAGCAACCGTTGGATCGAAAAGGGGTGCTGGATCGCAAGTGACGCAATCTGGAGCATTGATCGCGAAGAGTCGCGATCTGGCCGTTGGTGATGAGACTTGATCTGAAGCGTCAGATCAAATCTGACAGCTGAGATCAAAAGGGGATCTGAAGAGTTACAACCATCCAGATCTGATGGTTGAGATCAAAGGTCTATCTGAAGCGTTACAACCCTCCAGATCGAACGACCCAGATCAATCCTAAATCAAAGGTCACACCCACTTACCAAAGGGTACCTCACCTCTTCCCTTGTATAAATAGAGTCCCTTAGATGCTGATTCATTCATTCAATCATTAAAATTTTATTAGCATTCATCTCATCCTGTGCATCCAGAGTCCAAAAAGTCTACGAGAAGGTTCGGTGGTGCCTACGAGAAGGTTCGCTGGTCTCGAAATTTAGAGTACTACTATTTTGAGACATCGTTGTTGTATCTTGGGAAACGAATTGTTGCTATCCGTGAGCACTTGTAGCAGAGCAATATCGATTTACAGAGATAGTGTTAAACACTAGCCTCGACGATATATCATATCAGTTTGCATCTTTCCGACAGCAACCCCGAAATTGACACCCAACAAATGCAAGCTGCAAAAGAAGAAATCCCAACAGTAGATGGGTAGGAGAAGAGGTGCAATTTCAGACGAACCTGTGCAGAAATTACTCTTTCTCCAAAGTGTAATCAGAATCTGGAATTTTCTTAGGCATGTAACTTTTTAATGGCTATAATAACTGTGATCTCTCACGGAGACATCATAATATTAGTTTTATCATTCTGTCATGAGTCACGGCAAGGATACAATGAATTGTTTGTTGGAAATATTGGTATTGTTGATGGAGTTAAAGAAAGTGAACAAGTTGCCAATAAACTAATAATATGGATCATACTAAACCCACTCTAGAAGATGTTGATGATCCATTATACATCAAAGAAGGCTCAATTACAAGGGCTAAGGATAAAAAGATGAAGGAAACACTTAATGTACTAATTGAAGATGTGAAGGTCAAAACTATCATTGAAGAAGGTTTGACCAAGAACAAGTCATACGACTTAGTCAACCTAATTCAAGCCTTAGATGAGTTTAACTAGTCACTTAAGCCTCATGTCTATGTAAGAGGGATATGTTGGATTTATAGGTTCAATTTAGGCCCACTTTCTAGCTTTATTTGGGTTGTAATGGTGTCAAGAACTCAATATGACTATGTAGTTTACATAGATCTCTACTAAATGAGCTTCCTTTTGACCTTTTAGGATTTTTAGGTCACCCTATAGCTATAAATAGGGGGTAGCACCACAACATGTAACTTTTGACATATTTCAATCTAAAACATGATGAGACTCTCACTTGTTGGTTCTTCATTGAACTAGAACTTATCAAGACATTCCCTTATCGCGTTCAAGACTTATCAACCTCCATCTCAAGATTGTGACGTCTATCTTCTTATTCTTTTATACCAAGGTTCGTGGTTTCCTAAGCATTGAATCGAGGTTCTTTCTTTTCATCCTCCGTCTTTTCAATTAGAATATCTTTCTTTTTTTTCTTTAATTTATTATGGATTCTTGAGATATCTTCTCTTTGGAATCACATCAATTGTCATCTAGGATTCTGTCATGAGTCATGTCACCGTGATCTCTCTAAAGGTGCATCTGCAGCATGTATGTTGAGGATTATTATTTTTACGGTGAGAGTAATTGAAGTTTATTGACCAATCAAACTATGTAAAGCCTTCAGTATCTTGCTGTTACTTTTGCATAAACCACTTGGCAGTCATGATACAGACAGGATCTTCCATCAAGTCAAAGCCGATTTGCTACCATTTGGAAGACAAGATCTTCCAATTCTCTAACTTGAAGGCACTTCAAGAATCAATGTTACTTGGGATGTATTACTGTTGAACCTTCTTTCTTCTGCTTGGACTAGAATCAACTGGGAACATTTTCTGGGAATGCAGAATGAATGGCCAACAACACTTTTATCTTTTTTTAATGTTAATTTGATCTCTTCAGAATCATAAAAATTTCTTGGTGTTAATATCTATTGATAACAGTAGTATAACTGCAATATCCTTGTGTGAAATCGTGTATCAGTTCATCAGAGGAAAAAGATTAAACAGATTCTTATATGATAGATAGTTCAGTATATGTAGTAGTTGAAGATAGTGACGCATATGCTTAAAGAAACAGATATACATCATCATACATAGAAGAAGTAAAGAAATACTTCCGGACCCAACTACGGTGTTGACTTCACATTGCAAATTTTAGTCTGCGTGAAATTTTTCTACAATACTTCCACCGTTGACTTTTGTCATTGTTGAAAAGTCATGACAAGGCGAATTAAGGTCATGAATTGTACAGGCTTTACAATGACAGTGTGTGCCTACAATTATTTGTAATTACTTTAGTTGACTTTTCTCGAGTAGCTCACCTGTTCCTATAAAACCAAGAAAGGAATCCAGGTGACCTCCTTTCAAAAAGTCAACTGTTAATGTCAAACAAGTCAGGGCCAAGGCGTCGACTAGACAGGCCGCCCATGATCATGGCTGTCAAAATCTGGGCCATATCGAGGTGGGCCTAAATGAAGGAAGGTGCTAGGCTTGAATGTCAAACTGGGTCCATGTTTATTTAAGCAGCTACATTTTCTTAAAATTTTAAAAATAATATTGTGATGAATTTGGAATGAATAAGAGTGAATGAATCACTAATGTTATATCGTCGTCAACGATGCCTCTGATTGTCGTCCTAATCAAATTACTTCGAACGTAACTCGTAATCGCCACGTGAACTATCGAAATCGACGTCAATGATGCGAGATTGTTGCGCGATTGACTTCACCGTGAGGTATAGTTTGTTCGGGGCGGCGGGCCGGTAGTTGATCGGTCGTTACAATATTGACTCATTCACTCTATTCACTTCCAATTCTTTATCGTTTTTTTAAAACATCTATTTTTTAATACTTTTTTTCTCATTTTTTATAGTTTCTATATATTGTCTGATTTTTCCCCAATTCAACCTTAGTGCTAATCATCAGCATATCTAGTTGGCTTTTTTATTTTCAGGTCCAATTAATGAGTGCAAGCAGACAGATTAAATGAAAAATATGCTTAGTGAAAATTCAAAAAAATCACGAATGAGTACATTGCAGGGATCCGAGGTTCAGTGAGGTTAGTTTGATTGGGGGCGGGGAGGCCGCCGATTATTGACGATATCGAGGTGTGATGCAATGTCAGTCATTTTTTCATTAGTTTTTCATTGAGTTACTATGATCTTTAATTATTTAGTTTTTTTGGCCTTTAGAAGTTCAGTACAACTTTTACTATTAAGATGTTGATGTGCCCTGAATACGAAAGGTGAACCAAAACATTTGCAAAATTGCTGACTAGTTTTGATCACCATCCATGAAAGGTTGCTTGTTAATGGTGTGAAAAGTTGAAACATCTTGTAAGATATGGCAAATCAAACTAAACTCATTGATCCAATTTTCATCAAGCTTAACAATACTATATCCTTATACTCTATCCCTAACAACAACAATGATAACATGTGTTCTTGTTCTGAAGCAGAGCTAGTTTATGCACTCCTTATTCAAAGTTTCCACCTCAACATGGTAAATTCAGATTAATCACCATTGAATTAACAAGTTAGTCAGCATTATGCTACAAGACAAGTCTTTCAAAACAACACTAACCTACTTTAATTACGCTCAAGTCATATTCTATAACAAAGTAAGTATTATTTGAGACAACTCTCGTTAGAATTCTAAAAAGTAGCCAAGGACAAGGAGAAATGTACACTTCCCCTCTCTTATTTCCTTGTTCGCTTTAATTATTTACCTTTACGTTTGTTGTACTCCATCTTTTAGAAAGTTGCCCCCTGAAAGGTCAATGCAAGCTTTAATTTGCTTGCTTTAATTAATTACTCCTTTCCTACTTTTTCTTATTTCCTTCTGCAGTGCTTTATGACAAGGTGTGAAACAGATCATCTCAATCATATATCCACTTGTCTCACAAAAGAGTTTTAGTTGTTTGAAGCACAAAAAGTGACATATTATGGCCTTTTGGTGGAATGATTGGTTTAATTTTCTCAATTACTAGCTGCAGAAATATTGAATGCATATATGGCCTTCTGAATGCAAGGTTAGCAGTCTTTGTTAATATCTGTTCATATGGTAATTTTACATGCAATTGAATATTTACAAAGTTTTATGGTGGAAAGAGCACATTGGGCTCACCTTCTTCCTCTGTACACACTGTTAGTGTCTGACCAATACTATAATTATGTTGCAATTAGCATTCTGACTAAATCGCACTTGATCATGGGAATGTGATCTCTGTGACTAGTCATATACTGTACTTTTGGCAAATTATAACGCAGTGATATGATGTTAGATGGGATCAAGGCTCGTTCTCCTCTTTGCTGATGATAATTATTAATAGTTTGTCTTTCGACTTTAATTAGAAGAGAGACTCGAGCACTAATTCATGGCATGCATGGACTTGGTCAACAAAATGCAAGATTTGAGATCCATTAGACAATTATATTTCACGTTGAAATTTATGCAAAAGGTGGCGAACAAAGTGTCGCTCAGCAAGTTTTGTCCTCCCTCCTAACCATCACATCTCACACTACTGACCATGATTAGACTTCATCCCCTTCGAGGTGCCTTCCTATAGCTATAAATTAATCCCTTCCTTGCTTGTTATATATCAACCCCAAGTTCGGACTCAACATGCACAACCCTAATTAGTTAATCAGTTTCAGCTTTGTTTGCTTGTTTTGTGAAAGTTAGGAAGAGATCTTAGCTAGAGGAAGAGATGGGGAGGGCTCCCTGTTGCGACAAGGCGACTGTGAAGAAGGGACCGTGGTCGCCCGAGGAGGATGCCAAGCTCAAGGCTTACATTGAAAAGCATGGAACCAGTGGCATTAATTGGATTGCTCTCCCTCACAAGATAGGTACACACATATATGCATATATATATATATATATAAAGGGTTAGGGTAGAAGATCTTCATGCATCAATTATGCATAAAATCGTTACAGGAATGAAAAGATGTGGAAAGAGCTGCAGATTAAGATGGCTCAATTATCTGAGGCCTAATATTAAACATGGTGGCTTCTCTGAAGAGGAAGACCAGATCATACTCAGCCTTTACATAAGTATGGGAAGCAGGTAATCGAACTGATTGATCTATCATTATATAAGCCATTAAGTTAGGCCAACTATTGATCTGCAGTACACTTTTCTTCAATTATATGCAATATTAGGTGGTCAATTATTGCAGCACAGCTGCCAGGGAGAACAGATAATGACATCAAGAACTACTGGAACACAAAGCTGAAGAAGAAACTTCTTGGCGACTACAAGCAAATTAACAGATCAATTAAAATACCTCCTCAGTACTCTCCAGTCGACCAAGAACATTTCAGTATTCCGGGAGCCAACGACGACGACAAGAGCCGTGCAATGGTTTGGCCAGTGTACCACGTCGAAGAGAGCCAACTTACCAATTCGATCACCTCTGCCAAGTTCTTACCACAACACGCTTATCCCAACGATACTGCGAGTGAATCATCTGGTCCAGTTTCTGTCGTCACGAGTGGATCAACGATGGGGTTTCCGATGCAGGAGGAGAAGGATGATCAGTTGCTGGACTTGGACTACTGCTTCAAGGAATTGATAGAACAGGAAGGCATGAGTTGGTGGTCAAGTGATGTGGAAGGTTTTTGGGGAGAAGGCAGGAGCAGTGTCGACTTGCTTGGCTGATAATTCTTTATTGCTTGATCAGGAGGACATGAGAGAGATATGGACTTTAGCTAGCTACGAATTCTTGATCGATTTTGTAAGTGGAGGCCATGAATTTGATCGATGCTGTGAAGCTAGCTTGTTGATATATATTGATTAGAGCACTTTACTTTTGTTCCTTTGATTAATTACTGAAAATTATAATAAGTTCTTGGCCTTAATCGCTTCTGTTAGCTAGGCTTGTTTAGATAATTGGCGAATTTAATTATATCTTAGCGACTTTAGAGGAGTGAATTTGAAAATTGTAAAACAAAATAGTTATATATGAAATAATTAACATCTGGCGTAACCAAGCCGACCTTACATTGAGTCCGGCCGGAGAGAGCCTTAATCATGATTAATTGTTAAATTGGGTCGGATCGGGCCGAATGGCAGGTGGCCCAGCTAGGTTGCCACGGGCTTTCCTGATAAATATTATTTTATTTACTCTTAAGAAAATTCAAGCAGTTAAGTATCTGCGTTCTTAATAGTCATTCGATGTCAATCCCACCAACTGACAAAGAAAGGAGGGCGCGAACCAACGAAAATTTGAATAATCTAAACAAAATGATATGCTCTATGAAAAATTTAAAAAAAACTCAATAAATGACGTAGCACTTTGTATACAGTGATCTTCGACGGATTCACCGTGCCCTCCAAAATATAGTTTGATTCGGGACGGCGGCCTCCGACCGCCGATGGTGTTCAAGCAATAATCGAACGTGTACATATAAAATGTCACGTCGTTCATTGAACGTTTCATTGAATTTTTTCACTGAGTATATCAAATCTCTAATCTGAAATCCCGCAATAAAACTAATAAAATCTAAAAATGAGCGGCCGAGAAGCAGAGAGACCGACCGTGGCCATGGGAGGGAGCGCGATGACGAGGGGGGCGAGGCCAAGAAGGAAGGCGGCGCCCCGCGCGCGTCTGCGACGCCTGCAGCCTCTCCCCGGCTATCCTCCACTGCCGCGCCGACGCTGCCTTGCTCTGCGGCGCCTGCGATGCCACCGTTCACGGCCCCAACGGCCTGGCCTCCCGCCACGCTCGCGCTTGGCTCTGCGAGGCCGCCCTCGCCGTTGTGATTTGCAAATCTGACGCTGCCACCCTCTGCGCCACCTGCGATGCCGACATCCACGCCGCCAGCCCCCTCGCCCGCCGCCATCAGCGCGTTCCCATCTCCCCCTTCCTAGGGCCCGCCGCCTCCTCACGCCACGATCACGCTCCGCCTATTCTCTCCTCTACCAGGAGGCGACGCCGGCGCAGTTCTTCTTCGCACCTCCATCTCGACTATGCCACGTCAGATCAGGACGAGCCCAGACCGTTAACGGAGCGGATCCGTCCTGTCCGATTCGGATCCTCTGGTCCCAAATCTCTGGTCCCTCCCTGGACCGCATCTACACTATAAAAGACACAATCACGTGCGGCACGTGAGCTCAGCGAGCCAGCCAACAGCAGAGCCCTCTCTCTCTCTCGCGAAAACCTCACGCCCTCAGCCATCGCCGCCATCGCCCGACGCAGGAGAAGTGCATTTTTCGCGTGAAGAAACGGGGCTTTGCTTCATGCATTGGTCGAAGACGGTCGTTTTTGGTCTAGATTCGCTGATTGGATTTTGATGAGGTGCAAAAAGGTCGGTTCTTGGAGTCGATCTGCTGGTTTGCGTCGATAGGGTTTTGGCGTTCTTGATTTAACTTCGTTTTTTTTTCTAGTTCTGCTGTCTGGCTTATGTTTTGATACTTGCTTTTACTAGGACCTGTTATAGTACCAAAATGAAGTGATTTTGACTCGAGAATAGGTGATTTATTTTCCTTACACGAGTTCGCTACGTTTGTTGTGTTCGAAGGAATTGGTTTTATTTATTCGCCGTGTTCGTGTCTTTAAATTTTCTTTTCCTTTTTGATTAGAAATAATTGGGTACGTTGACGTGGTATCCAGTAATGGTTTTATTCTTGATTCTGGACCACTTCACTGTTAAGATAAGTTATCTTCATTGGAGTTAGTTCTGTGCCCGGAAATGGGATACCTAGTGAAAATATATCGTGATTATGCTAGAATTCTGCCTACACTGACCTTTTGAGGCAAGTCTTCATTGCCAATTGACAAGTGTTCTTTGTTTCCATTTTGTCAGCATCAATCTGCAACGTAAACTGATTTTATTGATTCAAACTTTATCCGGAGAGAAGCACCATAACTTGGTACACTAGAAGTAAAGCCTGCTCGATCAATTAGATATAGATTCATTTCACTTTCAGTCTTAATATGCTTCTTTCTATTCTTTCCAATGCAGGCCTAGTAGAGCTGTAAATGGCTGTTGCAGATACCCAAAATCCTTTATTAGAAGAAATGACTTGTGGATCTTTGCTTCAGCAATTGCAGGTTGTTCAGTTCTGTACTTCCTTTTTAAATTTGCACTGTATCCTATGAAGTCAACTAAATTGCTGGCCTTTTGTTTCAGCTAATATGGGATGGGGTTGGGGAGAGTGATGAGGAACGTGATCAGATGCTGCTTCAGCTGGAACAGGAATGCCTGGATGTTTATAAGAGGAAAGTTGAGCAGGCTTCAAAGATGAGGGCTCTTCTTCTACAATCCTTGGCTGATTCTAGAGCTGAGCTTGCTAGTGTTCTATCTGTGCTTGGAGAAAATTCTTTTGCTAGTGTTCTATCACTGCTCAATTCATTGTTGCTGGATCATGTATCACCGATCGAAAAGATGTCGCATCTGTCCTTCTATCATCACAATCAGAGGAAGATATGCTACATGCTTGTATGGAAATGTGGAGTAGTTGTATACCAAACCTCTTTATGTATGAGCAAAAAAAAGAGATTACACATGAGTTTATGTTCAACAAGTCATAATAAACAACCATTTTCATGAAAGTTGTGCAGTAAGTTGAGGTTTCATGTGCTTCATTCCTTTTGCTATGTTATGAAGTTTGTGTTGTGAAAAAAATAAATACATCATTAGAATCACTTCCTGTATTAAAATTTTTTGTGCAAACTAAATAAATAAATATATATATATATATAGATAAAGCTAGAACCATCATGAATATCAAATCTGATGAATTAAAGTGTTGAAACACTTCCTGTATGATTTTATTGCCTCTATAAATATACTTCACTTGTAACACTACAATGTGTATTTGTATGTATTCATGATAGCGCCAAAACAAGTAAAGTTATCGTTACTTTTAGGCTTAATTTGTATGTGTCAGTATGCGTTTAATTCTCCAATTTGAGGAGTGTTAAATTTTCCAGAAACAAGAACTTAAAGTTTATATTGCAAAGCATACGAAGAACTTGATTGAAATCATGTGTCATCAACACAAACAGATTGTAAATAGTTTCTCAAACACTTGTTCAACAAATCTTAAACACTACACGAGCAATGCAAACATAGACAAGAGCAATGCAAACATAGGCAAAACATAAGCATTCTTTTTCAGACAAGAGCAATGCAAACATAGACAAAACATAAACAAAGAGCTCGATGTGAAACAGACAAAGCAGACAGGACCATGACAAGCCACCTGGAGTAAATTCCATTGCACCATGTGTCTCTATTGGAGTAAGTCCAGGCCTATAATCATATGTTTCTTGCCACAATATAGGATCAACATAATAACCAGATGTCTTGCACCATTCCCTGGTTTTCTTCGTGTGAGCTATATCAGTAGGAGTATATGCATGCTGATGAAAAAACAAACGAGCAGATTCTAGACCAGATCTGAGAAGAGCACTATCTCCAGGAGGAAACTCAATGACAGCAGCAGAATACTGAGCAAGTGATTGTGCAAGGGTTGATACTGAGATCTTGTAAGAATCTGATGGAAGTCCTTCAGAGGCTACGAGATCTGTAAGCCGTACATGTCCAATAAATGGTACAACACTCCCTCCCATTGCACCCTGATTTTCTTTGAGATATCAAAGACAATAATCTACAAAGGGAGCAAGCTGTGTTAAATTAGATCTTAAAGCTACATCATAATAAAAAATAATGCATTCATTTAAAGAAAATACCTTGCAATTTATTAAGCAAGCACAAAAGCCCGTGGCATTCATTATCTCATGATTCATCAAATTTCCATGTGGATATCAAAATTCCTACAAATTTATGATGTTTAATTGTAGAGCATATCCATATCAGATCATTGACCAAGCCTTTTCTGGAAACTGATTCTAATGACATTAGTTCTTGTAAAATTTTATCAGTGCGTGGACAAAATTAAATCCAAAAGTTCATAAGAAACCTCTTACCAAAGAATGTAGACCATAAGTGCTCAATAGTAGCTCACCTTCAATCAACAAGAATAATAACAATACACCCCAACCATTTGAAATTATGTACATGAATCTTAACCCATCATCGTTGGTAGTAGAGTTATTTTTCTAGTATTGTCCTAATCATTCAGATAACTTTTACAGATGTTAACTATTTTTGTTTTCCTTGGCTTACAATTGATTTAACTTGTCTAGCTATAGATCTATGCATGGTCTTTGAGAATATCTATGCCATCTGACATTGCTTCCATTTTATAATCTCTTAATGTTGCACCTTAATGCTTGCAAATGATACTTTTTTAATTTTATTTCCCATTCTTTGTGTTATTTTTTAATTGTCAAACACTCTGACTCGCAAATTGTAACTAGTTATACCACCATCTTAAAGGGTTTTGTTGATAACATGACTCTGAAATTCTCTAATGATTTAAACCATCCAACCTTTGCCCTATGAAAAATATCTCTTTCAATTCTACTTGTATAATACAACCCAAGATATCTAGAATTCATACTGGGAAGAATTTTTAATCTAACCGGCTTAGTTAATCTTCCATTATTTCTCCCTTAAGAACATAGGTAAGTTGAAAAATAGAATGATACTACAAAAAGAAAAAATGTCTTAGAAATAAATCTTACATTTTGGCTATGAAAGGTATTGTATTCCTTATACAACAATACTACACGTCCATGTAGCTAGAACATAGTACTTGTTTTCTTGAACAATTGCAACTCAAATTGTAATATGGAATGACAATTGTCTCAGAATCTATCAAGCAGAAGTACTAGAAGACTTAAAAAACATGCACCAAAACACTACCTTGGAATTGCATAACACACCGTTCCACTCATCGCTGGTTAAACATCAAGAACTAACACAAACAAGGTATCCAACCTGTTACTTCATCTCCCACTCACATCATTTGCACTCGCGTTGAACCAACCAAAATGCCTGGAATAATGAACACCTGGAAAATCTACATATATGTTAAAGAATTTTTTTTCAGATGAAACAATGGCATATATTAAAAAGTGGAGGAAGAGGGTATTGAGAGAAGGAGATCAGGCCACATGCATCCAAGAAAAAATTGCACTGACGACACAGACCTGGAAACTCGTATCCCTCCTCCCGCTTCCTCTGCTGTCGAATCAAGCGCCCCGGAGAGATGAGGGTGAGGACTCTGGGACTCCGGAAGTCGCAGCCCCGAAGAGGCGCGGCCCCAGTGGTGAAGTAGCAGAGAGCCCTGAAGGCGGCACCGGCAGCGAGGCGACGAGGAGGCTCCGGGCGGCGCCTGCTCGCGTCGGGGGAGGGGGAGGAGGGCACGTGATGGAGGCGACGGCGCCTGCTTGCGTCAGGGGCGATGGAGCGACTCGTAGGCGTCGGGCGATGGCGGCGATGGCTGAGAGCGTGAGGTTTTCGCGAGAGAGAGAGGGCTCTGCTGTTGGCTGGCTCGCTGAGCTCACGTTCCGCACGTGATTGTGTCTTTTATAGTGTAGATGCGGTCCAGGGAGGGATCAGGGGACCAGAGGATCCGAACCGCGTCCCGCCTTCCCTCGCCCGGATGCAGCTACTTCGATCTGAACGTGACCGGATCCAAGCCCGAGTCCGATGTTTCATTTTGCCACAGCGTACAATTATATATTACCTCCTATCCTTCGAAAATATTACAATTTCCTCCCTATTCCAACGGCTAATTAGAGGATATGAAATGAAAATTCTTTACATTCTGGAGTTTAAATTTTAAAAAAAAATCGATTAATCGGTTACTTAATAATTTTGCAGGACTCGGAGGCGGCGGTGGTGCCGGATGTGTCAGCAGCAACGGCGTGTCTTCCGTTCACGGGCCTGGCCGTGGTGCGCAGAGCGGGAGGCGAGGCTGATGCGATATCGGGAGAAGAGGAAGAGCCGGCGATTCGAGAAGACCATAAGGCACACGTCGAGGAAGGCCTACGCGGAGGTGCGGCCGAGGGTGAAGGGGCGGTTCGTGAAGCGGGTCGAGGCGGAGGTCGACTGAATCTTCTCTTCGGCGGCAGAGGCGGTGGCGGCTCTCATGACACGCAGGACGTTGTTGACTACTCGGCGAGAATAAAATAAAATAAAAATATATTGGTATAGCAAATAAATATTGTTTTACATCATTAATCAAATCAAAAAATATATATCGTTGTATTTTTTTTCAAAAGATAGGAATTTAAATCATTCCTCAATGTAAAATGAGATTGTTTAAAGAATGAATAATGATTGGGAGAGTGAAAATGAGAGAGTGAAAATCATAGTGAATGATGTGACACCTTACATGTACGATCTCTGACGGGTTCACCGTGCCCCCCAGGGTATAGTTTGATTCGGGGCAACACCCGAAGGCCGCCGATGGTGCCCAAACGATAATCGGACGTGTGCATATAAAGTGTCACGTCATATCACGTCGTGCCACATCATTTACTATATTTTTACTTTTTCATTTTCACTCTCCCTATCATTACTCTTAAAGAATATAGATTTTTTTTAATTGGTTGTATTCAATAATATTATAAAAATTCTCCAAAATAATTGGTTGACCTTAGCTTGGCCGGCCTCAACTTGGTCGGCCATTAGCTCGGCTACTGCCTTTATTAATTTGCCCTACGAGCTAGGTCGTTTCGAGCTTGGTTGGTTGTGAGTTTGGTGGCCACGAGTTTGGCCGACCAAGAGCTAATTGGTATTTGTAAGGAGGGCATTAAACTCTAGAAAGGATTTGTCATTTTAAAAACACTTGTGTTTGATTGTTAATTTCATAATGTTGTTTGTGTGTGCGTTGTTTGTGCAGACGTTTTCATTTAGAGACTTCAGCTAGCTTTTAGGTATATATCGTGAATGGTTATTTAATGATTTAATTAAGCTTGTGTTTAAATTATATTCATGATGATTCGTTGTTTAGTTTTACATGTTTAATAATGTTATATATTTTTGTGCAATTAGGTGATAATGTGTATGAATAAAGTTTAGATGTACAATAGGTTAGAAAATGAATTTATCACCTATGAATATTTTCATGGAGTTGAATAGTTTATGAAATTAGTTAAGCATCATCTTGAGTATATGAATGGTGATGAGTTATCGTGTCCCTATAATCATTGCAAATGCAGAAATATAATTTTTCGCATTGAGGATACTATGAAATTAAGTACATCACAGTAGAAATGGAGTCGTTCCAAATTATTACAGTGGGTATTATTATAGAGAGTCTTATTTGTTTGAGTCAATTAGACCTTTTGTTGTTTCATCATCTAATGATAATGCAATAAAATCAATTGTTTATGATGTAATGAATGCAGTTGATAATTCAAATATAGATGAAATACCAATACCTTAAGTTCAGAAACTATATGACATGTTAAAGGATAGTGAAAGAGAAGTCTAGAAAAACATTCATCTGATCATTTCCAACTATTAGCTACTACAAGACTGTTAAATATGAAAGTAGAAATCACTTCTCAGAACGATGTTATGTTAATTGTTGTCAGAGTTATTTTCTACTGATAACACTGTTAATTACAAGAAAATTTGAGGGGCTAAATGCAAAAATCTCTTAAAAATTGAGCGCTTGGATTGGTTGCTTGCATCGGAGTTCTCAAGTTTGAGAGTCGTCAGTCGCACACGGGGTAAAAATATAGTCTGCTGGTTTAAATCCTCTCGGCCCCAGACGCCTTATCCCATCAATAAAATCGTGATCCCCTCTGGACACTTGTAGGGTCGGGACCGTGATCCACTCTGAACACTTATAGAGTCGGGATCAGGTGACGGTTCCACCTTTTGCATCTTCTCCTCCTCGCGACAACTGCCGCCGCAAGCTATAATTATCGCCGCAGCCCCCTAGTCGCGATTCCTCTTCTCTTCGTTACGCAAACTGCCGCCGACCCCTAACCTTGATTTTTCTTTCCTCTCCTCTTCACAAACCACCCGCATCCCTCTCTGTTGTGAAGCCCTAATCGCACGCTTCCTTCCTCACGATTTCTCTTCTGCACGCGAGCGAAACCGACGCCTTCTTCTTCCTTCTCCCACCTCAATCTCCGGCTGCTCTGAGTTGCCTATCACGAGTGTTCCTTCTTCCCTTCGTTGGACACGCTTCTACACTCGATCCCGTGCCCTATCGTCGGCCCATCACCACCGATTTTCCTTATGCCTCAGGTAAGTTTTGTTGCTGATTTAATTGAGGACATTAATTTGTTTTAGATCAGTAGATGGTGATGTTTCATACAAATTGGTGTTTTGCTCAGATTTAGGTCTGTCCTGTTTCCTATTGCTGTAGCTGTGAGTCCTCCTTCTTGATGATTCAAATATGAGGTTGAATGGGTGGTGTAAGTTGTTTTTAGCTATCATTGGGTATACGGATGGTATAGAGATGGTTACAGGTCGTTTAAATTAAGCTAGATTTATGGTTGTACGTGCTATATATATAAGAAAGTGGAAAGTGTTGGTTTTGGGTGGTAATTGGATGAACCTGATCGAGTTGGGCCCTATGTTAATTTTGATCACAATTCGTTAGTTGTGGGATTGGTTTCTTGTATAGTAATCTGATAAGACTGTAAATGTAAGTAATGGTTTGGTGGAGATTAACTCAGAATCGGTGTGAGGGCTAGGAATGATGAATGAAGCTAATTGAATTAACTATAGTAGAGTTAATATTGAGATTAATTGATCCAGTAATAGACCAATTAAAGTATGAGATAATTAATTTTTGCTCATGATGAAATTAATGAGTTAGATTGGATATAATTAATTATCACTTGTTAACCGTAAGGGTAAGGTTAATTAATGTGATTTTTTAGTTGATTAAGAAATTAATTGTGTTATTTCTAGATTAATTATGTGTAGGTGTAGTGGATTGATAATGGATTAATGGATTGATTATTAAAGTATTGAATGGAGTGATTAATTAACTAATTAATGATTGGTTAGTTAATTAAGGAATAAGAGTTGGGATTAATTAAGAAGTCAAGTAATTAATTAAATAGATGTTGTAATTAGGATTTATCCTAATCATGTTTAGTATTTATTTAGCTAATTTTTTAATTTTATAAATAGCTAAACTTAGTCTTTGATACATGACATTAATCGTTCACGTACGTTCAATCGTGGAGGTTCTTTCAGATATGCATTACATTTCGAGGCGGATACTTCTTGCTTGATTCTTTAGCTCCATTTTTCTTTATGAGGGGATGAGAGTCGAGGTTTGTGCTACCACTGGTCCTGTTCTTGGCAGATCTGAGTCAAGGTTTGCGCTGACATCAATCCAGGTGAGATCATGGTTTTACATCCATTGTTAATAGACTCATGCTTGGATTCGATCCTAGTTTAGATGAATGTTTAGGTTAAGTCTTCATATTGCTCTATTCCTTTTATTTTGAAGTTTGAGGTTCTATGCTGAGTTTGGGCTTGGAATTGTCTCTGTTCTTGGATTAGTTCCTGTTCGATTTTGGGTTTGTTGTCTACCGCGAGATTCATTTTGGCATCTCATTTGTGTTCTGTTTTGAGCTTCTTGACTTGTTGTCTGCCGTGAGCTCCATTTGGAGTGAAGCAAACTATGTTGTGTGAATTGTGGGTTGAAGCTTGTTGCCATGAGAAATGGAGTTAAACGTGTGTTTGATCAGTAGGAAGATTTGATGGGTGGTTTGGTTCCTGATGGTATTGTATTGCTGTTTTGGTTTCTTTTGGTGATTGATCACGTTTTGTGTAGCTTCTGTCCTTGTGGAGAGTTTGTTTCATGAGAAGTTTTCGCCAAAACTCTATTTGCTGTCGTGAGCAAGAGTGAAGGTAGTTTTGTTTTGGATTAATATAGGTTTAGGCCGTGGCTACCCTAGTCATTAAGCATGGGGATAAGTTGGAAGTTGGTGGTTGGAAGATTTAGTAGAAACTTGGATAAGCTTGCTGTGGGTGTTTCTTCTTGAATTGGACTTCTTGACCTTCTTTGCCATTTGCTACTTGGATGGGTTAAGTAAGGATTTAACCTAACTAAAGTTAACCTAAATTAACTTCCAATGTTTGGGTTTTGCATTGGAAGTTAATCATTGTGAATAGGGTGATTCTAATTAGGTTGTGTTATACTTAGCTATTTGGTTTCGTATGAATAGCCAAGTGGTACTTATAGGAAGTTAATCATTGTGAATAGAGGGATTCTAGTTAGGTTGTGCTATACTTAGCTATTTGGTTTCGTATGAATAGCTAAGTTATACTTTTTATCTTATATCTGCTTTTGTATATCTCACTGCTTGATACTTAGTGCTTGACTATTGAAATACTCAGATTTATATCAATACAATCTCCTTGTTTGATACTTCTACTCTGTAGAGTACACACGTGTATCGTGTGTATAGGAGTAATGGTAGGACACATCGTACTTGGCATTAGCGTTAGAATACATGATTTTGGATATATGGCTCTCATATTCGTTGATAGTAGATTAGCTGGTGGGTGTTGCATGTGTTAGTGTCATGCACCATCCTTGAACGTTACATAGTTGGCCACCCTTGGCTCTCTTGTGGTTGAGACGGATCGTCAGTCATACAACGTTTGCCCACAGGACCACTCATGGGTTAGTGGTTATCGGAGGGTGAGCAGCTTTGCTCTGTTCTACTCCGCTTAATCACTCATGGGTTAGTGAGTCTCGGAGTGTGGTAGCAGACAGAGATCCCTTCTCTTCCTGTTGTTATGAGGGGATGAGAGCGGAGCTCCTCCATTTGCTTTGGGTAGGAGTGTGGTACTCCGACAACATCCTATCCACTCGGTCACATCGAAGCAGTGGTAGCAGAGTACGTACAGTTATCACAGTGCTATCCACTCGACTTCACATATGAGATGTGACGGTGGCTGAATGACGTCAGGGGTGACACATGACATCGCATTATGTGTGCATGATGCATTTTCGCATTTGATTGTGTTTGTTGCATTTGTTTGAGCTATGGTTGTTACATATGTTTGGCATGCACATATAAGAAGTATTTTATATACGGTTATATAACCTTGCATTGCCTCGTGTGGTATGAGCTTACCCATGGAGGGTTCATCGGGGATTTCAAATTTATATTTCTCCTAGGATTGGTTGGCACTGGTATGTACATTTCATACATTACTTTAATTGTATTTTTAATATCGTTATGAGATTGTATCTTTTGATTATATACTGTTTGTATAGCATTTTTAATGTCATGCATATCTTATCTCTATATCTGCGGAGTTCGGCCAAACTCACCCTCGATAGTATTATTTTTTGTTTTCAAGATGAAATGCTTGGAGTTGCTAGGAGGTCATCGGTTGCCTGTCCCATTCCCATTGAATCGATTTCTGTATTGCCCATACTTGATGATACATTTGTATATTTCTTTTTGAGTTGGTGGTTTCGTAGTTCTGATAGTCGACGACTTATTTTTGTAATGTTGTTTTGTGTGATTGTATGTGCGGAGGGGCTTATGTAGTTTTTGTTTGTCGTAAATCGGATCGGTCCACAGTTTGAGTATGATTGAGTATATTTGTGCTATGATCATTGCTTTTTCGTTCGTTGTACCAACCATGTTGGCTGACGTTATGGTAGGCCATGTAGGCCCTGTAAAATTATTTCAAACTATCTGTCATATATGGGAGGTGTTATCCGATTTTCTATCGGATCAGTGGCTCCGCAAGGCATGATAGCTAGACTGCAATGCTTGTATGCATATGCCGCAATAACAAGCCACATGTAGATGAATTAAGGAGATTTAATGTGTCATCCCTTTGACTTACCTATATGGAAACATATTGATATAAAATTTCTCGCCTTTGCAATGGAACCACGTAATGTTAGATTTAGACTTTCAATAGATGGATTTCAACCATTTGGTCAATTTGGACGACAATCTTCATCTTGGCCAGTCATATTACCACCATATAATTTACCGCTATGGATATACATGAAAGATAAATTTATATTTCGTTCTATCTTTAGTCAGGTCCAAAGAATCCAAAAGAGAATATAGATATTTTTCTACTATAACTAATTGCACGACTGAATGAATTATAGAATATAGGGTTGCAGACGTATAATACTACAAGTAAAACTAATTTTACCCTACATTCTACTTTATTATGGACGATTAGTGATTTTTCAATATATTCAATGTTGTCAAGATATAGTATCATTGATAAATTAGCATGTCCACATTGCATGACAAAGTCTGATGCAATTTCATTACCTAGCAGTGAGAAGGTATCTTGGTTTAATAATCATCATAAGTTTTATCTAGTTGACCACCCTTTCAGGCAAAATAAGAGATTTCATCAAAAATAAAATGGTCAAGAAACTTCCACCATCAATTAACTCTAGTGAAGAAATCATCGAGGAAATAAACAACTACAGATTTATATAAGTAACTCAGACTGGTTCTATTGAATTAAATAAATACATTGTTAGGTAATATAAGTGTGATCGGAGAAAAAAAGCATATTTTGGGAGTTGTCATATTCAAAGTATCAACTCATTCAATATAATTTAGATGTGATGCACGCGGAGAATTTTTTTTGATAATATTTTCAATACTATGATGAATGTTATGGGCAAAACTAAAGACACAGCAAAATCATATGAGGAATTGAAATAATTAGTTAATAAACCTGAGTTGCATCAGAATGAAACAATCGACAAAATTCCAAAAGCTTGTTATACATTGGACAAAGAAAGTAAGCAGATATTGTGTTGAAAGAGTCAAATTCTCTGATGGGTATTCCGCGAATATGACTCCATGTGTTGATATGAACAAATTAAAAATATTTGGAATGAAGAGTCATGACTATCACATGTTCAGCGCAAAGACTAATTCTAATAGTTTTTCATTACCTACTTCCTAATAATATTTGGCAAAACACTCACATAATTGTGTCTGTTTTTTAAAGATTTGATATCGGGTTATTATTATAGCGGAAATGCTTAGGCTAGAAACAGAAATACCTCTGATTTTATGTAAACTTAAGCACATTTTTCCACCCAATTTTTTTTATTTAATGGAACATCTATCTGTTTATTTATCATATGAGACATCACTAGTTGGTCTTATGCAGTATAAATGTATATATTCATTTGAATGATTTTTGAGAAGATTAAAGAATAATATTCGTAACAAAGTAAAAATTGAGGAGTCAATATGTAATGTTTATTTGGTCGAAGAATTTTTTTTTTGGCTCATATTATTTTGTTGATAATGTGAAATTAGACATTGCATTATTTTGTTGCTTTTGTTATTTCTATGGTCGAATGAAGCCTCACTCAACCATAAAAATACCAAACTTCATCACGACCCAAAATTATGAAGCATTTCAAAATAAGAAGTGGAGATACATTCAGTTGATACACAAATTCAATCCACATTTCAAATACTTGTAGATGTCAGTGTCATATACGAGGAAATAGATAATGGAAAGATGTCAAGTGGCGAGGAGCTTGATGTACTAGAGTTCAACAATGAAGGCTTACAATCTGTTAATGCTAATGATTCAAATTAACCTAATAATATATATTATTGATAATTCAGTTATTATGAGGCGATTATCTTTTACATGTAAATCTCTTTAATTCTACCATTTAATAAATTATTGTTCTGATTTGAATATTATTTACATGTCAGATATTATAATATTATTTTACAGATATAGTCATATCGAATACTGTTATAGTAGCTCATGGCTAGATTATTTTGAGGATAGTCGAAGACATAGTAAGTATTGATGTTATTAGTAATTCAAATTCATATGATGATTGTTTTGACTAATGGAAATTTTTTTCATACACTTTTACTCCGACAATCATCGTGTAGTTGCTTGTATCAGCAAGAAATTTAAAGAACGTCACTGAGTTTCTGGTACTACATGGAAGCATGTGAACCAAAATACTAAAGACTTTTATTATGGGAATTTTTTGGTAAGTAATTTGATTATTTTGATACTATAATATAATATCTTTTTATTCTCATTTTCACAATATTGTTGTAGAAATAATATTTTTGGGAACAAGAACATGAGACATAATTTAAAGAAACTTCGAATCTTTATGTGCCAAACTATACAATGACTAGTTATACAGTAAAGAAGGAATGAAACAAGACTCTCCCATGTACTAGTGGAGATTTGGGGTTTGTGGATGACCACTTGGGCTGTAGAAAATGGCGGCATAATTCGAAACAACAAAAATATATAGTAAGATGGCTTGCCCAACCACCAGATCCACAAAGGATACAATTAGATCAAAATCTATTATAGTGTCACGCCCCGGGGAGCTGCCGGTCCGATACTGACCGAACGGCCGCTCCCTCGATCGACGGACAATGTTGAACCCTCACCTCAACGACTCGCTCAGCCTGCTCGCACCTCAGCCTATAGGGCTGGAGCAAGCATCTGAATAATAAGGAACCGAAAACATAGACGATAAAAGCTGCGTACCGGTACGACTTACGACAACGCAAAACACAAGACCTCCATGACTCACAAAAGTACAACTATACCGCCGTATAAAAAGACACGACCAGACATAAATACAGCAGCGGAAAAGTAAAGTAACGGAAACAGAAAATGGGTACCAACATGTACCACTACTAAGTAAAAGAACATCCCGGAGTCATCTCGAAGAAATACGCGAACTGGGACAGGCTGTCGGGCGCTCCAGACAATCATCCTGAAATAAAAACAGGGAGCTAACGGGGTGAGTAACAATACTCAGCGAATATCTCATCAGATATACAGGATAGTCTAAGCTAGCAGTAGAGTAACAGGGAAGTCGAAATAACACAGGTACATACAGTGGTAGACATAACTGGAATAGGAATAGAAATACCATACCAATCTAGCTGAGTCGTCGAAACTGACATAAGGGTCTCCTGTATGTACATGTCAATCATATGCAGCATCCAAGTATAACAAACACGGGCAAGTGCAAAAGATTCGTATGCACATGGTGCAATGACATGGTCACCTCTGTCGCCGGTCGGACATCGTCAGCTATGTACGGGAGGAAGCTGAGCGGAGGCCACCCTCCTGCGTAGAGCTGTGACTGCCGTCCGTACTCTGCCGCTGCTAATCCTGAGCAACCGAGTAGACGGTATGCTGTCGGTGTAACACCCCTACTCCATGACCTATCCTGGCGATATCATTAATAGCCCCAGGCTAAGACCTATCCTGGCAATATCTCTATCAGCCCCAGGCCATCACCTATCCTGGCTATATCACTAATAGCCCCAGGCTAAGACCTATCCTGGCGATATCTCTATCAGCCCCAGGCCATCACCTATCCTGGCTATAGCACTAATAGCCCCAGGCTAAGACCTATCCTGGCGATATCTCTATAAGCCCCAGGCCATCACCTATCCTGGCTATATCACTAACCGCCCCAGGCCATCTCTGGAGGATATCACTATCTGAGTGTTAACACCTACCCCATGTATATAAATGGGGGAGAGACTTCTCTCTCTCATCTCCTGGTATATGGACTACTCAAGGAGGGACATCTGCCTGCTACCACGCTCCGGTTCACTAACCCATGAGTGCATGAGCGGAGCAGCACAGAGCACACTACCCATACTCCGTCAACCACTAACCCATGAGTGGTCATATGGATAGGTCAGTATGACTGTCGACCTGACTCACCCATAAGGGGCCCCTGATCGACAGGGATGCACAGTGCACGATGATGCATGACTCTGGTCAAACAGCATCCACTATCTAATCCACCTATATCAACATGATATGCAAGGATCATAAGTAATGCACCATAGCCTAGATCCTAATGGTGTAGGTATCACATGCTAGGTATATCCTAAACAGTATCAGCAAAGGTAGAGCAGGTATATAAGGCAATACATTACTCTACCTCTAACATAGCATATCAAGTATATCAGCTATGACAAATCTAAAAGATAAGTCAGAGATACCCGCCTCCAATGTAGGTGCTCGTGTGCGAAGAGAAACCCCGTCAGAAATAATATCCGCAACGAAGTATAAAAGTCAATCAATATCCTGTATCAAATAACAAATACAACTTAGCTAATTCAAATCTATTAAATTAGCTCAAGTATTCATCAATCATTTGTAGGAAATAAACCCTAATTATTAGGCCACCAAGTTAACCCCGATTAGGTTTAGGTTAGCCCAATCCTAACCCATGAGATCCTTTAATGCTAAAGGTAGCTCTCAATCCAAGGTCCCACCGAGAAGATACATGTTTTTATCCTATCTTACGGCCCTTGTTCAGTCCAAACAAAATTACACAGCACGTTACTTAAACCTCCAGCATACCTCTTCTGATTAGGAAGAGACCAAATTACAACACATGCTCCCAAACCCATGTGAAACCCATAGCTAGGAAGAACAACAGGATCAGTAGAATCTGATTGCCAAAACAACCTCCTCTACCCTAAATCTGTTCACGGCAAGCACACAACAACTCCACCCCGAGATCCATATACACAGCAGAATCAAGCATACGAAAGAGAACCCAAGGTCACAATTCCAAATTCCCAAATCGAAACCCAACCACCAGATCCTAGGGTAGAAATTGAAACCCTAAAACAACAATCAACTGAATCCAATGTTACCTGCGATGTGCCAAGGCGCAGCCCAACAACACCTCTGGTCCTTTCAATCCCCACGGCTAGAAAACCTCCGATCTGCCATGAAATCGCCTTGAGACCTCTACTCGACCCGAGAATCAACCTCCAAAGAAATCTTGCGAGATTGAGGGGAAAACCCTTACCTCCGGCACAATCCGAAGAAGACAACTCACAAGATCGCTAGTGTCAGTCAAAGAAGGATACACGAACGATCGTCGATGGTGATCGTGTGGGAAGGAGGAGGTCGTCGCGAGATTTCCGTCGATCGTCCTCCGCGTGGAGTCGGCGCGGAGAATGAAGGAGATAGAAAGAAAAGAATTAGGTTTCGGCTGCGCTCTTGGGCTGGCGTGGGGAAGAAACGGTCGGCGCTTGGCTTGGCTGGGATTTAGGGCAATGAGAGGAAATGGAAACGCAACAGGGGGAGGAGTCGGCTTCAATTTCGCCAATAAAGGGGAAAGAAACAGCTCGAGCAATTAATGGAAATAAAAAGGCAAACACATTTGCCATTTAGTCCTTTAATTCTAGGGATTTGCCACCTAACCTTCTCCTTTAGGCCTTTATCTATTTAGGCCCTACAATTTTAGTAAATTACAATTAAGCCCTAAATTTTTAAAGTGTCATTTCTAACATATAGAGTATGTAATAAGTTTGGTAAGTTTACTATAAAGTTATACTATAATACACATAATTATTAACTAACTTATTTAATTTTGTAGAAAAATTTTGTATGCAGGCTAATACTTTACCAAGACATCCAATTAATTGAGAGGTATATCGCAATATCTATAAAAAAAAAAGATGACACTTTTATCGATGCTCAATTAAAGGTCATACGTAAGTTTATAAATTTAATTACTGTTCACTTTACACAATTACTATATTTATTAGTTGTATATTAGACATTAATAATATTTTCCTACATAGGATGAAATAACTGATCGAGTTATTCAAACATCTCAGCCTGCTATAGACAGAGAGGAGTTACAGACTACATCAGATGAGGAAATAGATAAGATATTTTATGACGTCGGTGAAAGGAAACAAAACTCCCTCAACTGTTTTCGCTCCTAGGTAAAAGTTGTCTATGATTGTGCGATGGCCCTTAGAGCTGGAGGTTTATTGGAGCAATCTAGGTACCTTGGATTTTGATGTTTGGGCAAAAGTTTAAGTTAGGATTATTGTCGTATTTAATATGTATTGTGAGTATGCAGGATATAAATACAATAAAGGAGAAAAGTCCAAGTGGCATCTTGGTAAAGGAAGACCCGACAACCATGATCGAGACCGAAGGAAGCTCCAGAAGGCAAGACGTGAAGGATGGAGAGGCATCTGAGGGACAGAAGGCTGATGGAGGAGGCTAGAAGGCTAAGTCTAGGTTCGTTGGGCGAGGACGAGTGTTGAGTGACTATTGTCATACCTCGATGAGCTGCACGTCCGATACTGACCAGACTGCTACTCTCTCGACCCGGGGGATAATTCGGAAAACCTAACCCCTATGACAACCTCAGCCGATTGTACCACAGCCTATAGAGCTGGAACAACCGTCTGAAACAAACGAAGACGAAAACGATGACAAAAGCTACGTACCGGTACGACTTACGACAAAACGAAACGAAATCTAGGCATCCATAGCACACAAAAGTACAACTATACTGCCGTAAAAAGAGACGACACAACAGAGCACAACATACAATAGCGGAAATGAAAAAGACAAAATGAGCAAGGAAAAGGGGTTCCAACATGTACCACTATCAAAATACAACGACAATCTCGGAAATCGTCTCGGTGACACGAACTGGGACAGACTACTGGGCAATCCAGATGATCATCCTGAAAGGTGAAAAATAAGGCTAACGGGGTGAGTCCAAAGAACTCAGCGAATACAGTCCAATATACATAGAAAGTTATACTAGCAGTAAGTCACCAACTTGTTGATGCAGTCTAGCCCTAATTGTTGTTTTGGTGTTGACACTGATTTAAGTTTAGGTGGATGATTATTGATTATGATTAAGTCCTGATCGGGGATCAGGCATGGTATGGAAAATCCTAGTATGGAGGGCTAGGTGTTGGAAAATCCTAACCTGGAGGGTTAGGTGTTGAAAATCCTAGTCTGGGAGGCTAGGTGCTTGAAAAGTCCTAGCTTGGAGGGCTAGGTGTTGGAAAAGTCCTAATTCGGAAAGGTTGGGTGAAAAGTCCTAGCTTGGAGGGCTAGGTGAAAAGTCCTAACTTGGAGGGTTAGGTGCAAATTCCCATCCTGGAGAATTAGGTGAAAAAGTCCTGGCTTGGAGGGTCAGGTGCCTAGCTTGGAGGGCTAGGTTGGATGATGTTCTAACTCGGAAGGGTTGGGTGAAAAGTCCTAGCTTGGAGAGCTAGGTGAAAAGTCCTAGCTTGGAGGGCTAGGTGAAAAGTCCTAACTTGGAGGGTTAGGTGCAAATTCCCAACTTGGAGAGTTAGATGGAAAATCCTTGGCTTGGAGGGCTAAGGTGGATGGAAACTTAGCTTGGAGGGCTGAGTTTGAGTCCCTGGATCGGTCTGGTGATCGATCAGGGATTCTGGCACGCTGCTCCTTCTTGGATCGGTCTGGTGACCGATCCAGCGATGACTGATCGGTCGGGTGACCGATCAGGGAGCACACAGTGAGGTTGGGAACCTACTGTGCTGCTCCTGATCGATCTGGTGACCGTCAGGGAGTATGCGTTTCACCCATTGACTGGCTCCTGATCGGTCTGGTGACCGATCAGGGAGCGAGCAGTGAGGTTGAGTTCCCTTGTTGAACTGCTCCTGATCGGTCTGATGACCGATCAGGTTTACTGTACAGATCGTTCCGGAGAACGATCAGGCGTCGCAGGTTCCTCTCTATGATCGATCAGAACTGATCCTGATCGGTCTGGTCAGGTTCTGATCGGTCTGGTGACCGATCAGGAGACTGCCTGATCGGTCCGGTGACCGATCAGAAGGCTTAGCCTGCGAAACTCAGAAATCGCCCAATATAAAGGTGGATCGGTCCGGTGAACGATCCACGATCTGGGATCGGTCTGGGAGAATCTCAAAGAAATAGCGATTTCTGATTGAGCGTTGGGGATCGATCAGGACGGAGCCTGATCGGTCTGGAACCAGCCTGATCGGTCTGGTGACCGATCAGGAGGCTCTCTGATCGGTCCGGTGACCGATCACTTTAATTCAAATTGCATTGTCAGACGCTCTGATTGCGTCTGAACACAACCGATTCGCTGATACTTTCCTCTGATATTTGATATGCTGGTTGATTTGTTGTTCTAATACTCTGATCAAGCTACAGGTGACAGGGAAGGATTCAAACACTTAAGGAGAGGTCAATGAAGGCTTTCCTTGGAGCAGGTTTGTCCATTTTCCCATCTCAGGTTGCAACGGCGAGCTGCAGACTGGAGCGGAGACTGGAGCTTGACTGAGGGGAGCTCAGTGAGTCCAGAGATAGCTCAGTAGAGGCTGGCGTTGGCAAATGAGTAGCTGGGAGCTACAGAGATGTTGTCACCTGGTGCTATGTGAAGAATCAAAAAGGGCGGTGGATGGCTTTGTGAAAAAAAAAAGTTTTTGTGAACTATTGTTCTTGCCGTGCCTTGAGTTCTCCACAACTTGCCTGCTGTGTTCTTGCGATCTTCATCACTTTTGAGCAAGCAATTGAGAAGCAACCATCGTTTACTTGAGCGCTTGAAGGAGGAAACAAGAGGCTTGGAGTCCGACAGTGGGAAGACACGGAGAAGGGTTCTTGCGTGAGATCGCCACTGGGTGGAGCTCAGGGAAGCTTGCTGTGTTTTTGTCCTTGATAAGTGTTTGAGTAAGATCCTTCTTGTTGTTTCTTTGTGCTTAAACTATATCCTTGTTTGAAACACACTGTGGAGAGGTTTCTCCACCGAGAAGGAGGTTGCTGATTTATCCGGTGATAACCGGGGCTTGATCTGCCGACGATCAAGGGATCGCCCACCTTAAGGGCACGCCAAGGAGTAGGGGCAAGTTATCCCCGAACCTTGTAAACCCTCCTTGTTAGCGATCTTGCTAGTTGTGTTTGTTTCGCTTCCGTTACGTTTTCTGCATAATCTGTTTTCTACTCTTTCCGTTGTGCTACTGATATTTAAGTTGCAGAAATCGCTATAAGTATTCAAGTTGCAAGTGGTTGGCTATATTCAACCCCCTCCCCCCCCCACCTCTCTAGCCTTCCGATCCCAACACAACTAACATCATACTGAAAATAAATGCAATAGAAAGAAATGCAGAACTGAACGATAAGAAAGAAAGGAGGTACATACCTACCTGTATCGATCCAAACCCCAATAGCATGCATGTCAACCAAATGCAGCAACCAAGTGCAACAAACACAACCAAATGCAAAGATGCAAAGCATGCTCATGATACAACATGGGTCACCCCTGACGCCAGTCGGCCACCATCGCGCATCACGCGAAACCTAGTGGGTAGGGATTTGACCAGGTCCTCCCTCCACTCAGACGACTACTGTCGCGCATCACGCAAAATCGAACGAGCAGGGTCTCAAACCGGAACGTACCTCGCCCTAGGGAAAAGTACGCTCCCTCATCCCTAACTATCTCCAGACAGAATAGGGGACCTGCTGCAGCACCGTGGGACTCCACCGGGACTACACGACAAGTCATGTGGCAAGTCTGACGGCCCATCTCAACCACTAGGGGAGTCAAAGGTCGCTTACATATGCCACTACACGAGTAGCAAGTCCGATGACCCATCTCAACCTCCAGGAAGTCAAAGGTCGTCCACCTATGCTACGTGCAACAATGATGCATGTCACTATCCTATGTATCATCCACTATCTATCCCTACTGTCATCTACATGATATGCAGTAGTCCAGACAACCGGTATGCACCATAACCTTAACCCTAGCGTAAGGTATAAGGTAAGCTGTACATAACCAATCCACCCAGAAATATAGAATAGTAAGCAGTAAAGCTAACAGATACAACTACCGAAAGCAGAAGTACAGAAATAAAAGTATCAGGTATCCCTACTGTTATCTATATCTAACAATGCATAAGAGGAGATTATGTCCAAGACAGATATAATCAAAAAGTACCCGCCTCAATATGAAGAAGAAGCGATGAGAACCCCCGTCCAAAATAATATCCGCGACGCGTAATCTACGTCAATGACCTGCATCAAAAATATTACTCAGCTAATTATACAACTAGTAAATTAGCTAAGTTACAGGCTAAGCATAATTAGAACCAATCCCTAATACGCACTCAAGTTAATCCAAATCCAGATTTATGTTAACCAAATCCAGATTAAGCCAACCCTAATCCAAATTAAGCTAAGCCTAATCTAGCTTAAGCTTTACCACAGTGCACCACATTAACACTAAAACCTCACATGATCAAAGTATTAAAACACACACAGATCACCTACAACAATCGAAACAAAGCTAACAACAAAACTCACAGCAATCAACCACACAATCTAACAAAATCATCCTACCTATCCACATGAACGACATGAAAAAACAACGCAAACCAAATCACAGATCACAAATCCAAAAACTTCACAGGAATGAAACTGATCAAAACAAATAAATCACAATCCTAATTCAAAACTCGATCAGATATCAAATCTAACACCAAAACAATCAAGGACAGCAGGAATAGAAGCAACAATCCAAAATAGAAGACTAGCCCATTTCTACATGATTCCCTACCAAAAGAACACCAATCAACTAGATACTCACCTTTGTTGAGCCGACACACGCACTTCCCCTCAGCACTGGAACCGGCCAAGATCAATGATCTCAAGAAAGCACTCGTTGCGGCCCTCCCTGGAGCCCTAGATCAAGCTCTCGGCATAAGCAGGCAATCGTCGCAAGGAAGCACCCCTATACCGACCCCCAACAATGGTGTTATCAAGCGAACCGAAGCACAACCCAAAGAAAGCGTAGAGAGACCAAAAGCTTACCGTGAAGAGTCGACCACGGCTGGGAAAAGACACTCGGCACGGGAGATGACCTTGGTACGGTGATCCCATGGATCGCAACTAGGGAATGACTGTCATGGGGACTCGACGACGACCCAAACTGCTCAGCGACAAGATCGTGAGAGGAGGAACGAGGGAGAGAAAGATCGGAGAACGCCGGTGAAGAAGAAGAGGAAAACGGGGAGATCACGAGATTTGGTTCTGCGATCCCGCTCAGCCACAGAAAAGTAGCTATAAGGGCTAGTCATTTTTGCATTTAGCCCCTCCAAATTTAAACAATCACCCACAAGCCCTTAAGTTTGGAAATTTCACAATATAGCCCCCTCCTATTTTCTGTATTCTTACAACTGTGCTCGGGGTTGAAACCCTAGATTTACGATTTGGGCAGTCGACTACTGCATGGAGCAGTCAACTGGTGTTGGGCATAGACAGATTAGTCTCAATCCTTAGGTTTTAGCACATTGGGTTTATATTTCATGCTTGAAAATATGACATTGGGATCATATTGCATGAAAATTGACTCTTGATGTGTAGATGTCATATAAACCAATACTAGGGATGTATTGTGGTTTGGTTTGGGCAGATACATCAAGAGGAAGCCAAAATTAGGACTTTAGGTCAGGTTCTATTGAACCATTTAGATAGTTTTGGGTTTTGTGTTAATCTTGGGATCCGAGATATATACATTTTTATATGTATTTTTTCCAAGTAGACACGGGTACCACAAACTTCTCCACAAAATTTGAGATTTTTTGGAGACTTGTGAAATTTCTGGTGTATTTCTGAAATTGGGTCAGAAATGTAAAAATGGGTTGTTATCAGGGTATCAATCGACTGGTGTAGGGACAGTTGACTGGTAATAGTGCTGTCTAGAGAGAGACTAGCTACAGGATGATTTTTCAATAGGGATCAATCGACTGGTAACTGTCTCAGTCGACTGATACATGCTGAAACTGTTTTCAGAAGTCGAAAAGTGTCCAAATGATTGTCAAACATGTGTATAATCTTATTGGGGTTAATACATAATGTTTGTGGTTTGTTATGGTTAAAGAATCAAATAATTGGGGAGATTGTTGGAGCTCTTTTTTATGTGTGGGAAAGGGGAAGAAGTGTTGAGTTTAAGTGGGAAACCAACACACCTTTGCAAGAAATTCAAGCTCAAGGGGAAGACTAGGTAAAGGGGGAGCATTTATTGGCAAAGGGGGAGAAGTATCTTTATAAGGAAAACCTATTCAAGATGGAGTTTAGGTAGAAGGGGGAGGCTAAGGTTAGGTTCCATGATAATATGTCTTGTGGTTGTTTCCCTAACTTAAACGGGTTGTCGAACATCAAAAAGTAGAGATTGTTGGAGCAATCTAGGTATCTTGGATTTTGATGTTTGTGCAAAGGTTTAAGTTAGGATTATTGTTATATTTAATATGTATTATGAGTATGCGGGATATAGGTACAACAAAGGAGAAAAGTCCAAGTAACATCTTGGCAAAGGAAGATCCGATAATAAGGACTGAGGCCGAAGGAAGCTCCAGAAGGCAAAGCGTGAAGGATGAAGAGGCATCCAAGGGACGTAAGGCTGATGGAGGAGGCTAGAAGGATAGGTCTAAGTTGGTTGGGCAAGGACGAGTGCTGAGTTACTGTACTCGAGGTTGAAATCCTAGATTTAGGGTTTGGACAGTCGACTGTGACTGGTGTTGGGCATAGACAGATCAGTCGACTGATCTTTGGTGTAGTTGACTGGTGTTGGCTGGAATTCGAACGTTGAGCTGTAACGTTTAAATCCGAGTGGACCAGTCGACTGGTAACGGTTGGAACAGTGTCGAGCTCTATTTAAGAGAACTTGATTTAGCTGAGCAAAGGTCGACGAAATAAGCTTGGGTAAAGCTTATTAGTAGTCTACCAAGCTCAGGTATGTGTGCAAGTGTGGCAAGATTTCTCCATCCACAAGGAACTACACGAGCTAGCAAGAGGTCTTCCGGAGACTAATCCATCGACGGATAGAAATCGTCCACCTTACGGACAGCCGTGGAGTATGAGTATTATCTCCGAACCACGTAGAGGTTTGGTGTTAGCGGTTTGATTTCCTTTTTGTTAGTTTAGTTTATTTGTATTCTGTTGCGCACTAACAACGTGTAAAAAGAGGAGATTGAAGTGGGTAAATAACTATTCACCCTCCTCTAGCCATATGTATCGATCCTCAACAGGGTTGTCCCGATTTCTCATCTTCTCGAGTGGAAATGTTGGAGCAAGAAAAAAATGTTGAGGGATCTCAAGTCAATTATCAACCGACAATGGAAGAGTTGTTCAAGGGCATACTAAAGCGGCAAATGCAAGAATCCGTAAATCAGTTTCCATTAATAATTCCTTTTATATTTCAAACGCCACATCATTCCTTGGAAACTCAAGATGTGAACGCTCTTGATAAGTAGTTCATAATAACAACAATTTTCCTGAGTGAGTTGACATTCAATTTAATTTTTCTTTTTCACTTATGCTAAAAAAAATCATCCTGAGTGCCTCGCTCGTCTTCTTCCTTGGCAGCGGGCGAAGGCGGCGGCGGCTGCTCGTCTTCTTCGTTGGCGCGGCGGACGGAGGCGGCGAGGCAGTCGGCGGCGAGGCACCGCTCTCGCTCGTCTTCTTCCTTGGCAGCGGGCGAAGGCGGCGACGGCTGCTCGTCTTCTTCGTTGGCGCGGCAGACGGCGGACGGAGGCGGCGACGGGCGGAGACGGTGACGGCGGACGGAGGCAACGACGGGCGGAGACGGCGACGGCGGTCACCCTTGCCACGCCTCGAGCACTCCTTACATGATCATCTTCGGCGTTCTGGAGATCTTCCTGTCTCAAATCCCCGACTTCGATCAGATTTGGTGGCTCTCCATCGTTGCCGCCGTCATGTCCTTCACTTACTCCTCCATCGGCCTCGGCCTCGGCATCGTCCAAGTCGTCGGTTAGCCACCAAAGCCAGTACTCTTCTCTATGTACTCCAGTCTTCAGCGTCCAATTCGCCTCCTCTGTTTTGTTTGATGCAGCGAACGGAGGTTTCAAAGGCAGCCTCACCGGAGTCAGCGTCGGGATCATCTCTCCGATAAAGAAGGTGTGGCACAGCCTCCAGGCCTTCGGCGACATTGCCTTCGCCTATTCTTTCTCCCTCGTCCTCATAGAAATCCAGGACACCATCAAGGCGCCGCCGCCGTCGGAGGCGAAGGTGATGAAGAAGGCGTCGTTCGTGAGCATCGTCACGACGACTCTGTTCTACATGCTGTGCGGGTGCATGGGCTACGCGGCCTTCGGCGACGAGGCGCCCAGCAACCTCCTCACCGGCTTCGGCTTCTACAACCCCTTCTGGCTCCTCGACATCGCCAACGCCGCCATCGTCATCCACCTCGTCGGCGCCTACCAAGTCTTCTCCCAGCCCCTGTTCGCCTTCGTCGAGAAGTGGGCGTCCTCCACCTGGCCGGACTCCGGCTTCGTCACCCGTCAGATATCCCTGCCGCTCGGCTACCGGCTGAGCCTCTTCCTGCTGGCCTGGCGCTCGGCCTTCGTGGTGCTGACGACGGTCATCTCGATACTGATGCCCTTCTTCAACGACGTGGTGGGGCTGCTGGGGGCGCTGGGCTTCTGGCCACTCACGGTCTATTTCCCGGTGGAGATGTACATCGCCGCCGACTGCCTCGCCGCCTCCGTCCGCCGCGCCAACGAAGAAGACGAGCAGCCGTCGCCGCCTTCGCCCGCTGCCAAGGAAGAAGACGAGCGAGAGCGGTGCCTCGCCGCCGACTGCCTCGCCGCCTCCGTCCGCCGCGCCAACGAAGAAGACGAGCAGCCGTCGCCGCCTTCGCCCGCAGCCAAGGAAGAAGACGAGCGAGAGCGAGGCCAAAAATTAATAAAAGTTATTCAAAAAATTAACAGAGGAAATGTAAAAAAAAAAACGGCGTAGCGCACAGGCGCGTATTTCAAGTCGCGTGCTATATCAAAATCCTATATATATAGGATTTTGATATAGCACGCGAATTGAAATACGCGCCTGTGCGCTACGCCGTTTTTTTTTTTTTACATTTCCTCTGTTAATTTTTGGCCTCGATCTCGCTCGTCTTCTTCCTTGGCAGCGGGCGAAGGCGGCGACGGCTGCTCGTCTTCTTCGTTGGCGCGGAGGACGGAGGCGGCGAGGCAGTCGGCGGCGAGGCACCGCTCTCGCTCGTCTTCTTCCTTGGCAGCGGGCGAAGGCGGCGACGGCTGCTCGTCTTCTTCGTTGGCGCGGCAGACGGCAGACGGAGGCGGCGACGGGCGGAGACGGCGACGGCGGACGGAGGCAACGACGGGCGGAGACGGCGACGGCGGTCACCCTTGCCACGCCTCGATCACTCCTTACATGATCATCTTCGGCGTTCTGGAGATCTTCCTGTCTCAAATCCCCGACTTCGATCAGATTTGGTGGCTCTCCATCGTTGCCGCCGTCATGTCCTTCACTTACTCCTCCATCGGCCTCGGCCTCGGCATCGTCCAAGTCGTCGGTTAGCCACCAAAGCCAGTACTCTTCTCTATGTACTCCAGTCTTCAGCGTCCAATTCGCCTCCTCTGTTTTGTTTGATGCAGCGAACGGAGGTTTCAAAGGCAGCCTCACCGGAGTCAGCGTCGGGATCATCTCTCCGATAAAGAAGGTGTGGCGCAGCCTCCAGGCCTTCGGCGACATTGCCTTCGCCTATTCTTTCTCCCTCGTCCTCATAGAAATCCAGGACACCATCAAGGCGCCGCCGCCGTCGGAGGCGAAGGTGATGAAGAAGGCGTCGTTCGTGAGCATCGTCACGACGACTCTGTTACATGCTGTGCGGGTGCATGGGCTACGCGGCCTTCGGCGACGAGGCGCCCAGCAACCTCCTCACCGGCTTCGGCTTCTACAACCCCTTCTGGCTCCTCGACATCGCCAACGCCGCCATCGTCATCCACCTCGTCGGCGCCTACCAAGTCTTCTCCCAGCCCCTGTTCGCCTTCGTCGAGAAGTGGGCGTCCTCCACCTGGCCGGACTCCGGCTTCGTCACCCGTCAGATATCCCTGCCGCTCGGCTACCGGCTGAGCCTCTTCCTGCTGGCCTGGCGCTCGGCCTTCGTGGTGCTGACGACGGTCATCTCGATACTGATGCCCTTCTTCAACGACGTGGTGGGGCTGCTGGGGGCGCTGGGCTTCTGGCCACTCACGGTCTATTTCCCGGTGGAGATGTACATCGCCGCCGACTGCCTCGCCGCCTCCGTCCGCCGCGCCAACGAAGAAGACGAGCAGCCGTCGCCGCCTTCGCCCGCTGCCAAGGAAGAAGACGAGCGAGAGCGGTGCCTCGCCGCCGACTGCCTCGCCGCCTCCGTCCGCCGCGCCAACGAAGAAGACGAGCAGCCGTCGCCGCCTTCGCCCGCTGCCAAGGAAGAAGACGAGCGAGAGCGAGGCCAAAAATTAATAAAAGTTATTCAAAAAATTAACAGAGGAAATGTAAAGAAAAAACGGCGTAGCGCACAGGCGCGTATTTCAAGTCGCGTGCTATATCAAAATCCTATATATATAGGATTTTGATATAGCACGCGACTTGAAATACGCGCCTGTGCGCTATGCCGTTTTTTTTTTTTACATTTCCTCTGTTAATTTTTGGCCTCGATCTCGCTCGTCTTCTTCCTTGGCAGCGGGCGAAGGCGGCGACGGCTGCTCGTCTTCTTCGTTGGCGCGGCGGACGGAGGCGGCGAGGCAGTCGGCGGCGAGGCACCGCTCTCGCTCGTCTTCTTCCTTGGCAGCGGGCGAAGGCGGCGACGGCTGCTCGTCTTCTTCGTTGGCGCGGCAGACGGCGGACGGAGGCGGCGACGGGCGGAGGCGGCGACGGCGGACGGAGGCAACGACGGGCGGAGACGGCGACGGCGGTCACCCTTGCCACGCCTCGAGCACTCCTTACATGATCATCTTCGGCGTCCTGGAGATCTTCCTGTCTCAAATCCCCGACTTCGATCAGATTTGGTGGCTCTCCATCATTGCCGCCGTCATGTCCTTCACTTACTCCTCCATCGGCCTCGGCCTCGGCATCGTCCAAGTCGTCGGTTAGCCACCAAAGCCAGTACTCTTCTCTATGTACTCCAGTCTTCAGCGTCCAATTCGCCTCCTCTGTTTTGTTTGATGCAGCGAACGGAGGTTTCAAAGGCAGCCTCACCGGAGTCAGCGTCGGGATCATCTCTCCGATAAAGAAGGTGTGGCACAGCCTCCAGGCCTTCGGCGACATTGCCTTCGCCTATTCTTTCTCCCTCGTCCTCATAGAAATCCAGGACACCATCAAGGCGCCGCCGCCGTCGGAGGCGAAGGTGATGAAGAAGGCGTCGTTCGTGAGCATCGTCACGACGACTCAATTCTACATGCTGTGCGGGTGCATGGGCTACGCGGCCTTCGGCGACGAGGCGCCCAGCAACCTCCTCACCGGCTTCGGCTTCTACAACCCCTTCTGGCTCCTCGACATCGCCAACGCCGCCATCGTCATCCACCTCGTCGGCGCCTACCAAGTCTTCTCCCAGCCCCTGTTCGCCTTCGTCGAGAAGTGGGCGTCCTCCACCTGGCCGGACTCCGGCTTCGTCACCCGTCAGATATCCCTGCCGCTCGGCTACCGGCTGAGCCTCTTCCTGCTGGCCTGGCGCTCGGCCTTCGTGGTGCTGACGACGGTCATCTCGATACTGATGCCCTTCTTCAACGACGTGGTGGGGCTGCTGGGGGCGCTGGGCTTCTGGCCACTCACGGTCTATTTCCCGGTGGAGATGTACATCGCCGCCGACTGCCTCGCCGCCTCCGTCCGCCGCGCCAACGAAGAAGACGAGCAGCCGTCGCCGCCTTCGCCCGCTGCCAAGGAAGAAGACGAGCGAGAGCGGTGCCTCGCCGCCGACTGCCTCGCCGCCTCCGTCCGCCGCGCCAACGAAGAAGACGAGCAGCCGTCGCCGCCTTCGCCCGCTGCCAAGGAAGAAGACGAGCGAGAGCGAGGCCAAAAATTAATAAAAGTTATTCAAAAAATTAACAAAGGAAATGTAAAGAAAAAACGGCGTAGCGCACAGGCGCGTATTTCAAGACGCGTGCTATATCAAAATCCTATATATATAGGATTTTGATATAGCACGCGACTTGAAATACGCGCCTGTGCGCTATGCCGTTTTTTTTTTTTTTTACATTTCCTCTGTTAATTTTTGGCCTCGATCTCGCTCGTCTTCTTCCTTGGCAGCGGGCGAAGGCGGCGACGGCTGCTCGTCTTCTTCGTTGGCGCGGCGGACGGAGGCGGCGAGGCAGTCGGCGGCGAGGCACCGCTCTCGCTCGTCTTCTTCCTTGGCAGCGGGCGAAGGCGGCGACGGCTGCTCGTCTTCTTCGTTGGCGCGGCAGACGGCGGACGGAGGCGGCGACGGGCGGAGGCGGCGACGGCGGACGGAGGCAACGACGGGCGGAGACGGCGACGGCGGTCACCCTTGCCACGCCACGAGCACTCCTTACATGATCATCTTCGGCGTTCTGGAGATCTTCCTGTCTCAAATCCCCGACTTCGATCAGATTTGGTGGCTCTCCATCATTGCCGCCGTCATGTCCTTCACTTACTCCTCCATCGGCCTCGGCCTCGGCATCGTCCAAGTCGTCGGTTAGCCACCAAAGCCAGTACTCTTCTCTATGTACTCCAGTCTTCAGCGTCCAATTCGCCTCCTCTGTTTTGTTTGATGCAGCGAACGGAGGTTTCAAAGGCAGCCTCACCGGAGTCAGCGTCGGGATCATCTCTCCGATAAAGAAGGTGTGGCACAGCCTCCAGGCCTTCGGCGACATTGCCTTCGCCTATTCTTTCTCCCTCGTCCTCATAGAAATCCAGGACACCATCAAGGCGCCGCCGCCGTCGGAGGCGAAGGTGATGAAGAAGGCGTCGTTCGTGAGCATCGTCACGACGACTCTGTTCTACATGCTGTGCGGGTGCATGGGCTACGCGGCCTTCGGCGACGAGGCGCCCAGCAACCTCCTCACCGGCTTCGGCTTCTACAACCCCTTCTGGCTCCTCGACATCGCCAACGCCGCCATCGTCATCCACCTCGTCGGCGCCTACCAAGTCTTCTCCCAGCCCCTGTTCGCCTTCGTCGAGAAGTGGGCGTCCTCCACCTGGCCGGACTCCGGCTTCGTCACCCGTCAGATATCCCTGCCGGCTCGGCTACCGGCTGAGCCTCTTCCTGCTGGCCTGGCGCTCGGCCTTCGTGGTGCTGACGACGGTCATCTCGATACTGATGCCCTTCTTCAACGACGTGGTGGGGCTGCTGGGGGCGCTGGGCTTCTGGCCACTCACGGTCTATTTCCCGGTGGAGATGTACATCGCCGCCGACTGCCTCGCCGCCTCCGTCCGCCGCGCCAACGAAGAAGACGAGCAGCCGTCGCCGCCTTCGCCCGCTGCCAAGGAAGAAGACGAGCGAGAGCGGTGCCTCGCCGCCGACTGCCTCGCCGCCTCCGTCCGCCGCGCCAACGAAGAAGACGAGCAGCCGTCGCCGCCTTCGCCCGCAGCCAAGGAAGAAGACGAGCGAGAGCGAGGCCAAAAATTAATAAAAGTTATTCAAAAAATTAACAGAGGAAATGTAAAAAAAAAACGGCGTAGCGCACAGGCGCGTATTTCAAGTCGCGTGCTATATCAAAATCCTATATATATAGGATTTTGATATAGCACGCGACTTGAAATACGCGCCTGTGCGCTACGCCGTTTTTTTTTTTTACATTTCCTCTGTTAATTTTTGGCCTCGATCTCGCTCGTCTTCTTCCTTGGCAGCGGGCGAAGGCGGCGACGGCTGCTCGTCTTCTTCGTTGGCGCGGCGGACGGAGGCGGCGAGGCAGTCTGCGGCGAGGCACCGCTCTCGCTCGTCTTCTTCCTTGGCAGCGGGCGAAGGCGGCGACGGCTGCTCGTCTTCTTTGTTGGCGCGGCAGACGGCGGACGGAGGCGGCGACGGGCGGAGACGGCGACGGCGGACGGAGGCAACGACGGGCGGAGACGGCGACGGCGGTCACCCTTGCCACGCCTCGAGCACTCCTTACATGATCATCTTCGGCGTTCTGGAGATCTTCCTGTCTCAAATCCCCGACTTCGATCAGATTTGGTGGCTCTCCATCGTTGCCGCCGTCATGTCCTTCACTTACTCCTCCATCGGCCTCGGCCTCGGCATCGTCCAAGTCGTCGGTTAGCCACCAAAGCCAGTACTCTTCTCTATGTACTCCAGTCTTCAGCGTCCAATTCGCCTCCTCTGTTTTGTTTGATGCAGCGAACGGAGGTTTCAAAGGCAGCCTCACCGGAGTCAGCGTCGGGATCATCTCTCCGATAAAGAAGGTGTGGCACAGCCTCCAGGCCTTCGGCGACATTGCCTTCGCCTATTCTTTCTCCCTCGTCCTCATAGAAATCCAGGACACCATCAAGGCGCCGCCGCCGTCGGAGGCGAAGGTGATGAAGAAGGCGTCGTTCGTGAGCATCGTCACGACGACTCTGTTCTACATGCTGTGCGGGTGCATGGGCTACGCGGCCTTCGGCGACGAGGCGCCCAGCAACCTCCTCACCGGCTTCGGCTTCTACAACCCCTTCTGGCTCCTCGACATCGCCAACGCCGCCATCGTCATCCACCTCGTCGGCGCCTACCAAGTCTTCTCCCAGCCCCTGTTCGCCTTCGTCGAGAAGTGGGCGTCCTCCACCTGGCCGGACTCCGGCTTCGTCACCCGTCAGATATCCCTGCCGCTCGGCTACCGGCTGAGCCTCTTCCTGCTGGCCTGGCGCTCGGCCTTCGTGGTGCTGACGACGGTCATCTCGATACTGATGCCCTTCTTCAACGACGTGGTGGGGCTGCTGGGGGCGCTGGGCTTCTGGCCACTCACGGTCTATTTCCCGGTGGAGATGTACATCGCCGCCGACTGCCTCGCCGCCTCCGTCCGCCGCGCCAACGAAGAAGACGAGCAGCCGTCGCCGCCTTCGCCCGCTGCCAAGGAAGAAGACGAGCGAGAGCGGTGCCTCGCCGCCGACTGCCTCGCCGCCTCCGTCCGCCGCGCCAACGAAGAAGACGAGCAGCCGTCGCCGCCTTCGCCCGCTGCCAAGGAAGAAGACGAGCGAGAGCGAGGCCAAAAATTAATAAAAGTTATTCAAAAAATTAACAGAGGAAATGTAAAAAAAAAAAAAACGGCGTAGCGCACAGGCGCGTATTTCAAGTCGCGTGCTATATCAAAATCCTATATATATAGGATTTTGATATAGCACGCGACTTGAAATACGCGCCTGTGCGCTACGCCGTTTTTTTTTTTACATTTCCTCTGTTAATTTTTGGCCTCGATCTCGCTCGTCTTCTTCCTTGGCAGCGGGCGAAGGCGGCGACGGCTGCTCGTCTTCTTCGTTGGCGCGGCGGACGGAGGCGGCGAGGCAGTCGGCGGCGAGGCACCGCTCTCGCTCGTCTTCTTCCTTGGCAGCGGGCGAAGGCGGCGACGGCTGCTCGTCTTCTTCGTTGGCGCGGCAGACGGCAGACGGAGGCGGCGACGGGCGGAGACGGCGACTGCGGACGGAGGCAACGACGGGCGGAGACGGCGACGGCGGTCACCCTTGCCACGCCTCGAGCACTCCTTACATGATCATCTTCGGCGTTCTGGAGATCTTCCTGTCTCAAATCCCCGACTTCGATCAGATTTGGTGGCTCTCCATCGTTGCCGCCGTCATGTCCTTCACTTACTCCTCCATCGGCCTCGGCCTCGGCATCGTCCAAGTCGTCGGTTAGCCACCAAAGCCAGTACTCTTCTCTATGTACTCCAGTCTTCAGCGTCCAATTCGCCTCCTCTGTTTTGTTTGATGCAGCGAACGGAGGTTTCAAAGGCAGCCTCACCGGAGTCAGCGTCGGGATCATCTCTCCGATAAAGAAGGTGTGGCACAGCCTCCAGGCCTTCGGCGACATTGCCTTCGCCTATTCTTTCTCCCTCGTCCTCATAGAAATCCAGGACACCATCAAGGCGCCGCCGCCGTCGGAGGCGAAGGTGATGAAGAAGGCGTCGTTCGTGAGCATCGTCACGACGACTCTGTTCTACATGCTGTGCGGGTGCATGGGCTACGCGGCCTTCGGCGACGAGGCGCCCAGCAACCTCCTCACCGGCTTCGGCTTCTACAACCCCTTCTGGCTCCTCGACATCGCCAACGCCGCCATCGTCATCCACCTCGTCGGCGCCTACCAAGTCTTCTCCCAGCCCCTGTTCGCCTTCGTCGAGAAGTGGGCGTCCTCCACCTGGCCGGACTCCGGCTTCGTCACCCGTCAGATATCCCTGCCGCTCGGCTACCGGCTGAGCCTCTTCCTACTGGCCTGGCGCTCGGCCTTCGTGGTGCTGACGACGGTCATCTCGATACTGATGCCCTTCTTCAACGACGTGGTGGGGCTGCTGGGGGCGCTGGGCTTCTGGCCACTCACGGTCTATTTCCCGGTGGAGATGTACATCGCCGCCGACTGCCTCGCCGCCTCCGTCCGCCGCGCCAACGAAGAAGACGAGCAGCCGTCGCCGCCTTCGCCCGCTGCCAAGGAAGAAGACGAGCGAGAGCGGTGCCTCGCCGCCGACTGCCTCGCCGCCTCCGTCCGCCGTGCCAACGAAGAAGACGAGCAGCCGTCGCCGCCTTCGCCCGCTGCCAAGGAAGAAGACGAGCGAGAGCGAGGCCAAAAATTAATAAAAGTTATTCAAAAAATTAACAGAGGAAATGTAAAAAAAAAAAACGGCGTAGCGCACAGGCGCGTATTTCAAGTCGCGTGCTATATCAAAATCCTATATATATAGGATTTTGATATAGCACGCGACTTGAAATACGCGCCTGTGCGCTACGCCGTTTTTTTTTTTTTACATTTCCTCTGTAATTTTTGGCCTCGATCTCGCTCGTCTTCTTCCTTGGCAGCGGGCGAAGGCGGCGACGGCTGCTCGTCTTCTTCGTTGGCGCGGCGGACGGAGGCGGCGAGGCAGTCGGCGGCGAGGCACCGCTCTCGCTCGTCTTCTTCCTTGGCAGCGGGCGAAGGCGGCGACGGCTGCTCGTCTTCTTCGTTGGCGCGGCAGACGGCGGACGGAGGCGGCGACGGGCGGAGACGGCGACGGCGGACGGAGGCAACGACGGGCGGAGACTGCGACGGCGGTCACCCTTGCCACGCCTCGAGCACTCCTTACATGATCATCTTCGGCGTTCTGGAGATCTTCCTGTCTCAAATCCCTGACTTCGATCAGATTTGGTGGCTCTCCATCGTTGCCGCCGTCATGTCCTTCACTTACTCCTCCATCGGCCTCGGCCTCGGCATCGTCCAAGTCGTCGGTTAGCCACCAAAGCCAGTACTCTTCTCTATGTACTCCAGTCTTCAGCGTCCAATTCGCCTCCTCTGTTTTGTTTGATGCAGCGAACGGAGGTTTCAAAGGCAGCCTCACCGGAGTCAGCGTCGGGATCATCTCTCCGATAAAGAAGGTGTGGCACAGCCTCCAGGCCTTCGGCGACATTGCCTTCGCCTATTCTTTCTCCCTCGTCCTCATAGAAATCCAGGACACCATCAAGGCGCCGCCGCCGTCGGAGGCGAAGGTGATGAAGAAGGCGTCGTTCGTGAGCATCGTCACGACGACTCTGTTCTACATGCTGTGCGGGTGCATGGGCTACGCGGCCTTCGGCGACGAGGCGCCCAGCAACCTCCTCACCGGCTTCGGCTTCTACAACCCCTTCTGGCTCCTCGACATCGCCAACGCCGCCATCGTCATCCACCTCGTCGGCGCCTACCAAGTCTTCTCCCAGCCCCTGTTCGCCTTCGTCGAGAAGTGGGCGTCCTCCACCTGGCCGGACTCCGGCTTCGTCACCCGTCAGATATCCCTGCCGCTCGGCTACCGGCTGAGCCTCTTCCTGCTGGCCTGGCGCTCGGCCTTCGTGGTGCTGACGACGGTCATCTCGATACTGATGCCCTTCTTCAACGACGTGGTGGGGCTGCTGGGGGCGCTGGGCTTCTGGCCACTCACGGTCTATTTCCCGGTGGAGATGTACATCGCCGCCGACTGCCTCGCCGCCTCCGTCCGCCGCGCCAACGAAGAAGACGAGCAGCCGTCGCCGCCTTCGCCCGCTGCCAAGGAAGAAGACGAGCGAGAGCGGTGCCTCGCCGCCGACTGCCTCGCCGCCTCCGTCCGCCGCGCCAACGAAGAAGACGAGCAGCCGTCGCCGCCTTCGCCCGCTGCCAAGGAAGAAGACGAGCGAGAGCGAGGCCAAAAATTAATAAAAGTTATTCAAAAAATTAACAGAGGAAATGTAAAAAAAAAAAAACGGCGTAGCGCACAGGCGCGTATTTCAAGTCGCGTGCTATATCAAAATCCTATATATATAGGATTTTGATATAGCACGCGACTTGAAATACGCGCCTGTGCGCTACGCCGTTTTTTTTTTTTTACATTTCCTCTGTTAATTTTTGGCCTCGATCTCGCTCGTCTTCTTCCTTGGCAGCGGGCGACGGCTGCTCGTCTTCTTCGTTGGCGCGGCGGACGGAGGCGGCGAGGCAGTCGGCGGCGAGGCACCGCTCTCGCTCGTCTTCTTCCTTGGCAGCGGGCGAAGGCGGCGACGGCTGCTCGTCTTCTTCGTTGGCGCGGCAGACGGCGGACGGAGGCGGCGACGGGCGGAGACGGCGACGGCGGACGGAGGCAACGACGGGCGGAGACGGCGACGGCGGTCACCCTTGCCACGCCTCGAGCACTCCTTACATGATCATCTTCGGCGTTCTGGAGATCTTCCTGTCTCAAATCCCCGACTTCGATCAGATTTGGTGGCTCTCCATCGTTGCCGCCGTCATGTCCTTCACTTACTCCTCCATCGGCCTCGGCCTCGGCATCGTCCAAGTCGTCGGTTAGCCACCAAAGCCAGTACTCTTCTCTATGTACTCCAGTCTTCAGCGTCCAATTCGCCTCCTCTGTTTTGTTTGATGCAGCGAACGGAGGTTTCAAAGGCAGCCTCACCGGAGTCAGCGTCGGGATCATCTCTCCGATAAAGAAGGTGTGGCACAGCCTCCAGGCCTTCGGCGACATTGCCTTCGCCTATTCTTTCTCCCTCGTCCTCATAGAAATCCAGGACACCATCAAGGCGCCGCCGCCGTCGGAGGCGAAGGTGATGAAGAAGGCGTCGTTCGTGAGCATCGTCACGACGACTCTGTTCTACATGCTGTGCGGGTGCATGGGCTACGCGGCCTTCGGCGACGAGGCGCCCAGCAACCTCCTCACCGGCTTCGGCTTCTACAACCCCTTCTGGCTCCTCGACATCGCCAACGCCGCCATCGTCATCCACCTCGTCGGCGCCTACCAAGTCTTCTCCCAGCCCCTGTTCGCCTTCGTCGAGAAGTGGGCGTCCTCCACCTGGCCGGACTCCGGCTTCGTCACCCGTTAGATATCCCTGCCGCTCGGCTACCGGCTGAGCCTCTTCCTGCTGGCCTGGCGCTCGGCCTTCGTGGTGCTGACGACGGTCATCTCGATACTGATGCCCTTCTTCAACGACGTGGTGGGGCTGCTGGGGGCGCTGGGCTTCTGGCCACTCACGGTCTATTTCCCGGTGGAGATGTACATCGCCGCCGACTGCCTCGCCGCCTCCGTCCGCCGCGCCAACGAAGAAGACGAGCAGCCGTCGCCGCCTTCGCCCGCTGCCAAGGAAGAAGACGAGCGAGAGCGGTGCCTCGCCGCCGACTGCCTCGCCGCCTCCGTCCGCCGCGCCAACGAAGAAGACGAGCAGCCGTCGCCGCCTTCGCCCGCTGCCAAGGAAGAAGACGAGCGAGAGCGAGGCCAAAAATTAATAAAAGTTATTCAAAAAATTAACAGAGGAAATGTAAAAAAAAAAAACGGCGTAGCGCACAGGCGCGTATTTCAAGTCGCGTGCTATATCAAAATCCTATCTATATATATATATATATATATATATATATATATATATATATATATATATATATATATATATATATATATATATATATATATATATATATATATAAATTAAATTTTTTTTCAAGAATAAGGTGCATAGAAGATGAGAACTCCAAGAATTGGATTTGATATTATATTTTATATTTAAGATATGGAATTTAAAAAAAAATAACGAGATTTTTTTAATTTCGGACGATCAATCCAGCCCACGGATGTTTCTCATCGATCGTTAGGATAAATCGAAAAGTACTCGCAGTGGGCTATTCAGAAGTCCAGTGTCCCAGTGTTCGCGTCGTATTTAGAGGAAAAATTTCAACAAAATACGCCATAACTGGGGATCAAATCATGAATATCTGGAATGACAAGTAATCACCTTTCCGCTATATCATAGTCTCAGGGGCAATATGTAATCTCTTAAAGCATGTTATTAAAATAGTGTTTAAATGTTTTTGCATATCATGATAAGTAATTTTAACTTACATATGTATTATCCTTATTGTAGGATAACTACTAGATGATGAGATGCGTTACATTGATGTTGGATGTTTTTTAATAATTGGTAAGTAATGATGTAATGAATTTTAAGTTTTATATGAACCATATATGATTTCATATTTCATATTTCATATTTTATACGATGAACCATCTATATACCCTTATAGTGAATGTTGTTTGTTTGTTGTCTCAGTGAATGCGTGGTTTTTTTTTGTTGATATTGTTTGTGAATGTTTATTTAATTATTTTGTAGATATGTGGTTAGTATTAATGGATGTGTTTAATATATTGTGTTCAGCGAATGTTTTGTTAATGTAATATATTGTCTTAAATGTAATGTAAATTGTGTATTGTTGATTGAATTCATAAATATGATTAAATTTGTCAAATAGGGAAGATTTTGCCAATTTTTATCATGAATTAGGATAAAAAAATTAAATTTCATCACTAATTAGCAACGAAATTTAATTTTCCATCGCTAAGTTATGACAGTGATAAGGTTATTGTAACCTAGGATTTTTTTTTAATTTTTCATCGTTAATTAGCTACATAATATTATTTTCCATCGTTATTTAGCGACGAAACTTAATTTTTCGTTGCTCACGTACGTTACTGCTTTATTATCATAACCTACCAACGAAAAAATACTTTTCGTCATTAAGTTAAGACAATGCTAATTAAGTCACCTAACACAGTGAATATTTAGCGACATAATTAAATTTTCGTTGCGGATAAATTATATATCTATCGCTAACGTTAACAACGGAAATGTATTTTCCGTTGTTAAACTTTGCAATGAACTTTTTGTTCCGTCGCTAAATATTAGCAATCGAAATTTATATTCATTGCTAATTAGCGACGGAAATTAAATTCCTATCATTAGATGACATCAGCGATCGATATATATGCGATTGGAAATATCGATCATTAAGTGTGTTTAGCGACTGATTAAAAATCAAAAATTTTGTCACTAATCGCTATAATTTTTGTAGTATAATCCTAAGGATGCTCAATTCGATTCACAGAAATTTTTTATCAACTATTAGGATAAATCGAAAGGTACTCATAAAAATTCATTCAGATAATCATCATTTTTAGGTCTACTTTTCATTAGAAGAAAAATCTCAAATAACTATGACTGAAATTCAAATATATCACCTTATTATTTATTAGAGAGTCTAATCATTGCATGCATATAATTTTCGGACATCATAGTTTCTGAAAACATTGCCTTCTGAAAACATAATAATTTTATTTTAAAATCGTAAATCGTAAATTATTTTAGAATCATAAATTTAAAAAAAAACTGCTCTGGTTTTTTTTTCATGTTGATACGAATTCTTCTGAGATGAGCTACTATTGGCTTGGGCCGTTCTCATCAATTTCTGTCGGCCCACTTTGTAGTCGATCGTGATATGCATTTGCCTTATCGTTTCAAATATGTTAACTAATAAATATTTAATAGGATTTACTGCTCTAATTCATTATTTTTCTTTTTTGCAAAATAAAATGACCACATTTGGCCACATCTTGTACTCTATTTAGATTTCTTTATATAAATAAAAAAAATGTCGGATTCAATCGACATTGATGGATCCTTCAGATTCTAGTAAGAAAAAAGACAAAATGAGGAATTGGAGACGAGGACAAAAATTGAATTGGATTGAGACTCAAAGTGCCTAATCCAGCCCACGAGTGATAGAGATGTGCACATGCACTTTGATTTCCCAACCACGATTCCACCTAAAAAGCTTCTATTATTGTCCTAATTGCCCACCGATTATTTATAATCACATTTAATTCAAACCTTTTTTATGTTTCAAACTCGGCGGTGTTTAGATTAGAATTCTAAATATACATTTTTTTATGATTTCAATATGTCACATTACTGATATGAAAACTTTGATAAAATTCTAAATGATTTTTTTTATTATTTAACATAGTTTCATGAATATTACATCAATTTAAAAAAAAAAAAAAAATTTAAATTTTCGCCAGCTTTTAAATTATAAATCTCAAATTTCTCTTCTACAAATCTTTTTATTTATTTTATAAATCTGAGATGTCCTGCGAATTTGCAGTTACTTTTTTTTTTCTTATGAATATTCTCATTTTGGTGAAATAATTAGTGATGGGGTGCAGTGTGATTGATGGGTGTGTAAAAAATGAATTAATATAAAAGTTAAATCATTCTCGGAAACTGTAATAGTATGGTCTCTATGGAGCCAACAAGACATAAATGATTGCCAATGGACCGAAAACAAAGTTCCCACTGGCTTCTTAACCATAAATTATTGAGAATTGTACTACTTTTTCTTCTGTCTAAATTCTCCAAGAACATGGCCGATAAAAGAAGTTACAAGGCTATCTCTCAAATTGCAATACCCATCACTTGAGTTAGCCCAGCCAGTGCTTTTTAACCTTTTGACTCTGTTAAAATAGAACTCGAAAACTCGAGATAATTAAACAAGTGATTAAGCCTAACAATAACAATAATGGTGATAAAGACACTACCCTCCATGCAATGATTGCGCCTTCGAAGCCACATGGCCTGACAAGACATTCCAAGAGTAAGTTTAGTTTTGCTAGCCGAATAACAAAACTAAAGAAACCATCACAATGATTAAAAAGCTCAGTCTAATTGGACCCTCCAAAGCTTACAGGCTGTGCTCGATCGTCTTCTTCCAAAACTCCACCAAGTGGAGATCACAACAAGACTTGTGCCAAACACATCTTTCTCTGGTGCATTGCAATTCAAGAGTCACTTGTCACCTCCAAGTGATGTCCGCAGATAGAGTGTCTTATTTGGCTAGCTAGCCAATAATTATGTCTACATACAAACAACCAAAGTTAAAATAATAATAATTATTATAAGAATAATAATATTCACCTGCATGGCTGCCGACTTGAAGCCTATTTATACTTTGCTTTTGCCCATCGCTTGCCTGTGCAGTAGGACTGGGTTGTAGGTGAGCCATGAGGAGGGCCTTGACTCCCGTGACGAGGAGGGGAAGCAGAGGAGCAATGAGGGAGAGGAGGCCCCTGCACCATCTGGTGGTGCGAAAGCTCACGAAGCTCAAGATGGTTGTGCCTGGCTGCAGGACTGCTGAGTTGCAGCTACTGCTCAGGAAGACTACGGAGTATGTTGCATACCTGGAGCTGAAGGTGATTGTTCTCAGAAAGATTTTAAGCCTCCACGAGGCGTGATGAACTCTATTTTGTTTTCATTCAGTTTTAAGACTTGTGCATATGATATTTGTGTTATGGGCATGATCAGTGATGTACAGTGTACTTCACTGTAGCCCTAAGCAGTAGTTATATTGTGCTTATCTGCATGGTAATGTAAGCATGTTGGTGTGGATCCCCACATTTGAATGCATATGTAAAATGTTCCAGCACCAATGTAGTATAAATTGACAGTGGAATGAAGAAATGGACCCGAAAAAAGGGATTTCCAAAGGGAAACAGGTTCATATGAACACTACAGAGTAAGCTAATTGGATCTCTAAAGTGACTAATGAGTTTCTAGCCCTCTAGTCTGCGTGTCGGCAAATTCTTCAGGAAGTATATACCTGGATTTGTTCAAAAGAGAGAAAAGGAAGAGAACGCATATGGTAAATGCATGATCAAGGAGCAACCCTGATTTTATTGGGAACCTGAGTCTACTTAATTAACTGTAGGATTTAACAACTGGTAAGGATATACTTAGAACACTAGCAGCCATGTTATGAGCTCAGAATAAGTAGCATATTAGGAGTTACTAAGATCATCTCACTGTAGATACAACTACCTAGAAGTGAATGTTTTATCGATGTCGAGGCTAAAACAAACATGAGACAACTAGAACTAATAAACTGATTTCTATATTAAACCTACATGATAGGAACGATTACACATTCTAGCACCTTTTTTTACCTGGATCTTGCCAACCTACCTCTAGCGAACATCAAATGTAAACTAGAGGAAAAATTTTCCCAAGTGAAAGCGAAAACCCGATGAATGTCAGTCTACATTCAAGCTTGTAATGTCACAAAATAAAAGATTTCTGTATTTGTTGTCAGAGCTCACCAGCATAACTACTTCGGCACAAAACAGCCTATGAACAGTCACTAATCACACAAGCTGGTAACAACAACACACTTATCAAAGATTCCGTGGGCCTATTAAGCATGTGCATACATTTGGTTTGTCCAGTGAACCAGGGATGAAACATTAAATAGATACTGATACTAAACCATCTTCAGGGGCAATAAGCCTCTTATTTGTACCTAAACAAGCCTTAATTCCTCTAAAATGGTAGGTTATCAAAACATCTATGTAAGTCCAAAAGCAACACTTCGATTTACTGCTGAGTGTTTTCCCCTTTGAAACCGCTGGCTGTTTATCTAGCAGTTGCAATTGTGACCTCTGATCAGAGAATGATATGGACATGGTTGCAAAGCTCCTGAGGAGTGTAGGAAGAGGATCACTATCCCGTTTTCTTTTCATATTTAACCTTTTATGATTAGAACTAACTACACGAGCAAATAATTTAAATTGTATAAGCGTCAAGGAACTTCAACAATCATCATAAAACAAAGTACAAAGTACATAATCAAAATACATTGCATTCATTTAAGAAAAACATAGCTGATTTCTGAACATGTACATAATTATAATAAATTAGCAAATCGTCAGGTGAGTCTGCCCTTCAATCAAAATGATGAAACTATACTCCAAAATACTATGGTATCTTCTAAACTGTAAATGCATCAGCATCCCTACATGACTGACTACATGGAATCAAGTAAGCAAAGAAGGAACAACATATAGAAAAACAAAAACTATGAAGATACATACAA